>JAUPFN010000020.1:24265223-24712723 GCA_036924255.1 Apodemia mormo | reverse complement strand
TTAAACTTGACCAGATTGGCATTGCCCCAATCGGAGACTGCCTGTAAGGGCAGGTTCAAGCGATTGACCATCGCCTCCCTGAGAGACCGGATCTGTGCCGTACTGGCCCACGCGCTGGATGCGTAACTCTCCACAACAGTGCTATCGTTTACGTACACATAGATTCCGGACTTTAGCAGGCTGTTAATGTGTAGCAAGAATAGAGTTGAGGAAAGAACTGATCCATGAGGGACTCCGGCATTTATTGTCATTTGGTCGGACGAGCAGCCGTCGACGACTACTCTAGTCACTCAGAAAATCTGAGATCCAGGCACAGAGACCTGCAGGCAGACCATACAATGGAAGCTTGCCAATAATTTCCCCCGGGTTGGTCCCGGGCTCCTTTGAAGAATAGGCCAACTGCCGTTCTGCCAAGCAGGTCGTAAAAGGCGACCGATTGGCTATATGAGTCACTAACATCGTAGGTACTAGGTGGTAGAGTTCTGCATTGTCTCGCCCGGGTCTGGTACCACCGCCTTACCTATTCCTGCCGCAATAGAGTCAGTGTTCGTCACTGTCGTGTTTCGGTTTGGAGGGTAAGGTAGCCGGTAAACTTATGCATGTGGCATAAGACCTCGCCACAAGATAGCAACGCACCATTAACACCTTTGGTGTCTATAGGCGATGGTCGACTCTTTCCATCAGGATACCCATCTGCTTGTTAGTCTTATCCATGATAGTCTTATTTTTTTTATAGCATAAGATAGCAATCTTATACTATAAAAAAATAAGACTATCATGCCAGACCCTGTCAAAGGCCTTTGAGATACCAAGGGAGACAGCTAGTGCTTCACCATGATTCTCGACGGCCGCGCTCAACATATAGGTGGCATACGCTAGGAGATCCCCAGTGGACCGATTTCGGCGAAACCCGTATTGGCGGTCACTGAAGATCGTTTGCTTCTAGGTGTGCCATGAGCCTGCTGTTCAGTACACGCTCCATAGTCTTGCAGAGTATGGACTTGACTGAAATTGGTCTATAGTTGGAGGGGTCGGCACGACTGCCTTTTTTGGGCACAGGCTGCACATTGGCAAGCTTTTACGATTTCGGCATTATTCCAGTGGTCATCGAAAGGCGAAAGAGGCGAGTCAATACAGGAGCGAGTTCAGGTGCACAGATTTTAAGTGCTATGGCTGGAATCCCATCGGGGCCACTGGCTTTGTTCACGTCAGATTCCGCAGTGTTTTTAAAACCTCAGTCTAACGGATGCGAACTTCTGGCATCTTCACCTTGCATCCAGGTAGACTGGGTGGTTTCGCTTTGGTGGGTTTCAGACGTGAGTTTTCCACGAACAGAGTAGCGAATAGGTCTGCTTTCTCCTCTATTGCAGTGTGAGCCAGTGTCCCATCCTGTTTCAGCAGTGGAGGAAGTGGGGGGCAGCAGAAATTCGATTCAACCGACTTTGCCAGGGTCTAAAAAGCTTTACTACCTGAGGGGTATGAAGCCAATTTGTTCCCAATATGGCTAACGTGGTCAATTCGAGCTTTCAGTAGTGCCTTTTTTCAAGACTTTGTGGCCCGGTTGAAGGCTTTCTTCTTCTCCGATACGTCTTTGGCCTTGCGGTGTCGAGCATCTGCCCAAGCCAGATATGCCTCATGCTTTAGCGCCTCAGCGCATCTACAATCGGCTCTGAACCAGGGTTGAGCTGTACTGCTACGTCAGAAAAAGGAATAAAATACTCCATTCCTTGCCGCAGCACATCTGTCACAGCATCCGCGCAGGTCGGTGAGTCTTCAGAAGAAAAGCAAACAGGTCGCCAGGGATAAGAGTCAAAGAAGGAACGCATCTCGTCCCAATCTGCCGACTTGTATCGTCACACACGCCGAGAGCTCCTGGGACTGGGACCGGGCGGCGAGTAGACAGATACAGATTTCACCAGGCAGTGATCGGAGCTGCCAAGTGGCGAGGAAATCGCCACAGAGTAGCGGTCCGGATCCGCAGTCAGCAGAAGGTCTCAGCAATTGGCTGTATGGCTCTCAAGTCTTAACGTCAGGAACCCGCGTCGCTCCTTGAACCAGCTGGGTGAGACTTAATGCTATAGCGAGTTTACGCATCTCTCTCCCAGCTAGGTCAGTGCACTGGTATAGGGTATAGCCACTCCTGGTGGTGGGCATTGAAGTCCCCAGAAGCACTAGCTGAGCGGAAGGGTATTTGTGTTGAGCAGCATCCGCCGCCTCACTTAGGTACTCTGTAAGTCTGATCGTCTCCTGGTCTCCGCTATGCGCACAGTAGACACAGGCATAGAGAAGCTTCTCTAGACCTGTGTCCACCAGTGTCCATAGTACGGAGAAGCGGGGGTCTTCTAGATACCGGAGACGCCGACAGCAGATGTCATCACGGACGTACGCGCACACACCTGACCGAGCTTTAAAATTACGCTCCAGGGTGTAGCTGGGATAGGTTAAGTACGCCAAATGATACGGACATCTTATTTGTGTCTCCGTGAGGAACAACATACAAGGTTTGTGAGTCTCCAGGTGGAAATGGACTGCAGCGAGATTAGATGTAAACCTCTGATGTTAGTGAAGTCTACTTTCATCGAAAGGGAGCGCTGCCGCTGTACAACGTTATCTTGTACCTTGTCCTTTTCATTTGAGAGAGTGAAGTAGGTGTGAAGACGGCAGTGAATCGAGGCGCTGTACTTCCGGATCTGAGACACACGCGTGGAAGTTTCACTGTTGGGGACTAGTCTGGAGACCGCGGGGACGCCCGAGCCCCCCCAAAAATTTCCATAGGGCCCTCTCATCCGGTCGCCGACCGGCACTATGGCTCATTTTGTGATTTTTCGCTAGTTGGCGGGGCAGATTTTCACGTAGTAGCACGCTACTTGGGCCCCTTAGTGACTAGCGGTCGGCCAACGGTGCACCATGCCTCGGATCCTGCTACCCTCCAGATGCATCATCGTCAGTGTGTATCAAATATTTCGACCCTTCTTCACTTAAGCTACATCAACATTAACGTGACAGAAAACGGAAGCTTGGCGACACGACTTCAGCTGATGGGTGGTCCGTATAGCCGCGACATCTGTCTCTCACCATATCACCTGATTAGCACCACCCAGGGGCCACTTGTAGGGATACAGAATTCCGGGTGTTCTCCTACGGATGAAGGTGATCCAGCCCCCAATATTCTTTTTAATAATTTCTTTACACTACCAAGTATTGAACGTGACGTGACTTTTAACTTTGGTTTGCGCAAAAGAAGTAGCCCATCACTAGTCATGACTAAATGATGACGGCATAACTGTATGAATGATAAAAAAGACTTACTTCTCCTCCTTCTCCTTGCGCTCTCGCAGCGCAGCGAGTTCTTCCTGGTGCTTCCTTTCACGCTCTTCTTTTTCACGGCGTTCTTGTTCCTCGGCCAACTTTCTCGCTTCTTCAGCCGCGCGTTCTTCGGCACGACGTTTCTCCGCCAACCACTGTTGTAAGTAGTGAGCAATAAGTCTTCCTTGCATAAGATAGCCAAGTAACCAGCTCTTCCAATGCTTACCGTAGTCAATAGATCACAGATCTATTCGCGTGGCAAGAAGATTGTAAATATGAAATATGAATTTAATTTGCTTAATGTATTTGATACCATCATCTTTGATCTATGTAGTTTAGTAACAGATGAAAAAAGGATTTCCTTTTCGGTGCCCTGCGATGGAAACTACCAATTTGGTATGTAAGTATTTTTACTATTCTTTTATATCACCTGTGGTCTAGTGGTCCGGTATTGGAGTTGACTACATGAGGCCCCGCGTTCGATTTCCGTGTCGGGCATTTCAAAAATGTGATTATTCAGTTTTCTGACAAAAACAATATTGCCCCGGATGGAAAAAGTGACCGATTGGCGATAGGCTGGCCACCTATCACATTGTGGGACTAAGTATCTTCCGATAATTATGAATGCACTCGTTATACCTCTGCCTACCTCTTCGGGGATACAGGCGTAAAGGTACTTTTTTATATCACTACCATAATTATAAATTTATTTATAACAATCTGTTTAAGTAGTTTTATTAATATACACGCAGCGGCTTTTATTACCAAACTAGGTGCACCTTTCTGCAATTATAAGTTTTCGGTGAATCCCGCGGGATCACCTGATTTTTCCGGGATAAAAAGTAGCCTATGTACTGTTCCAGGTCATCACTTGTGTGCCAAATTTCATTCAAATTCGTTCAGTAGTATTTGCGTGATTGAATAACATCCATCCATCCAAACATGCAAACATCCAAACTTTCGAATTTATAATATAAATATAGATTTTGAGACTCATGACGTCGTGAAATGGACGATGGACAAAGTCGAAGGTTCTGAAGGTCCATTCCCTTCGAAGGAGCTAGCAAAGCTTCAGATAAAAGAAATTTATAAATGTCTTTAATTAATTGAAAACAAGTAATTTATACACACAATGTACTATTGGTAATAAAATTATTTTCTTTCCTTTTTTTGTACCTGGCAAAGAGATTAAACTATTCAGTCTTATTTATCGTGTCAAATGTCTAAAATCAATAAATAAAACTATTAAGGTTTTTAAAAAGAAAAATACTTTAGACACGAAATAACGACACTAATATATTTATATGATAAAGCCTCTAGATATTGCTTATTTTACAATTTTTTTTATGTATCTAACGTCAGGTTGATTTTGGCGCCTGAGCTTTCTCTATGCGCGAAATATTTTGAGTGAGTGCATGTATTACGTTCGTACTGTTGCAGAACAATCTAGAATTAAGATAAAAGATACAGCTATTTTTATCGAAAAACAATAGTGTCTCTAGAACAATTTACATAAAAGAAAGAGACAGATGATTTTATCGAATTAAAACAGGTACTTGTCACACAAACAGCAATGCCACAATGGACCATCTTGCATAAGGCATAAGGTTGAAATATTAGCGTGTACTATGACAGCGTGTAATTTAGCAGCTTAGTGATTTGGTTTAGTCGGTTGGCTTTAGTGTGAATATAGTGACGAATATTGTTATCAATGTTAGTCAGTGCGTTTATACGATTCGCTTTGGTATGTGTCGTACATTTAGTGATAAATGAACATGGTTTTGATATAAGTGGTATTTTATTCGTTCATAACAACAGTCAGATTTATTTAAATACGTGAGTTTGTTTTACCATAAGCACGCGTGGAATGTGTATACGCGCGCATATCTATGTGTGTTGCGTAGATGCATATGAGTGCGTGCGCGTGAGTATCACTGCACAGTATAATACAAAGTCGCTTTCCGCTGTTTGTCCCTATATATGCTTAGATCTTTAAAACTACGCAACAGATTTTGTTGCGGTTTTTTAAATAGATAGAGTGATTCAAGAGGAAGGTTTATATGCATAATAATTTATACAGCAAAACAGCGTTAGCCGGTTCAGGTAATACTGTATATGGGGGCGTGTGTGTGTGTGTGTGTGTGTGTGTGTGTGTGTGTGTGTGTGTGTGTGTGTGTGTGTGTGTGTGTGTGTGCGTGTGCGTGCGTCCCGACCTCCTGCCTGCGCTGTTGTCGGCGCTGCTGGCGGCGCTGCTGCAGGCGCGCCTCGCGCTCGGCGGCCAGCTTCTGCGCGAAGGCGGCGAGGCGCTGCTGGTGCGCGGTGCCGCGCTCGGCGCGCAGCCGCGCCATGAACAGGTCGCGGTGCGCCGCCATGCGGCCCAGGCGCTCCGCCGTCGCCACGTCCCGCGACCGCGCCTCTGCACAACGGTACAACGTCATATACACCGTTATGTTTAACGGTGAACGCACACTTATCCGAGCCGAACGCGCCGAACGAGTCGAACGAAACGAATTTTAGAATTCTGTATATGAAATCAGAATATACAGTACACATACTATACTACTTTTAACATTACCTATGGCGACCCAAAATGTGACATACATGAGTATGAGTTTTAGTAACGAACAAATAATATTCTCGTTATATGAAGTAGACTAACAGCTAATGAGATGCACCAGAATCGACATTTTTTTAATAGAAGAGGGATCAAATGAATATAGTCCGATAGTAAAATGATCACTATAGCCTACACACAACCACCAGAGGTCTTTCAGTTATGTTGACTGCAAGACAGTTGTTGCAAGTGAAAAAAAACTTAACAGACAATTGTTTTTTAATTTCCAACAACCGTGATATACAGTTAAGCATCCTCTGAGATTAAGGTTACCTACTCTTAACAACAGAGAATATTTAAATCTCACAAGGATAATTTTGCCTGATCTAAGAATTCAATTATCATATTTAACAATAACATCTCCAGGAGATAAATATCTACAGTGAAATTGACCATAAAGTTTGCAAATATTAAATAGAGACAACATACCTATTTTCTTTAGTCCCTTCAATGGACTAACAACACTGGCTGAGGTAGAATGGTCCACGATTTGGGATTTGATTTTCCGGAAAACATATTTAATAAGGCTGAATATATATCAAATACATCAATAACTTTATCTACCTGTCACATCGTGGGACTAATACCATTGGCACGAGTACAACAGTTGCCCTTTTACATGCTATATAAGGTATAAATGTAACAGTACAAGCTATATGAGGTATAAATGTAACAGTATTTATTTATTTACAAACTCCTTTATAGGATAGGAAGATAACTCACCAATAAGTTGCTGAATCCTTTCCTTTTCTTGCTGCTCCCAGAAAGCCTTATCTTGGACTTGCTTCTCTTCCAAGCTTTTTTGCAGCAATGGTATCTCTTCCATACGTTTAGCGCGTTCAAAGTAATCCACCTACAATTTTGATATGATATTGATATATATTCTATATATAAATAGACAAATGTGATGAATGATTGAAAATGTTTTTGGTTTCTTTAGAAAACATAAAAACATTTCTCTCTATTCATCTATTATTCAATATTTAACCAATAGATTATAAATATTTTTCTTTACATATTGAATTTTCTGTTAGTCATTTATTACCATTTTTTCATTTTGAAAATAATGTTCTAGCCCATTGGAAAGTGCCAAGACTCACATAAAATATATAATAAACAAATATTCGTATCATTTTGTTAGTTGAAGATTTATTTAAGCTTAAATTAACAATATTTTTCTGGAAGAAATACATATTGTAGAATATAAAGTGAAGCCATGAATAAATTTCTCTGACGTTAAACAATGATGGCATTACAAAATTTGGCATGAAGATATATACGGTTCTTCCAACATAGATGAACATATTTTGACACAGTGTGCAGTACGTCTAACTTGCTATACGAAATTACGGATTGATATGAGAAGTAGGTTAGCTACGCGACAGACGTCATGACGTCACGTGATTCCTCGCTCGCTCTGACGTCATGTGATTCCTCGGTCGCTCTGACGTCACGTGATTCCTTGCTCGCTCGTGAATGATTTCATGCTGTAACTCGTAAACGCATTATGAAATATTCCTAAAAATCACAAAGTTATAGTCCCTTGACTGACTTTTTTTCAGCTGAATATCTTTGGTTAGACCTACTGAACCCTGTGTCAAGATATGTTCACCTATTTTGGAACGACCCAATGTAACCCATTTTTGAAGTTAATTTTTTTGTCTATCTATAGTATTACCAACATTTTTATTTCCTGCCCGTCAAGATGTGCCCAACGAAAAAGTTGTGTTGATTTGTTTTGACACACAGTATTCCGCTTACCAGATGTGGTGTAAGGGATTTTTTCAGCTGCCTTCAATCCTGTTTAGGTCAAAAATAATGAAAACTAACCTAAAATAGATTACCTTTTTCTCCTGCGACTTAAGTCGAGCTTGTAATTCTCGACGTTCCTTCATTAGCTCTTCTGCCTCACGCTGTGCAATTGCTTCAGCATCCATTTTCTTCAAATCCTATAAATTTTGAATCATATTTGTATTTTTATAATGCAACTAGCGTCTCACTCGGAGTTAAAAATAGACAATATGTTAAGTTTTGTCATAGACTGTAAAGCAAATTTATGAAAATCTGTCCAGCCTACTTTATCGTAAAGAAGTAACATACACATTCACACAAAATTTGCATTTATAATGTGACAGTTCTTTCTCTTTTATATTACATCTACTTTTCTGTTTTTGTAGCCTAATATATTGGATCTACTATCTTCAAATATAACTTTGAATCTGTGTTAGTTAATCTGATTCGAGGCGGTCGCATCTGCAAACGTTAAATACCTACAACAGACGCGCAAAATACCCCCTCTACACGTCTGTGGACTCATCCGAAGATGACGTCCGCGGACCCATTAACATGTTTCACCATGTTGGTCCCGGGCTCCTTTGAAGAATAGGCCAAATGCCGTTCTGCCTGGCAGGTCGTAAAAGGCGACCGATTGATAATACGAGTCACTACCATCGTGGCTACTAGGTGGTAGAGTTCTGCATTGTCTCGTCCGGGTCTGGCACCACCGCCTTACCTATTCCTGCCGCAATAGCGTCAGTGCTTGTTACTGTCGTGTTCTGGTTTGGAGGGTAGGGTAGCCTTTTGCATGTGGCATTAGACCTCGCCATAAAATAGCAACGCACCATTAACACCTTTGGTGTCTATAGATGATGGTTGATGATGATTGACCCATCTGCATGTTTGCTATCTTATGATATACATAAAAAAAGAGAAGCGTATCCGTGACGTGCACCGACCTCCTCGTCCAGTTTCTGCAGCACCTTCTTCCCGTGCATGGTCTGCGAGATGTGCGCGATCCGCTCGCGCAGGTGTCGCTCGCGCATGGCGGCCAGCTCGGAGGCGTGCCGCTTCTTCTCGCGCTCCTCGCGCTCCGCCTCCAGCCGCCGCGCCTCCGCCGCCGCCGCCGCGCGCACTAGCTCCTCTTGCCGCCTGCACACCATTCACAATACATTTACTGCCTCAACACGCATTAAACACTACAAGTACTAAATCAAAGGTACTGATTCCAGGGCTGGATATGAAAAGCATATTTATTCCTTCAAACACTTATCATCTCCGTGGAATTATTTATTCCGGCCAGAATGGTGAGCAGATGACTGTTTTGCGATTGGAATGAGAGAGCGAGTGATATTACGAGTTACGGATGATGTCTACATTCTTCAGGTGAGATGCGACAAGTTATAATCAACCTAAAAAAACTACTTAACTACTACTGTCTGTGGAATTGGTAGGAGATAAAAATATATAGGGAAATGTCCATTTAAAAATACGATTAGAGAACATCATACGCTACAATTAAAAAAGGACAAAGTGAGCCAAATGAATAATGTGAATCATAATTATTGCCTGGAGCCGGAATAAATTAATAAATTCACCCCAAGGAATAAAGATTACCCACTGCTATTGAACACATTAATAATGCTTTGCTATCCATGAACCAAGCCAACCAATAAATCACATAATCATAATGAATGGCTGTTGGCTACTCTAAATAGGTAAAGGTGTAGCAATATTACAGATGACCTATCACAGAACACTGCCTTTTTTAAAAAACTTTGCATAATTTTGGTTACACTGATTTCTAAAATACATGTGAATGTTTATGAAATAATTTCTTAATCGAGTTTCATTTTATATAACTTGGTTTGCCCACAACATATCCACGTGGAAAATTTTCTAAAGTTCCAGGGTTATAATCGCATATTTCCCCTTTCTGTGGGATATTAATGGGAAAGTGTATTTTCTATGGCTCACCACATTACTTCCCCCACAGTTAAGCTGATCAATGTGTTGACTATCTGTATTGGAGTGTATTTTGTGTATCTCACCACATTACTCTCTTACAGATAAGTCAATCATGTTGAGTATTTGTGTCAGAGTGTATATTGTACGTCTAACCACATTTCTTCCGTCACAATTAAGTCCATCAATATATTGTGTATTTGTATGTTTCTGCATCTCTTCCCTCACAATTACGTAATTCAAAGTGTTGTGTATCTGTCGACATGCTCAATATGTTGTGTGTATAATATTTATCTTAAAGCAACTCCTGAAAAAGTAAAGCTGCAATAAATTGCATAGTATGTGTCTCACCGCATCTCTTCCTCCTCCCTGACGGAATTGAGCCGCTCAATGTACTCCTTACGCTCCTCAATGATTTTGTGCCGTTGCAGTACTCGATGATGTTCAGCGTGTTTGTGCTCGTGGTAGTGAGCTACCATATTGGCGCGACTACGCTCGCGTTCACCGCGGCGACGGGCCGGATATAACATGGACACGCAACGAGATACCACTTCCACTGCTCGAACTAGCTGCTCGCGGACCTACGATAGAATAACACGTTTAAACAATCGTCAATATCTGAAACCTAAAAAAATAATCTCAACTCAATCTCAATGTTTGCACAACATATTATGGTAGAAATTTTTCACAAGCCATAATTTACAAATAATATAATACCTGCTCAGCTGGAGTAGCTTGAAGGATAGCTCCACCGCAAGCCTCATCAGCGGCAGAGCACCATTCGCCTCCACCAGCTTCGACTCCGAAGTGAACACATCTGCAAAACAATAAAACATCTGTATAAAGTATAATCTCACTAATCATATCAAATGCAAAATTTTGTGGGTGCGTTTTTTGCTGCTGCTGGAAGGATTTGGATGAAATTTAGTAAAAGTTAAACATATACTCAAATTTAAGATACTTTTCACTTCAAAAGAATACATGATTGCCATGCGATTTACAAAAAATCTTATGTTTAACCGCACGAAAAGTAGCTAGTCAGACAATAAGGATAACAAAAATCAATTAGAATTGGTATTATTACAAGATAAGAAAAATGTATTATAAGAGTGAAAATCTTCATAATGCACATATGTATAAAACAAAACCTGCTCTTAAATGTTAATAATCCAATTACATGTCAAAAGATATAACTATAACATATTAATATACAATCTTCCATAATAAATATTAACGATACAGAATGGTACTTCAAGAAACAAATCTTTAAGGGAGCTCAACCCAGTCAGCCCCAAAAACAAAAAAAAAACTAGCAAATATTGATAAGGGTTCCACGTTAATAATCCCGCAAAATGGTTATAACCACTGATTAAATGGACACGCCTTACCAATTTCTTAGTTGGTTAGTGTAGCTTGCAATTAAACCCAAAAATACAGAATTATACTACTTACCAATGAAATAAAATACTCCAAGGGTAATTTTTACACTTTGTCATCTCATTCGGTTTGATAAATGTGGTTTATTTCTATTTTTTCACGATATATCTGCAAATGTATGAAATTTTTGACAGTGATAGGAGTGTTTGCTCTTATGCGTGGCGACACATTTCCTTCCCAATGGCGTGCCTATTAGTATTCATGTAGCCTGTGATTATGACTGTATCAAAACAAATAATTTTAAGAATTAAGTAAATTTTAGACATTAAAATATATGTATATTAAATACCAGCTTGGTAGATAGTTAATTCAATTTATTTAGCCTATCAATCCTTGCAAATATAATTTCTTTCTAGTTTCTGTGAGTTAAACCCAGCTGCGTCAAATGTTTTTCTTTGTTTAAAATGCTTGTAACTATCTTGTACAGGAATAGTGCAAAAAACATATAATTTTACAAACAAAAATTATCCTCACTTATTAGCGTGATCCACCCGTATCTGCATATCATTATGACGCACGCAGTCCACAAGCAAACGTTCAATGTGGAAAAGATCGTCCGTAGCAGCCAACTCCAACAGACGTGCGAACTGAATGCATCCATAACACTGAGCCACTTGGCGGATTAGCCGTACAAGGGCTACGTCCGTCAGGGCTGTAGTGTATTGTGCAAGTGGAGAATCTGGAACACGGGTCATTTTACGGTATAAACTTCATGTCATTATAGTGCCAACTTTTTAAATCAAGTTCAGTTTTATATTACGAGAAAGGACAATGTGTAGGGTTGCTTCATTGGAGAAAAATATGCTTTAAAAGAATTGCATAGACATCTTTTACAAATGTTACTTTTTTCTTAGTATTTTCAAAAACAGCTCTAACAATTTTGATGCAAATTCCGATTTCAGGGTTTTTAGTCCAAAAAATCAATTGATTGTAGTTTATAAAAGTTTTTTCAAGCATTTTTGACAGATTCAATTAGTACATTATCTGTTCATGTTAAAATTGAAGTCCTAAATATTTTTAAAAGAAACCATCCTTATTTTTTTTTTACTTATGGCTTGAATGTTTCTGTCTTGGTTAAACAATAAGTTGATTACTGAACTAAATAAAATGAAGTTAACCATTTTTCCAAACACCACAATTGTTACGTTTTGACTTGAATAGATTTTAGCAAGAAATCACATTAGTTTAGGTGATTAAAATGTTCCTATCTGAATAACGATATAGGCTTGATTAGCACAACATAAAACAGATTAAAAATCTGTTGTAAATAAAATCACAATATACAGAGTTTGACAAGAACTTTTAGTAAATAATATTCAGGTTTTAGTAAATAATATTCAGGTAATATTCAAATCAAGCATGCATATGGGTCATATTATGGAGATATCATTTTAATGAAAAGAATGTATTAACATTCTGACATATGAAAACCATGCAAATATGATTGAAAGATTTTAATGCAATTATTTACTCTGGGACACAAAAGGATAATTGTATCCTATTTTTAATCATTAAAATAATTAGTTACCAAAAATAGTAAACTGATTAAAAAGGCATTGTGGTCACAGCAATTAGTTAACAATAACACATAGTCCTAAGAGTATATCATATTGAATTTTGCAGATTAGAAGCTTAGTCGTAAATTCAAGGAGAATATTGAATAGAGGAAACAATATGAACTACAGAGAATTAAGATTATTTTCTGACAAAAAGAGAGAAATGTCATAAGTTCGTGTATATATTTGTGACATTTTAAAGGCCAGATAGATGAAACAATTTCAGAATATGTATTATTTAAAACATTATTTGAGTTAAATAGTTCTAACAGTAAAATCAAATGTGATGTATTGTCACAATTAGATAACGGCTAACAGCAAAATGTATCTTGCCTTACCAGTAGTGATACAATGTGTCATAGTATTGCAAATTATTATTTCAAACTTACAATGAACATTACGTCTTTACATGATCTCATGTATATTTTTGTACAGGCATTAATTAACACAGATATCCGTATAAGAGAAATCTGTCGCGTCTAGCCTGCAATATGATATTCCTCCAAGGCCTACCACTTATATCTATGGAAGAGTTATAAATGGGATTTAATTTGGAGGCAAACACAACACACACACTATGTTAGTTAGTTAAAATTAATATTTAAATAGCATTCTATCACACTAATGCAATCAAACACATGCAATTCTTAAGATGTAGACATTTTATACATATTTTGGTATACCAATAATTATAGGTATTTAGCTTATACAAACTGAGTCCTAAGACCAAAGTCAGCAACTTGGTAGTATTCAGACAAATACTAAGTCAATGTGGTGCTGAAAGTAACACCCTTTTTAAGCTCAAAACTTATCTATACATATAATAAAATCGTAGGAAAGTCAAAACTGTACATTAAATTTTTTTTAAAAGAATACTTGGGGCGTGATCTACAATCAATCTCAAAGCCAAAAATATGGTTTTTAGAATTTTTGTCTGTAAAAAAACTAACCTCAAAGAGTAATTATAGTTTATTTTTTATTAACACACATACTCAAGCAAAAATTCAAGTATTTACAGTTACATTCATGTTTTGTATAAGTTTAAAACACCGACCATACAACCTATAGACGGCTAATGTTTGATTTTCCGTATTGAATGCATTTTGGCAACTAGCTGAGGTAAGACGAAGTGGGGTTGCAACGCCGTAATTGGCTAACTCAAGGCCACAGTGAAAGATAGTAATGTACAGAGCATCTGATTGGTCGACACTGATTACCCAATCACTACTCATTGGCGCGTGGACATTTACATCGGAACTATAAGTCAGATGTGTTGACACAACTCATTCGCCTATTATTAGGTGTCTATGGGCTGTGTGGTCGGTGGTTTAAAAATTTCATAAGCAAAGAATTATTTATGAATTTTTTAAAAGCTGTAAACTTAAAACAAATGAGGACGTTACATTCGCCATTACCTCGCCTTAAAATTTTAGTTAAATTTTATATGAGGTTTTTAAAAATATACTGATTAATGTCCAAAAAAGCTTATTTTAAATTTTCAATATTAATTCGAAACTCAATTTATCTATCTTTAAATATGGATATTCCAAGAATTTAAACAAAATTTTAAATTCTTATAAAAAAGTATATGACTTAATACATTTTACTAATAGTTATAGGATCAAGTGTTTTTTAAAAAAATAAAAACTAGCGGAAAAATTAAGGGATCAAAACAAAATTGTTTACATTTTGTTAAAGATTATGATTAAAGAAAAAATCGTGATCCTTGAATGTTTCCCGGAAATTTGATTGGATAAAACAAAAAAAGGTTTTGATTAAATTGAAACTTTATGGGGTTTTTGAAAACATAATGAACAGTAAAATGCACACTTAACAATAATCACTTACTCGATATTTTCAACTTAGCACCTGATTATTTGAAAAGTCCATAAAAGCCCTTTTTCTTAATTTTTCAAATTAATGTAGGGAGTTTTTTTTTTGGAAAAATCTTAACTGGTTTTTGTGGAAATTTTATTCAAGATTTCAAAAATTGTTTCAATTATTTTGCGCAATCATTGGTTACTGAGATATTGAAGGCTAAAGACAAAGAGATCATTTTTCATGCAAAGTTCGATATCTCAGTAAAAAAAGGTTGTATCAAAATTTCTAAAAAAGAAAATTGAAGCTGAATAAACAAATTATCCGGTCCGTATGGTGGTAAGTCGAAAAACTGTTTTCCGTGTTAATGGAACAAACACATAACCAAATATATTTTGAAAAAAAATCTTTTGCTATTTCTTAGGATTGAGCAATACACGTTGCTTGGTAAATTTTTTCATCATAAGGTCTTGAAACTAGAAACTTCAAGCGTTAAAATGCTTCAAGCTAAAAAAAATTTGAAAAACCCCTAAAAATTTGGAATGTTTTTTGATCTCTTATTTTTTTAGACTAACATATATTAATAAAAAACAGGTAATTTTTTTTTTTATAAATATAATAAATTTGAAGCAGGTTTAGGATAACAAATATAAAATTTAGACGAATAATAATATAAAATTTAGCATTCTTATTTGTAACTTGAAGTTTGTAAGTTTAGTGCAACTGAAACAGATTAGTAGCTATTGAGCAATCTCTTATCAGTAATTTGGAAGTTAAAGAAGTGCCCAGCTGTGTATTGTACTTTAATTGCATTTTAAAGTTGCAAATTTAATAACAATAATTTCGTCTTTAATTTATAGATTTCATCTAAAAAGTAATAAAGGTTTATACGTACTTGGATCATCTTGCAGTGCTTTAACGACACCTTGCACATTGTGGCAGATGGTAAGCGGATCAAACTCCACTTCTAGCCACGAGTATAGCTGCTGCAGCTGCGGTGACGCCAGAGCGACTACATTCAAACGGACAACATCTGCAACATCAACACATGTAGGTCAGCGTGACCTTCTAACCAACACATCGCCTAGATGATCAGTTCAGTACAACCACACGTCCGTCAGTCAGAGACCTTCTAATCACACGTCCACCACAGATGCACCGGTCAGCGTATCAGCCACTCTAGTCATCATTTGTATCATATAAATATTAGCATATTTATCATAATAAATCAATAAGCAGTCAAATGGGTATTATTCTCCTCCCGTATATCACATCATCAGCTGCGGATCACTAACCTAACGTCACTATCATCATAGGGACAACTAACCCCTACATTTTCTTTGCTCCTCGAGCTTCTATCATCAGATGGGAACCGTCCTACAAATATGTTTAAAAGGCGACGCAAACTTGATATGAGTAATAAAATTTATAAATATAATGAAGTTATGTATCATTGGCATATAATATGTAACAGTGAATTTATTATTTTGTATAAAATCTCTTTTTACAATACACACTGATCAGTATTGGAATCACCTCATTCGGGAAAAAAATCTCCCTCGGTCTCACTTACATTTTCCAAAATAACTACTTTTTAATTGTTATATGTTGATCTGTGTAAGATTGAGGTGGATTTATTTAAAAAAAAGATTCACTAATTAGATTTTATTTGACTTGTGGAGTATTTAAGTCTTAAATGTAGTTAGGTACCAAACATAGGTGAGATGTTTCATAACTCTACTTTTAATTGCATGATATTTGGTGTAAAACTCCTACTTCTCATGTGACGTTTGCGTCGACTCTCTCTTCTCCTAAAGGTCTCTCAAAAATTAAGAAAATCCCCTTATAGCTTTAGTATAGACCAGCATTTATTAAAATAAAATCCATTTCATACCAGCTATGCCATGGGCATGTGTTAGTGTAGATATAAACATGTGCAGGCATTAATTAACACAGACACCACTAATGGTACCTGTCGCGTCAAACCCACAATATGATCTCCCTCAAATTTACCCATTTGTAAATAAAGATTACAAATGAGGTTAAATTAGAGGGCTTCCAATAATATCTGTTTTAAAAGACAAAATAAGAAATTGAATAACTTCTGAATTTTTGTCTTAGTAAGATGCTAGAAGAGTGCATGTAGTTCTAGTGTACCATTCTTTTTGGAACGAAGTTCCTTACGGCAGGCTTGGAGGGGATAGGGATTTTGCTGCACGACCGAACTGAAAAAAATGTGATAGTAAAACCGTAAGAAAAATGCGTGGAATAAAAGCGTTAAATGAGACGTGCGCAGGCGCGACAGTCGCGTACACAAGCGAGTAGTGCCGTTTAGCCGAAGGAAGTTCGTTCCTACCTGGTGTCCCGCGACACCACATCATTTTTATTTTTTCTTTATATCATAAGATAGCAAACAAGCAGATGGGTCTCCTGATGGAAAGAGTCAACCATCGCCTATAGACACCAAAGATGTTAATGGTGCGTTACTATCTTGTGGCGAGGTTTAATGCCACATGCATAAGTTTAAGACTTAAGACAAGCCCTTACGCTATTGTGGCAGAATAGGTAAGGCGCTGGTACCTGACCCGGGCGAGACAATGCAGAACTCTACCACCTAGTACCCACCATGGTAGTGACTTGCATAGCCAATCGGTCGCCTTTTACGACATGCCTGGCAGAATGGCAGTTGGTCTATTCTCCAAAGGAGATTCATGTAGATATAATACCGATTTCATTAGTTTACCGGCTACCATTGAAAGGCAGTAAATGCTATTGCAGCAGGAATAGGTGAGGAGGTGGTATCAAACACGGGCAAGACATGCAGAATTATTTTACCAATTAATTTACAGTACCCGGCAATAAATATTGCACATCGAACTTTGGAAAGAGACAATCGGATAATTTCGGCTTCGTAAAGCGTTATCTCTGTCCCACACTACCTATGTGACGTTTAGTCAGTCGTTGTTCAAGTACGATAGAGTGCAGTCGCGTCCCGAAAAAAAATATATATTTAGAGTTGATAACACCCACAAATTTAAATAATTTAAAGTTGTAATATGGCATCTTTCGGAAAAAGAGGGAAACCTTTACGAGGTCAGTCACGTGAAATTATCTACAATGTTTATAGATACTTTGTAAGCGAAGCTGATAGATTTAAAAAAAAAGTAGATGAAAATGTAAGTTGTTATTTTAAGAAGATTCAAGAGCGAGTTGCAAATGCCACTGGAATTTCAAGAAGAACTTTGAACAATATATTAAACGAAGTCAGTACTGAAACACATTCGACTGAAATTAAGTTCAGCACTCCAAAAAAAGGGAGACCAAAAAAGCAATTTCGTTTGGATATGGACGATTTTGATTACGATGTTGTTCGAAGAATGGTGTATGATTTTCACTTACGATTTAATGAACTGCCAACAATAAAATCATTAAAAGCTAAGTTATCTGAAGCTATTAATTACAATGGGTCTGAAAAAACATTGAGAAAAATACTTCATGACATGGGATTTCAGTTCACTAAAATGGAAGATAATCGAAAAATTCTAATGGAAAAGCACGACGTTAGTCTCAAACGAATGGAATACCTTGATAAAATACGCAAATTTCGCGAAACAGGAAAAAATATCGTCTACATGGATGAGTCATATATACATGCATCCCACACTAAAGGGAAATCTTGGAGTAACGATAAGAAAAAAGGAGTAAAAAAGCCAATTTCAAAAGGTCAACGTTTGATAATAGTTCATGCGGGAAATGAAAAAGGCTTTGTACCCGGTGCTTTTTTAACGTATAAATCCACGGACACTACAGGTGACTATCACAATGAAATGAATAACGATAACTATGAGAAATGGCTGGTTAACCAATTAATCCCAAATATACCCAGTGATTCTGTTCTAGTTATCGACAACGCACCCTATCACAACAAGTATGTTGAGAGACCCCCCAACTCAAACACCATTAAACGGGAAATGATCAACTGGTTAAACAGACATGAAATTCCAGTTGATCCAAAATTAACAAAAACCCAGATTTACGCTATTATATGTCAGCACAAGGAGAGGTATACAGAGTTTTCTGTGGACAAAATACTTGCCGAACATGGGCACACTGTGTTGCGATTGCCACCATATCATCCGGATTTTAATCCAATTGAAAATATATGGTCTCAACTGAAAGGCTATGTAGCCTCTAGAAATGTGGGTATGAACTTAACTACAGTAAAAACATTATTGACTGAAAAAGTAAACATGATCGGCGCTGAAGAGTGGAAAAAGGTTTGCGATCATGCAATCAAATGTGAGAATGAATATAGAAGCATTCAACACAGTTTAGACAATTACACTGATAGATTAGTAATAAATACGGCTGATAGTGACAGTGATATTGACCTCTTTGAGAGCACAGATAGTGAAATGGAAGTAATTGAGAATTAGAATTATTATTATTTTTATTGCAATGTCTCATTTTAGCAATAGGTATAATGGTGTTTATTATGTACACTAAAGCTGTAATGTTCCAAAATAATTAAATACGTAAACATAATGTAAAAATGTTTTTTTATTTTATTTTACCCCAACCTAAAGCCATCACTTATAGAAAAATTAGTGTATTTTATACAAAGAATAAAAATATCAAAAGAAGCAAATCATACTTGTTTTAACAGCTCCTAATAGGTACCGGACTGTTTGTATTTTGTGCGACAGAGATAACGCTCTACGAAGCCGAAATTAGCCGATTGTCTCTTTCCAAAGGTCGATGTGCAATATTTATTGCCGGGTACTGTATTTTATTTATTTAATATTTTATTGTACACAACTTATAAGATTTTACAGAGAAAAAAATATAACTAAAAACGTACAAAAGGTAATTTAGTAACTATGTCAGTGATCCGTTTGACCAATCATTCGTTTTTTATGAACTGGTTCCAGGTAGTTCATAAAAGGCGAATGATTGGTCTAATTGGATTGGGTAAGGCAGATTGTCTATTTTTAAAGTTAAGACAACTTGGGAAAAAATATTTTGCGATCTATATTTACGTCTATTTAAGGTAAAACAACAAAATATTACCTTTAAGCAGACTTGCCCTTGTTGGCGGTTGAGCGAGTCCAAGCAATACAGCCAGACGCTGAGCTTTCTCGACAGGGCTTTTGTCAGTCTCTACAAAGCGATCGAACTCAGGATGCAAAGATGGCAGCGGCACAGATAGCACTGCTACCAATACACGACACGCCATTCTGGAAATAGAAACAACTCATTAAAAATTTATCAAAAAAATTTGTCACAGACCAGATTTGACCTTCACTTTATTTTGAAATTAGCTTTCCCATTTTTTTTCCATTAATTTGTATGAGTACATCGATATTTGTCACAAAATCAGGAAATTAAGAGCCTTATGAATATAGTTTACTATGTACAAAGTACTAGGGAAAAATAATAACACTGCACCTAACAAAGCGACAACAAAAGAAGTTACAGGCAGATAGCGACTTAATATTTTCCGTCTAAGATTATTTGTTATTTTATTTTTCTGCCTTTAAAGTTTCTTTCAAATTCCATTTTTTCTATGTAATAAAAACAATAACAATATCACAATGTCTATGCTACATATTTATATACATATATAATACGTTTGTATTAAAGATATGCCCTTAAATTTTAGTTTTATGTTTGTAATGTGTTAATAATAAGAAATCTTTTTTTTATAGAAGAGGGGGCAAACGAGCAAGAGGTGCACCTGATGGTAAGTGATCACCGCTGCCCATGGACATCTGCAATACCAGAGGTCTTGCAGTTGCCTTGCTGGCACTTTAAAAATGAGTAAGCTCTTTTCTTGAAGGCTCTATCAAATATGCATATGCGATGGAGGGGTCACTATATATTTAAATACTTCACAAGCCTACACAACGTACTGAACCCGAACGTTTAATATGTTTAGGCTGAATGGAAACAGGAATGATAATTTATAAAAATCTTACTTTTGTAATTCTTCTTGCGTAATATTTTTCTTCATTTCCCTTGACAGCTGGAACAACTTCAGCAAGGCAGCAGCATGGAACAAGCAATGACCGGCTTTCCAGAACACAAGAGCTAGCTTCCCATAGTAGTTGGCCATGGTTTTGGCAACCGGTGTCTTCTTGGACATATTCATCAGGTTGTGGATGTCTTCAATTGCTTTATATGCTTCCTGAGAATTTTATTATTATATCAGTAACTAGATATCCATGGTAACAACCACGATTAACTAAAATAAGTATGATAAAACTATTATTGTCTCTTAGTGTAATAGTCAGAATATTCAGAATCAAACTACTTGCGCTTTTTCGTAATTAATTAAATAGCCTGTCATTTATCATTAATTAGAATATTTTACTGCAAAAACAATGCTGATATACAATATGATAACAGGAAATATAAAGTGTATGAATTACAGAACACAGAAAGTGGTTTCATTTCAAGTAAAATGAAGGTAGAACCAAGAGCTTACAATTTAAAGTACACATTGTGTAATAATCAGCGCATATCATGTTATGGATACGTCATAGTTACTGAAATTTATGTTTTATAAAAAATGTGTTATATTATTCAAATTTAACATAATCAACAATTTATTAGTGTATTATTATATTTTTTTAAATTTAGTAAAGAATTTCTGATTATATATGAATATATTTTTAACAAATAATTATTATAATTTTGGAGGAAAACATAACACTTCTTTTAACACATTTGGGTAATAGTTATCTAGCCTCACAGTTAAGATGGATCTAATGACACCTTTCAATCTAAGATGTATTGAGTTGTTCGACAAAATATTCTCTGAATTACACAATATAAGCATAGATTCGAGATTTAACCAAGTGCTGACAATTGAATGCGTAAAAAAAGGTATTCTCCTTTGTTGATCATCAATAACATAAATAATGTCGATCTTGCAAATCATTTAGCTCTTTGTAGCTTTGAACTAAAATATTAATAGTTCTTTACCCATAACTATATTGTGATCATATTATAAATTAATACTCAAAACAATAAGGAACAAGTTCGTGCAATTCCACTCGTCATAGCGAGCATCACATTCACCAAAATCGCCAGCGCAAAAATTCGCCCCACTGCGACTGCGCCCCACCGTAGTGAGCGATATGAAAGCGATCTAGGCGAAATTTTGCGTTACGGCCGGCCTGTTGCAGCCTGTCTCAGTGTGCTCGATCCATTAATGTAACCCTAAAGTAAGCAAAACTACTGAACTAATTTCAATGATATTTTGTAGATATCTTCTGTTTAATACAACTAGGACTTTTTATTTCAATTAACCCCCCCCCCCCCCCCCCCTTCTTCTCAAGTACCCTAACCAATATTCAATATGAGTAATTTGTATAGAAAAATGTTTGTGTGGTCAACTACAATAAATACTCAAATATATTTAATAAACACTCAAACATGCCTGGTAGAACAGCAGTTGGTTTATTCTTCAAGAGTCGGTACCAACATGTGGGACCAACTATTTTTCATTTATAATATAGCTTGCTATTGATGAAACAATGTTATGTTGAATCAATCTATCTATTTTAGAGTGCATTAAAAAATCTACAAGAAAATTAGTATAAATAGCCATCCAGATGAATAGAGAAAATTTCAACAAAATCTCTTTAGTCTTGTACAGGCGAGAATCACGCACATTCACTAAAATTTTGTATTTAAAAAGACATTTAACAAACCTGCCACAACTCCATCTGTATAGCACTGTCCAGTTGGAACAGTCTTGTCTCGAGATTCAGCTGCTGTGTCTCTGGTTTTGAAATACTGACATTACCAGTTTGTACCTGCGAGAAAATATGCTTTTCACCTATCTTCATACAAAAGTGGTATAAAAATCTGATGGGAAGTCACCACTATCATTGTCAAGACACACAATATTTGTTAAATAATATGTTAAATAATAAAATAGCAACTATTTGAGATATATGTCAATTTAACTATACACATACTTTATTGTAAATACATAAAAACCTGTGTATTTATCAAAATAAATTATTTTATTTTTTATTTTTATTTATATCATAAGATAGCAAACAAACAGGTGGCTCTCCAGTAATGGACAACCATCGCCTATGGACACCAAATATGTTAATGGAGTTGCTACTCATGTAACGGGATGGCAAATCCACATGCATAAGTTATCCAGTTACATTGCCCTCTATACCAGAATATGACAGTGAAAAGCACTGATTCGAATAGTCAGTTGTTTGCTTCTTACTAACTGTCTGGCAGGATGGCACATGGTTTATTCTTAAGAGAGCCCAGACCAACATGGAAAAAATGTGGTTACATTGTTACTTACCAAAGCAAAATTATAAACAAACTGCTTACCAACCCGAAACAAGGGATTATTCCTCTCTATATAGAACCTATGCATATTTTTAGAAATTTTCTGTAATATACATATATTACAATACTTACTTCATATACACTATACAAAAACCCTGTCCAATCGAAAAGCGAAATATAGGTAGGTTGATGACATTAGTAATAAAACTACTTATAAAAATATATTTAAAAATTAAACATATATTTTATAGTGGATAACACTATTATGTCGGCGTCGGGACTTCGGCGCCGGCATCATGGTGTCGGCCAATTTACTAAGACTACATGTGCTACATTTTGCATTAAATAATATCTAAAAAATTTATATTATATTATTTATTTTGATCTAGCAATTTATCTATTAATAGTCACAAAATAATTACACAATTATGATCATACTAGCTACCAAATGGTGCATTTGACAATTGGGCAGGGTATTTTTTACTCACTGTATAAAGTTGTTTGTAATAAGACTAACCAAGGGGAAAGTAGAACAGAAACATTAAATGTAAACGAAACAATTAATTTACTATTACAAAACATCAACATTTTATGAATACATTAGACATTTATAAATAAATAAAAATTACTACACATTAGATACTTACTGGTGGTTTGCAAATATCCTCAAGATGTTTCCTTAATTTATCACACAACTTCCTGAATTCTGTCTTTCGAGAGTACTTGAGACAGAATTGGAATGCCATTCGGGCAATATCGTGGTATAGAGTCTCAACATGTGCATTAGTACGAAGCAGCTCTAGACATTGACAATATGATTCCCAGAGAAATTTCACCTAAAATTAACAAAACTTACATTAAACATTTGAACAAGTAAATGACATACTTGAAAATTAACTGATACAAGGTAAAGTTTAAACATGTTTGCAAAATTATAGACTCTAATTTATTTTAATAATAGCTTCTTATAACTTTATTTATAGTACCTTTCAATTTTAGAAGTCATTTTTTTCATATATTGTCAGTGATAAGTGAAAACCTTGTAAACTGTAAAATCATTAAATTTTTTTTTCATCAAAATCAGATTATTTTTTATAATAGATAGAAAAGTTCATATTGCATAACAAAATCAGAATAATTGATTATTACGCCATATATGACTCAGAAAATAAGCCCCTTAATAATAATAATAATTTCTTTATTTTCAATGAATAGGGTACATAATTAGATCTTATTTAACAATATGTTCTTTATTCCTATTTTGCCCTTTTTGTGGCGTGCAAATGTTACAATGTGTTACCCTCACTAAAATCAAAGAAATACTAGGTATATGATGTTGGATAGCCACTAGAGTAATACCAAGTCCAATTAAAACATATGCTACTAGTCTGGAGAATTTTTAAATACGATAACATTTTCATTTAATTTTATTATTGTTTTTTTTTTTTATAGTTCTATCAAGCCATTACCACCTCCAACCAATTTTTCCTCTCGAATTTACAGAGTAATAATAAATTTAAAAAAAACTCATGTCATTTATATATCAAATTGAAATTAAACAGTTATTAATGTCTACAACTATAAAATTGACGCAAGAGTAGATAACTAATATAATTATATTTAAATATATTTTTTTTATTGTTTATTCAGAATTTAATATAAATAATAGATGCATATACCAAAATGTCATAAAATGAATGTCATGTGAATAATATTAAAGTGGATTTGTTTTTTTGAAAACCATATTATTCTTTATGTATTATATCATTGTTGTTTATGAAATTTACTAATCGTTTATGCATGGCTTTTTCAAATATTTTCGAAATTACTGGGACCAAAGTAATTGGTCTATAGTTGTTAATATCATCTCGATTGCCTTTTTTAAACATTGGTTTTACTACAGATATTTTTAATCTATCTGGAAATACTCCTTGCAAAAATGATTCATTTATCAACCATGACAATATATTGGAGATGATATTAGCAACGTTTCTAATAATTTTTGTTGATATTGAATCATATCCTACTGATCGTGTCTTATTTAATGATTTTATTATTTGAATTATCTCCTCCGCTGAGGTAGGATATTTAAGGAAGTTAGTCAAAAAAATAGCCTCTATAAATTAGTAAGTACATAATATATAAAAGCACATGTAAAATTTTGTTTTAGACACTAACAAGGTTTTCACTTGTTGCTGACAGTAAGTTGATTTAATAAAGGCTTCGTAAAGACAATTACTGTTTAGAAAATATTTTTGCAAAATATTCATTACAAACTATTATTGCTCTAAAAATAATATAAATTTTTATCATTAAGATAAGTAATAAAATTTTCAGGAATGCTTAAACATTAAGACATTATCCATAAAATAAATTTAAATTACAATTTACAAAACCATTTTTTTATCAAATTCACGAGCAATAATTATATTACTCGTAAATTTTATTTAAAAAAACACTTCTTGTCAGTATTACACATATACACTTCACAATTAAACTGGTTTCTTTATTTTATGTAATGTAAACATGTTGCATAATATATGTTTGAATACCATCAACACATTCACAGTACTCAAACTTGAAATTATTTTCATCTAATACAATAGTACAGATGTAGATATAAAGTATCATTACCCCAAGTTCCCTTGCTAGTTAAGCAGAGTAAACCAACATCTATTGACTTTTTGGTTCACCATGATCACCACTCATCTTACCATAAGACAAGCCGGTGTGTTGAATGGTGAGATGAGTGGTGATCCCCATCACCACATTTTACCGACCTGATAATGATTATCGACTTTATCTAGTGATAACCGGGACCGACGGCTTTACATGCTCATGCGAGTCATGGAAGTGGTAACACACGACGGGCCAGACTCCAAGTTGCTATTGAGATTATGGATTTCCAGAAAGCCTCAAATAAACCTGAAAGTGTTTTTGTCTGACCTAGGGATTCAACCGGGGACCTCATGATCTTAGCCAAGTAGGCTGCACCTACACCATGAGGCAGTCAAAATTTAGATATAAAGCCTAATAAGCTGAAAAAAATATATATACCCATGGTGTAAGAATGGTTCTATCTGAGCGATCTTGCGCATCTTCTCCTGAAACTGCACTTAATAGTATGCTTTCTGGTGTAGCCAAATTATCCAAGTCATCAGTGTCAATGACAGCCTGTGTGGATTGTGCCCGGGCAGCCTCTGTCCTTTCCTCAGCCATACGGAGGTAGCCTCTGTTATAACAATAAAATAACATGTGTGTATATTACAATTTACATATTTATATATATTACAATTATATTAGCTAAATTACATTTATTATAAATATATGGTCTATGTGGCTTCACCTGCACATAGTAACAATAATCTTTCATACAAACTTTCATCAACTACTTAACTCTCTTAGGTGTATGTATCTGAAGAAAATACTAGCATATCTTTGACTCTGGGGTCTGGGTTACTAGGCATCTCCACAAGACAGGAGCAATATCATTAGAAAGGGGAAACCAACGTCTATCCAACCCAAGGATTGCATTAGAAAAGGGCCACACGAATTTGTGGTTGAGGGGGAGGGGTTAGGGTCTACTATCCACCCCACCACTCAGAAATCCAAGAATCGTGCAACCCGTTTGTAATGCCAACCCTCCAACTCACCGTTCAGAAAGCCAAAAATCATGCAGCCCGTTTTTAATGCAAACCCCTTTATTTTTATTTTAGATATTTAAAAAAATATCAGATGCAGTCTTGTTTTATTTTTTTGGATATCAACTTTAGTGTTATGCTTTACCACACAAAAAATCATAAGAACTTACATTTCAAGTTCCTTTTTATTATTCTTCCACGAGTTAGAACATTTTAAATTTTACCTGATGACTTGTTCAAGTGATCCTACATTCACTGACTGGAACATGTTTCTGTACTGGAAGAGGCCTTCCTTGGCAATATGGGATTTCCTCAAGTCTACGCATAGCTCCAAATATTTGAACAT
Organism: Apodemia mormo; assembly: GCA_036924255.1. NCBI lineage: Eukaryota > Metazoa > Arthropoda > Insecta > Lepidoptera > Riodinidae > Apodemia > Apodemia mormo. Next base: position 24,685,936 of record JAUPFN010000020.1, on the reverse strand, counting down.
AATAGGCTCCAAAACAGACTCTGACCAATTGTATGCCCATTTTTTATTCCGAAAAACCTCTTGTAAGGTATCTAGAGCACGCGCTGGTTTCTCTAGATCCATAAACTCTGTAAGATATCAACAGAAAAGGTTTATAGGTCAATATCATATGGTCACTCAACGATGGGTTATGTTGTAAATATCTAAACAATGACAAGCTACACAAGTTTGTTTAGTTTCATGGCTTGATTAGGAGTAGCGGCAGATTTACAATTACTAGTAATCTGAGCACATAAGGATAATGATTACGAAATTAAAAAGGTCATAACATGCAACGTGGTACGATAACAGACAGCAGTTTTTATCTTACCATTTGCCCGTTTGAGGGCATTTTCCGGTCTCTGACCGTATCTCGCCATATTGTAAAAAGTATTATTCATTCATTAACAGGTAATTCAATTGCAGTACATAAACTTATTTCTTTTAATTTCTTTATCGCAATCCTCCACCCAATACCGGTTTGACAAGACATTCACATTTCACATAGGTACAAAAAGACATATAAAAATTAAAATGGCTGTCGCCCAGTGTTGCCAAGTTTGCAACAACCAAGGAACTTATATACGATAACTGGAATTCTACGAAGCAATATTTGAAAAATAAAAATGTACTTTATTTCGTAACAAATAAAGTTGACATTTGTTTCTTACTTAACAGAGGGGAAAAACGTTCTGAGCAAGACAACGACAAGAGTGGATGTTGTCCCTTTCTTGCAATTGCCAGTGTAAATAAAACTATCTAAATGGTAGATTCTTATAATATATTCGGTAATCGTTAAATCCTTTTTATTCATACACGTCGATAAATAAATTAGCATTAAATGTATTGTAATCATAGAAATATGAATAATATATAGAAGCGCAATAACATTCTATAGCTACTTTAGTTATACAAATATCGGTAGAATCGACATTGAACTAAGCGACATTTCTTTATCTCTTTTTAACAAATGGTAATTTGCATATGCAAAAAGAGACAACGATATTGTGTCTTGCTCACTTTCGTATAAATTAAAAGTTAAGTAATTGGCAATTCTATAAACGTGTCATCGACGCCATATTATGTATATAAATAAGTGGTACATGATTTGTCAAAATATTAATTTAGTTTCGGATAAATACGATTTACCAAGTAGATATCAATTTATTAAGTGACATATTCTCCGTGGAAGTTAATAGACTATTAGTCAACATGCCTTCGTGTTGTATTTTGCAATGTGGAGCAAAAAAGGACAAAAATGCACCTTTAATAACGCTTCACAGGTATGTCGCAAACTCCTATGATAAAGCGTGCTGATTTTAAATAATATCCATTCTAAATTGTTGTATTTTTATATTGACTTATAAAAGATGTTCGTGTATTTTACGATTTCTTTGTAAACATCATTTTTTTGATTCCCACAAAATACGACTAGTGTTGGGGTATTAGATTTGTCGATATTTAATTTCATTAAATTTTAGGTTCCCCAGAAATGAAGATTTACACAGAAAATGACTAGATGCCATTGGCATTGAAAATATCAATCCCCGACATAAGAACTGGTTGGTCTGCTCACTTCATTTCAAGGAAAGTAATTTTAATAAAACACTGGATGTAGTCAGATTGCGTGACAATGTCATTCCTTCAATTTCTCTGGTAAGTAGGTAATGGTAATTTCTTAAGTTTTCATAGTATGATATCCTGTGTCTTTTACCTATCTGCAGTCATCAGAAAGCTCGATTTCCTTCTACCACATAAAATATGATATGATGTCTGTCACCTGTATAACCCTAACACACAACACTGATTGTACCTAGGTATGGATCATTTGACAATAATTAACATATTAAAATTCGTATTAAATTTTTTAACAATTAACAATTGTTATTTATATTATTATATTTTATTCCTTTTGTATATTTTTAATAAGTTTCAGTAATAATATAATTAAATAGGTATTAAATGTTAATAAAAAATGGAATCGTCATTAAGAATAGTGACATCTGTTTGTCTGTTTGTGTAAGTGTTATTTTGTGTTTGTTGTTGTCGATGTTTTTTTTGGTCGCTACCTTGATAGCTTCACATCTTCTGCCTAAGCTACTGATATAATATATCAAAAATAAATAACTATTAAATATAAATTTGATTTAACAACATACAAGTTATCAAATTTAACAATAATTTCCATGCATAATTGTACCTTTAAGTTCTGCTGATGGCTTCGGTTTTTTGTTTATTTTTATTGCTAAGAGCCTTAATTAAAAGATTTAAGAATTATTCAAATTGATCATAAGTTAATTAAACATTTTTAGTAGTCCTAATTACACTTTCAGTTTTTAGACAATAATGCCGACCTAAATATTTTAGCCCGTTAATAAGCAGAAAATAAATGTTTTGTGTGAAAGGCAGAATATACATGAATCAACTCGGACTTTAACATCATCAGTACTAGCATCCATTCATGTTCCCGTGATAAAGGAAAATGTATGTAAAAATAAGTTCAACATGTTAAATTACATCTGATTGTTGTATAATATTTGCAAATTAATAAATAAGTAGTGGTTACGTCATACAACTAATTGCAACATCGATGATGATTCATTTTATGTATAGGTGTCATGATGCATGCGGACTTTGTTGGCCGCAACGTTGTAAATGAATAGTTTAAATACTACGTTTTTTTTTAAATATGTTCATACCTAAAATTTGGAATGTAAATTAATATTGAAATGTGTAAATTATTATATTAATTCTAATAAAATTCAATAAACTCTTTAACCATATAGTAGATGTTATGACTTATGGCAGTAATATTAGGTGATTTCAATACAGGTATGTGTTTGCAAGACTTAGATAATATATTTTTACAAATGTTTAAATGTTTATTTCTCAACTTATTTTACACTGATTATATAATATTACATTGTCCGGCGCATCCTTTTAAGCAGAAATGCTTGTGTCAGGATACACCGCTCTTCCAGAACATCATTAGCATTTGTGTAAATTAAGTAATATACGTGCCTATTGCGTGTGTGTATTTATGTATGTGTATGAGTCTGTACGTGTATATGAGTGTTTATGCGTGTACGAGTATGTTATGTCAGCATGGGTAATTGTAAGTACATGTGTTACATTAATCTTAGGACTAGTAGTTTCTAACAGACAGATACATCAGTTAATAGAGTTTTCTTATATTATCTTGCTAAAAATAATTGATTCAACATCGTCATAAGACAGTGACTTAAGCCAGCCCACTAAAACCTCTTTAAGGTTGTAGATGGTTAGTGGATAAATATTTAACTTCTTATTAAGTTTGTTATATATTATAATAGACTGATTTAAGAACTGTCTATTGGCAAAAAGTGTTTTTACCGTTGAGTTTTGTAAAATAGCATCCTTCCTTGTTTTAACTTTTTGGTTATTATCGTATGTAATCAACCTATGTCTTTTTTGTATGGCATAAAGTATATATAGTTTTCTAACTGATAGTAACTCGCACAGTGAGTATAGTTCAGTTGTGGAAAACCTACTGGTTTTGAAATGCATTACTTTTAATAATGCTCTTTGGGCTCGTTCTACTTGCAACATTTTAATTTTAGTGGCACCACCCCGTACAGGTATACAATAGCAAATAATTGATTGAGCTAGCGCAAAATAGATTCTATTTAGAAGTGTATTGGATGCAACGTCTCTTAATTTTCGAAAAATCCAAGTAAGTTTTCTGATCCTCCCAGATATCAATTCAATTTGAGGATGCCACGATAATCTTTGGTCTAGCATGATTCCTAAATATTTTACTACATTATTATCTACATATATTTAAATTTATGTGTGATTTTTATGATGTGGAAAAATATTTTGGTTAGCTTCTCAGCCTGATCATAATTCTACACATAAACTATTACTTATTAAAAGTGTAATCAAAGTTTTTATTGATTTAAGATATAGATATCATGGACGTCGAGTTAATGATAAGGTGTCACACAGTAAATATTTTAATAAACTGGTATTGTTTAGAAATGAATGAAATAGATTTTATTATTATACACTAGGCGACGAACTATGCACTTTTGTGGAACATTTTACTGAAAAAGTGTCGCACTTTTAGGTTTGAGCTTCGACGTGGTACTTTGAATTCATGTCTAGATATGGTATCTACCATAAAAATACCATTTTATAAACATTAAAAAAATAGAAAATTCAATTTTTATGAGAATCTTATTACTACTAACGCCATCTATTAAAAAACTAACGAGTTAAAATCTATAGAAGATACATTTTTTATTAGAATTTTTGAACTTATTAAGAGATTATTTCACAAAATGTTTATATTTGACTGGCGGCGCACGGGCATCGTGCTCTTGTATAAAGGCAAGGGTTCACGACGTATAGACTGCAATAGCTATAGAGCATCAGTTTGATCAGCTTGGCAACCTGACGACGCCTTTGATGCGAATATAATGTTTGGGCGAAACACGCTGGATTTTTTAGGTTAGATAAAGTCCATTTTTTTTTTATGTCATAAGATAGCAAACAAGCAGATGGGTCTCCTGATGGAAAGAGTCAACCATCGCCTATAGACACCAAAGATGTTAATGGTGCGTTGCTATCTTGTGGCGAGGTATAATGCCACATGCATAAGTTTACCGGCTACCTTACCCTCCAAACCGGAACACGACAGCGACAAGCGCTGACGCTATTGCGGCAGGAATAGGTAAGGCGGTGGTACCAGACCCGGGCGAGACAATGCAGAACTCTACCACCTAGTAGCCACGATGGTAGTGACTCGATAGCCAACCGGTCGCCTTTTACGACCTGCCTGGCAGAACGGCAGTTGGCCTATTCTACAAAGGAGACCGGGACCAACACGGCGAAACCATACATTAAAATATGTAATTCTCATAAAAATACTTTCCTAACAATATTACTAGATAATATAACTTTACGAGCCCTTACAAAGCTCTACTTTTTGCTACTTTAGTAAGATATATTTTATTCATTTCTAAAGAATACCAGTCATTCATAGTTTGTGCAGGTCTAGCAGAGGTGCCTTAACTTTTTGTAAACAAGTAAATGTTTGTTCTATTTGTTTGTTTATCCTCGTGTTGGTTCCGGGCTCCTTTGAAGAATAGACCAACTGCCGTTCTGCCAGGCAGATCATAAAGGGCGACCGATTGGCTATGCAAGTCACTGCCATCGTGACTACTAGGTGGTAGAGTTCTGTATTATCTCGCCCGGCTCTGGTACCACCGCCTATTCCTGCCGGTGTTCCGGTTTGGAGGGTAAGATAGCCGGTAAACTTATGCATGTGGCATTAGACCTCGCCACAAGATAGCAACGCACCATCAACATCTTTGGTGTCTATAGGCGATGGTTGACTCTTTCCATCAGGAGACCCATCTGCTTGTTTGCTATCTTATGATTTGAAAAAAAATATTCATTTGTATTTTATCAATTTTGTGTCACCATTAAAAGTTTCTATCAGTGCAAGTGTCTCCACCGAACAAAGCCCTAGACTACCTTTTTGTGAAATAGGTCTTAAACAGAAAAAAATACGAGCAGAAAACTTTCATTTGTCATCGAACGAAATATAATATGCATATTTTGCGCAGTTAAAAGTAGATAGGAATGAGGAAATTGCCGGAATATTAGAACATTTAATTAAGAATCCACATGGTGTGAAAAAAGTAAAAAGGTGCGTATCTGTTAAAGAAACCAAACCTGCTTTTTCTCCGGATGAGGCTTTGGGGATATTTTTATCACTTAAGCTAAACAAATGGCAATACAATACTTTAAGGGAAAGTGTTAAGAAAAATAATGCAATTATATTTCCAACCTATTATCAAGTTCAACATGCGAAACAAGAATGCTATCCATCGAAAGACGCTATCACAGTAACAAAAACTTCGACCAAAATAAAGTTACAAGCTCTACTGGATATAAACCAACGCTAATTTCATCCAAAAAAACAATATTTTCACTATTTACCAGTTTTACTACAATACTCTATGGTATTTTATCGTTTTCGAACGAAACATTGTACAGAATAATATCAAATTGGCATTCTTTTTTCAAATACGCTCTTAGGGAAAAATAAAAAACTTAGTCCGCCATTTTGATTCGTGCTGTGTGTGTTATGTGTTGGTTGCAGTTTATGATACTGGTTAATAATGGTGTGACTGATATATTAGTATTCGCTAAGATATTAGTAATATTGAAAGGATTCGTGGATTAGTAATCCGGCGAATATGCTAATATTTCATATTCGCCTAATATACAGATATTAAGATATTAATATACAGATACGGGTATCCAAAATGAATCGGATAATATCATTCGATCTTCGGAATAGTTCGGATTCACTAGATTGGCGCCCGTTCGGATTCGTGAAAATATTAAAATATTTTCACGATACGCCGCGTCGTACGTACGAATGAGACAGACGTATTTCCTGCAGTATGCTGTTGTTTTAAGGTTCAAATTACAGTGAAATATTAGTTAATACTGATATATTAGTTAAGATATTTTCCTGCCGTATCAGTATCAGATCTTATTACTGTTACTTTAAGGTCCAAATTACAGTGAAATATTTGTTAATAATGACATATTAGTTAAGACATTATAATATTTGAAAGTGAATATATTAGTATCACCTAATCTTGAGAAATATCGGTATTAACCCATCTCTACAGGTTAATTTAAAAGTGTTTTGGCGTATTAATCAACAAATAAACTTTATTTGTAATCAAGATTAGTTCAAGATCTAACAGTTTAGATAATAATTTAAAAAAAAAACCGTAAATATCAATTAATAAAACATATTTTTCGTTAACGACCAACTCATGATACCAGCGCTTTGGGCATACCCAAAGCGCTGGTATCATTTTTATTTATTTTCGTAAATTTTAGTGTTGATATCTATGATCTCAAAATAAATCATATGATGTGAATGTGAAATATCCTAAACAATATTTAAAAAAAATTAACATAGCTGTAAATTTGAAAAAGAAATAAATTATTTAAAAATTTCGAAAAAACTACGTATTACTTATGAAAAAAAAATATTAATATTTATTTAAATAAATATTTTTGTACTATAATATATGTTGTTTATTTTTTTCCGTATGTATATGTTTACCAATTATATAAAAAAATATAAAAAGCATAAGCGATGACCTATGAATTTATATTTTTTTTATATAATTTTTGAATTAAAAATCCTCGACTAACAAATACATATTTTTCTCAAAGTGTCGTGTTACACCTGAATTATTTCGTAGCTTAAGCCATTTAAATTAAACAATTCTCATACCAGTTTATTGCAGTGCTCAAGACCTCTTAAAAAATATACGCTTTACAGTATCTGATTCAATCCAAGCAACTCATAAATCATTTTTGTGACCACGGTCCACCGGAACGAACTCGGAACGTGTGCGCGTAACGGTCCGTGTTTTTTTAGAAAAAAATGCGAAAATGGCTGGTGGTGTGAGCGGTCATTAAAAACTAAAATTAGAACTAATTTGTAACTAAAATGTAACTTTGTGTTATTACACATTTTAGCTTTGCTTACGTCGATAAAAAATAATGAGATTCAGCGTTGCCTACAAAGGTGGCTCAAGAAAATATATGGTAACGCATAAGAATGATAATTATATAAACAGAAACACAAAAAATATTGCAACGTCATGAAAATATCGTTACAATAATCAACCTTATTTTTGTACGCTATGATTTAATTCTATTGCTACTATTGCTCCGCTTTATCGGCGACAACTCGTAAAATTATGTTAGGCCCTTAGAAATATCCCCTATAAGTTAAGACGTTTTCGTAACACGACGCATGCGTACGTTGACTGTGATTGGACAAAATAAGACCACATATTCATTTCTATTCTTATCTTATTAGCCACTTTTAAAGTCGTAATCTTGAATCTGTTTATTTGTGATCGAATGTCACAAAATAACGAATTTACGTTGACATTTTGATTTGTCAACTCGATCTCTCTTTATCAATTTACTATTTGTTTGAGTGAGTCCAGGGATCGTTTTGCAGGTGCTAATACGAATATGATCACACAACAAAGACGTCATATATACTGACGTATGAAATTGTCGGAAGTGTCCTAGAACCTCAGAATTAGTCAACTAAAGCACAGAATACTGGAGACTAAAAGAAGTAAATCTAAAGCCATTAGGCTTATTAGTGAAAATACTTTAATTTATTTTATTGTCTAGCTTGATTAATATAAAATTTTATTTACTATAAACGTTTTAGTACGGACCTACTTTGCGTTTCAATATTTTTGGGAACGTTTTAAGCGTTATCAATATAGGTACTAGTAAATTATGTTTTGATTTTGTTCTTACACGTCAAAGATCACCTCTAATACAATAACATATTTTTTGGTTGAAAATACGTAAATCAGGAAACAACTTTTATCGATAAAACATAAATGTTACTTTCTGGACATCCTTAATAATGTTAACACGGCAGCCATATTGTGTCTATAAATGACACGTTTTTTTCTGTAGCTATTTCATGTCCATATATTTAGAGGTCAATGATTGTAATTAACATAGTGAGTTCTAAAATGTGCTTATTTTAATTATTACGTAACTACTTAAGCAATGTAAAAACTGTTTCTCAAATTAGTAGAATTACTTAGTAGTAATTTGCAAACTACGCATGGCCACACTTATATATGGCGATTGGCGCTTCATTTAGTAGAAAGAGACACACTCCACTCATGTCGTGGTACTCTTCGGAACGATTTTGAAGCGCGTGTAAGCATTCCGGGTAGAATATAACTTCCTTGATAAAGCGCCAATCGCCATACATAAGTGCGGCCATGCGTAGGTTGCAAATTACTACTAAGTAATTCTACTAATTTGAGAAACAGTTTTTGCACTGCATAAGTAATTACGTAATAATTAAAATAAGCACATTTGAGAACTCACTATGTTAATTACAATACATTTTATGCTAATTTATCTATCAACGTGTATGAATAAAAGGGATTTAACGATTAGCGAACATACAAAAAATTTACCATCCGAAAGTTTTATTTACACTGGCAATTGCAAGAAAGGGACAACATCCACTCATCTCGTTGTTTTGCTCAGAACGTTTTTCCCTGTTTGTTATATAAGAAACAAATGTCAACTTTATTAAGAACGAAATAAAGTACATTTTTATTTTTCAAATATCGCTTCGTAGTAATTCCAGTTATCGTATATAAGTTCCTTGATTAAACGTCTGCCGTTTACTGAGACCCTGACAGATATTAGTAAATAGTAAATACGTGAATTGTGAATTTTCTAGGGATGTACATCTTACATAAAAATCGATTCTTAATTAATCGGATTTTCTTGTAGCATGTAAAATCGATTAATAAATAATCGATTTTTGTTACGAAAATAATTGTTTTGTTACATTAATCGTTTTTTCCTAATTTGTCTATTAATTCCAAAATAAATGCCACAAATATAATGTCAAAAATTGATTAATTAAATGTAAACAACAGAAAAGAAGAGTAAGTTCTCATATAAATAATCATCACAAATTAAAGATTTAGAACAATCAAATTATAAAATAGGTATTTAAATTTTAAAATTTTCACATAAATCAAAATCAATGAACTAAAAATATCTAGAAATCCGTAGGCAACGACTTCTGAAATAATAGTTAATATTATTTCAGAAGTCGTTGCCTACTTAGTAAATATAAGACCTATAAGCTGATTGTTTTATTTCGATCCCTAATTGATAGAAAATATATCAATTGATACATAGTCATTTACAGAATGATTAAATTTGTTTTAGAATAAACCATTTTTTATTGAACGTAGAATTTGCGTCACGATTCCCGCGAAGTGCGTGAGTATCCGAGCACCGCCGTTAGAGTTCAAGCGCCAACTGTCAGAGATGCGAGAGGTTAATGTAATATAAAGAAGAAATTGTGATATTTAATTTGCAAATTTAATTTCTATTAAATATCTTAATGTAATATTATGGAGATAGCATTCTTTGACCATTCGCGTTCCTGGCTTCGGGCCAAAAGACCAGAATTTATGTTGGGGGGTTACAGATGAAAAATCGGTAATAAGATTGAATGATTGTAAAAAAAAAAGATTATTAAACAAATATTTATAAAAATAAAAACACGTGTTGGTTCCGGGCTCCTTTGAAGAATAAAACAACTGCTGTTCTGCCAGGCAGGTTGTAAAGGGCGACCGATTGGCTATGCGAGTCACTTCAATCCTGGCTACTAGGTGGTAGGTTCTGCACTGTCTCGCCCGGGTCAGGTACCACCACCTTACATATTCGTACCGCAACAGCGGCGGTGCTTGTCGCTGTCGTGTTCCGGTTTGGAGGGTAAGGTAGCTAGTAAACTTATCCATGTGGCATTAGACCTCGCCACAAGATAGCAACGCACCATTAACATATTTAGTGTCTATAGGCGATGGTTGACTCTTTTCATCAGGAGACCCATCTGCTTGTTTGCTATCTTATAATATTAAAAAAAAACGTTTTAAAATCGATTATCGGTAGATTATTTTCATAATCGATTACTTTTTACATTCCTAGAATTTTGACTGACTTAAATTAAAATTTTATGTAGTACTCTCATTGGTCTGTGAATTATATCATAAGTAATCTGTGAATTATATGGGAATTGGGAAAGTGAGCAGCAAAAAGTAAATTAATTACGTCAAATTACGTAGTATCTAACATAACATACTCTTTGAAGCAAAGAGCAGCAAAAAGTAGTTAAGGAATTATTTGCTCCGAGTTCCGACTTCGAAATTAAACAATAAAATCGAGTTTAAACGATAGAAATAGAAAAATGGTATCAAAAATAATATGATGTACTTCTTTTCAAAAGTATTAAGTACGTACACCCACCCGCAAGTACATTCTGAAAGAAATATCAGAAGCGTATTATTTACATATTTAAAAAAAATCTAATGAGTTAATTTATAAAATGTATATAGTGGCTGAAATACTACTTTTTAAAAGTCCTTACACAACTTGTTACATTTCAAATGAACAATTTATGCTACTACATAAAAAGTACAATACTTCTATTGGTGTAAAAAGTGACATAGATGAGTTTAAAACTGTTGATGTGTCTGATAATGAATTAAGGCAAGAGAATAGTAAAAAGATTTTTAAATTCAAAACAAGTGCATTGTTTCTGCAACCATTTGTTAAAGAATGTTTGAATTCTGGTGTATATAGAGGAAATATGATACATCATTTAAATAGTTTAAGTGGAAACCCTGGAGAAGGTGTCATTCATCTTAAACTAATTCTAGAACCTCCTGATATAGAGATTATTGACTATGAATGGTAAGTATTTCCATACTTCATTTATTTTTAAACTAGCTGTTGCCAGAGACTTCGTCCGCGCGGAGTTCGTTTACTCCGCACAGCCCCTCCCCGTAGTTGATAGCGTGATAATATGTAGCCTATATGTTGACCCGACCTATTAGTAATATTCATACAAAATTTGAAGTAAACCATGCAGTACTTTTTGAGTTTACCCTGGACATATATACAGACAAACAGACAAAAGTTCTTCAATATCGATTGTAGATCACGCCCCAAGTATTCTTTTAAAAAAATATTCAATGTACAGTTTTGACTTTCCTATGATTTTATTATATGTGAGTGGTTACGCAAAAAGGGACCTGAAGGGATTGGAAACGGTTTTTTTTTTTTTGATAAATTCTGATTCTATGGTCCTTCATCTTTGTTTTGTTCTAATCAAAATAATTTTAGGTGCCGTAGTTTTTTTTTAATGATTTTTTATGTAAGCCGAGGCAGTTTTGAAAATATTACACCTTATACACAGCGCACACTAGTTTCTTTTTCTAGCGCGCACATAAAGACAAGTAAAAGACGAATAAATAAGTCACCAATAATACAGCTATCGCAAACACGTGCTATTTCTTACTGACGAAGTCGCTCACTAACGACACTAACATAAAACACCCCGCGCCTCTCTCATTTCGACTCAACATTTTAAACGTGATTTACTCGAAATCAATTATTTTCCCTTGAGGTCCCTTTTTGCGTAACCACTCACGTATGTGTAGATTGTTACATTGATTTCCTAAATTTTAAGAGATAACAGATATAATGCTACTATTACTCTATATTTATATAGCTTAATTCATATTATACAGTTTCTAAAAAAAAACCTGTCTGATCCGAAAGAGGTATAGGTAGGTCAATCATATGTTAAAAAAAAGATTTTTACTAAAATAAAAAAATATCATATTTTAAACTGCTTCATTTTAGTACTAAACTTGAAGAACTTCCACTTAAACCAAGAAATTATTTCGAAAATTTAATTATCAATATCCATAAAATAATGACACAGATGTGATTGTATCAAAGGTACCAAATAATGCTTTTGATGTTCGGACAGGGTTTTTTTACACACTGTGTGTGTTCCTTTTAGCACTTAATCCATGCTTGGGAAAACTTGAAAATCTTTAAAAATTACAGAAAAATTTTGATACAATGGTATATGGTAATGGTAATGGTATGGATTATAGTTCATTACCTATTGTTATTTTATCATTAATTACCGTTATTTGATAATAATTTATTATTTGTTCAGCATACCTGGGGGGATCACAGAGAAAGACATGGGGGGGCTTAGTGTAGTTAACCCCCCACCCCCCCCTTTAAATCGAAATACGAATTTCAAATGCAATCCCACAATCATGAAGCAAAGAAAATTTTTGTACTGATTTTGAGAGCATCTCTGCCAGTCTCCACACAAAAAGACTACACTCCTTTATGCAATATCACACACAAATAAACAACTCAAATGTCTTTTCTACCATGAAGTTTCAATGACAACTCAAGACAATCTCAATCTACTCTCTGTTGACGTTGAGTAAGATAATACAAGACAAAACAGAAATCTATATCATATATTGCAATTGACATCTTAGAAAAGAGGAATAGGCTAGGGTGATAAAAAGGCAAGCCAAAAAAGACATCAGACAGTCAGGATAACTTAAAAGTAAATAATTGGGTTTAGAAATGTGCTGCTTTGATAGACCTAAGATAAAGTTCGAATGGATAATCCTCTATCAGTTTTTTGAGGTTATTTAAAAAAAAAACCAAACACGGAGGGTTCCGTACCATCATAGCAAATAATACGAAACACACTTTTATTGTATGAGGACCTTCCGTAATATTTTCATTTTTTTATTTTTAGTATTTGTTGTTATAGCGGCAACAGAAATACATAATGTGTGAAAATTTCAGTTTTGTAGCTAACATAGTTTATGAGATACAGCCTGGTGACAAACGGACAGACATACAGCGGAGGCTTAGTAATAAGGTTCTGTTTTACCTCTTAGGTATGGAACCCTAAAAACATTGAGTGTGAGCTCACACACCATAGAAGTGAAACTTAAGTTGCAGTAAAATCTCTTTTTGGTTGAACTGTTTGTAAGCAACTTGTTTAAATCGTGCCAACCCTGACCTTATCTCTTTATACACTTCCTTATTTTTATCTTGCCGGCTTAATTTCACATTAGGTATAGGTATTATTATGTATGTCAGTAGTAGATATTTTTTTTTTATACATAAGATAGCAAACAAGCAGATGGGTCTCCTGATGGAAAGAGTCGACCAAAGATGTTAATGGTGCATTGCTATCTTGTGGCGAGGTCTATATATATATATATATATATATATATATATATATATATATATATATATTTCAAGCAATTTGTTACTCGATCTTAATAAACAGGTAGAAACTTGAATAGGAGTGGTACGGAACCCTTCGTGTACGAGTTTGATTCGCACTTGGTCAGTTTTTTTTTCTATCATGTCTGTTTTTATCAAAGTTGCATTTTTGTTTTACGATTCTATAGAGTTTCACTTCAAAATTAAACTTTAATACAATAAAAATTAAAATTTTGTACATAACAAAACTCATATAAGATAATTAATGTCAAAAATAATTAAAACAGCCCACTCGGATGGTATGCACAAACATAAGTTGATCTAGTTTGTAATGTTTTTAAGTTTTTGGTTTACATACAAACTTGTCGGTTCAGTATTTTAGATTTCAACATGTAACAAAGCTTTTGACCCCCTTGTGCTTGTCACACAATGTCACATGTTGTCAACGTTAATGTCCTTTCTTAAAATATGATGTAATTTATGAATTGATTATTGGTTTGAGTGTGATGCTTATTTTAGTTGAGTAATGTGTGATGTTACAGTACGTGCTCGAGTGACATCACGCATGATGCATCACTCGCATTACTTGCACTTGTCTAGAAAGGAGGACCTAACCTCTTAACATCTTATCAAAGGGGAGAAAAGGGTTTAAAAATCTCACACAAATTATGTACAACTCCTAATGCCATATCCATCTATTTGTATCAAAGGAGATCAAACAAACAAACAAATGGTTTTCTTAATGGTGGAAGATGTAACCATTGCTTAAAGATGTCAAACACAATAATGTTGCATCGCCATCCATATAGTAGAAATCTAATTTCAGAAACATTTGACCAGTTACCACATAAACTGTATAACGACAGTCACAAGCACTGATGCATTTGTGGCAGGTAAGTTGCGGTGCTGTATTAAACCTGGGCACAACATTGAAGAGCTCTTGTAAACAATAGTCACAATGATAGTGGGTAGCAGCAGGTTTGGTCAATTGCTTTTAAGAAATTGCCTGGTAGATGTATTCTTCAAATGATGACTGGATGACTGGAAAAAATTCAAAGAACATTCTACCAGGCAGTATGTAAGTTGCGAACTATTGGCTATATGTCACTACCATTGTGGCTACTGAGTGGTAGAATGGGGAATATGTATAAAAAATAAAATGGCTTATTCTTTTTTTTCCTGAGCTTTTAAGGTCCTAGTATTACACTCAATTCGTTATTTTCTAATTTAGTATGTATTTAATTATTTAAAACATAAATTAAAAAGTGAAAAATTTACAAGCGAAATTCAAATTTGTGTAATGTCCCACCATTGTTCGAAATGAAACGTGACATCATAGGACATGTCCTGTCAGTCACCTGTGATTCCACTGCCACTTGTTAACTATCAAACTAACTCTCAATGCAAACAATAAACTGACAGGACGTGCCCTATGACGTCACGCCTCAAGCGCGCGAGAAATAGGAGCGTTTGAACTTGTTAAATTAAACCAATATTTTTAAGATTTTATGAAAAAATAATTACTACTCTTACAGCTATGTTTATTTTTTTTCTATATCAAAATGAAGTGAAAATTGAATTTAAAAAAAAACTCCATATTCCCTGTTGTACAACATCTCTATGTTAGGGACCACCTGGCACCAATTTACATATTCCTGCCACTATAGTGTCAAAGCTCGTCACTCTCCTGTTTCAGTTTAGATGGTAAGATAGCTGGTAAACTTATGTAGGTGGCATTAACATTAACCACACTTCACAGATATAAACACCATCAACATTTTTCTTATTTATAGACAATTATTGTCTCTTTTCATCAGGGAAACGCTAATGTTTAAAAACGTGAAATCTAATTGTTTGCTATCTGATGATATATAAAAGTAAAGTTAGAAAAAAGAAGATAACAAAACTTTTATGTAATTGTTTTAGGAACACAAGGATGCTGAAGCTTATTTGGAGTAGAGTGGAAATAGAAAATGCATTTTCATGGCTTTCAACTTTAGGTGGTGCTTATTCAGCATTAGGGGATTACTTTGAAGATTGCGTAAGTGCAAATATATACGAGTATCTTTACACCAAATCTCTTACATTGTAGCCAGGAAGAACTGAGCACTAAATAATTGTCATATTTTTGTCTACCAATGTTCTATAAAGTATATTTTTTACTTCTTGTCCTCTAATTAATTACAACATTTTATTCATAGCTTTCAAAATTTGTTATAAGTACCTGTAACAGACATGACAAAGAGCGTCTCAATATAAAAATGGCTGGCATGTGTTGACCCGGGCTCCTTTGAAAAACAGACCATTTTCGTTCTGTCAGGCAGGTTGTAAAATGTGACCAATGGCTGGATGAAAGGTGGCTATATCATGACTACTAGGTGGAGCAGTTCCGCAAGGTCTCACCCGGGTATTTGGTACCACCGCCTTACATTTCTGCCAAAATCGCTATAATGCTTATCATTGTCGTATTCTGGTTTGGAGGGTAAGGTAGACTTATGTTTGTGGTATTGCCATCTCGCGACACGGATAGCAACACACCATTTAATTCTTGGGTGTCCATAGGTGATGGAATTTCCATCAGGAAAACCATCTGCTTGTTTGCTATCTATGACATATCAAAAAAATAAAAATTAGAAATAGATACAAAAAAAAGACAATACTGTGTTTTTTCTGCCAGATCGTTTGAGTGTGAGGAAGCGTTTCCTATCCGGTAGTAGCTTATTTACGACAAAGTTTAACGTAATTTATTGTAAATAAATAACCTTATTTACATCAAAGTATAATTAAACAAAGAATATTTGATCTCTGAAATAAAATAATACATATTTTATCTTTAAAAATAATACATATTTTATCGGCAGTTTTGGAAGTAGTAGGCCTTTTTTTATAAGGCAAAAAGTGCTTTGAGAATCCAGACTGACTTTGAACTGTTATTGAGATTTCAATTTTGTGCTATTCTAGGTCATCATCTATCTGTATGCCGAATTTCATCCAAATCTGTTCAGTAGTTTTTACATGATAAGTTAAAAGTCTCCATCCATCCAAACTAGCATTTATAATATTAATATATTATAGTGAACATAGGCTACTTTAATTTTACCCGATTGAGTAAACTTATTTTACTTTTACCCGATTAAATACTTTATTTTACTTATTCGGGTAGAATTAAGTAGTTTGTGTGGCTTACGGGAGTAAAGTTGCAAGGAACAGTTTGTATGTAATAAAAATTTTGAATCAAATTTTTACAGGCAGAAGAAGCAGGCAGGATTTCAGTCAGACAATACAAATTGTCTAAAATGCTTGGTGATGATAGTTTAGCAGCAAGAAGCAAATTATATTCAGCATTAGCATATGCGCAGAAAGGGAACTTGAAGTTAGCAAGGCACATAATTAGGAATGTAGCGGCATTTGCAAGATCAACCCAGGATAAAAGACTTAACAAAATGTGCCAGGGAGTTTGGGTGAAGTTAAAATATATGAAGCAGATACAGAGTAATAAAGTTGGAATTACAACCAATTGATATTACCATTTGGTGTGAACTTGAACTTAATTTTGAACAGTTTGTATATTTAATGGCTGTGCTAATGAATAAAACATGTTCCGTTTGTATACATTACATATTGGCGTTTTTATTTTTGACTAGACTCGAAGTTTTTCATTACGATTTATGAATATAAAAGAGTATCATCACACAGGTTCCTTTAGGAGGTAGGAAGAGAATGTAAAACTAAGTTCTTTAATGTCTGGGTTTGATACCAACCAATTTATCTATTTCTGCCACAATAGTCTAGTTTTGTCACTATAGTCACAAAAAAAAGTACAGAAGTCAACCTCATGTATTTACTTCACTTTTCATATCTACGCTCTGCAGTAGCGCTAGGGTTGTCAACTTTGGTTTATGCACAAAAAACTGGTAGTGGCACTCCTATTTGTTTGAATTATTGTTGAGAATGAAACAGGAATAACGGAAATGTAAACCAATAATAACTTAAATATTTCAATGTTAGGATTAAACATCACTAAAAGATTCCAAGCTGAGTTGCTACTATTTTCAAGGAAAATCTTGGGTATTACCTCAAATTGAGATTTTTTGAGATTTTCCATGAATTTATCCATTATTTTATAGCGTTTTAGCAATTGTCACTTGCTGGTTTATATTATTTGACATAAACTGATTGGGAGCAGGTGTACCTACTGTAGTCTGTAATTAAAGTGACATTTTATGTTCCGTATTTTATTGTCACGGGACTTTGTTATAACAATAGAAAGGTTCATCAGAAACAGCCTGGTGATAGATGGACAGATGAACGGACGGACAGTGGAATCTTAGTAATAGGTCTCGTTTTACACTGTGGGTATGGAACTCTAAAAAGGTGGCTTTTTTTGAGATACCTTCATCTTAGTAATGTCAATACAAATCTGTAATGTACATATTATAGTGATGCAGAGTTACAGAGTCGCATTTATTATGTTTTATTTTTCAGACAGTTGCAACAAATTTACCTCACATTGGGTAGGGTGTAGTGGGAATTTTCCTGAGGATGAGGCATAGCCAATATTTAAGTTCTTTAAGTACCGGGTATTTTGTGTCAAATTAAATAACTATTTTTTCTGTACGACAGTGGACTTGCTTATGGACGGATTAATAGTTCAGTCAATAATACGTTAACTTAGCAATTTTTAGTTGAAACAATGGGACTAAAGAGAAAAGACGTGTGAGTACGAGATATTTAATGACCGAAATGACCAGGGCTCTGATCCATCAGTTAAGCTTGCAAACGGTCCCTAAAAATCACTTTTTCGAGAACATCTTTTAAGCAGTTTATATACATAGCAGAACATATTTTAATTGTATTTTTCAATTGCTTAAAGCATTTAATAATTTTATTCCACATTAAAATGTTTATCTTTAAAGCATACGTGAATCGCTGTAGATTTTGAGTGAAATATTAATGTATACATGAAATTTCCGTTCAGAAATGGAAAAGGTGCGACGTTAGGTTGAAGTAAAAGTCTTTTTTAAAATATTGGCTCTTTATTATATACCAAAATACATACTTATACACAAAAAAATAATATACAGTAATACACATCAGTCTTTTCCACAAACGGGACAAGCGAGTGTGCCCATGGGGTCCCAGGCCGGGAGAATCGTGGCTTCCTGTTTGAAAACATTCAGCACCTCGTCCGACACGTACTTCTTATCTACAACCACCTATAAACAAAAAAAAATGACATGGCTGCAATTATGTAAAAAACCGCCTAAATGCGAGTCGGACTCGTGTATGAAGGGTTCCGTACCACCATCTTTAAAAAACACAAAAACTTTTATTGTATGGGGAAAACGTTTTATTTTTAGTATCTGTTGTAATAGTGGCAACGGAAATACATAATTTGTGAAAATTTCAGCTTTCTAGCTATCACGGGTTATGAGATACAGCCTGGTGACAGACAGACAGACCGACAAACAGAGAGACAGACAGCGGAGGCTTAGTAATAGGGTCCCGTTTTACTTTTTAGGTACAGAACCCTAAAAAACAAGCTTTGCCTGCGTTCCAAAATGGCAACATTGAATTATGGTAATTGCCTGACTATCACATCCATGCTTATACTAATTCATTCAATGGCTAATCATACAAATGAGATCTATTTATCTCTTTCTAACAAGTATTTGGCATAGTTACGTTTATTTTTATCAATTTGTTCGAGTTATAGTAACATTTAGGCTGTTTAGAATTGCAGTGATATTAGCGTATGACCTGTTTATTAGTGAAATGTATCATGGCTGTTAATACCGAGGTGATAATGATGCCTGAAGTGAAATGACGACTGCTGTCAAAAAGAAAAAAAGCATTAAGCTTTTTGAAATTTAAACCATTGGTTTTCAGCTACGCAGCTTGCAAAAGGCTAACAAAAAAGTATCTTCGCGCTCATATTCCCGAAGAGGTAGGCAGAGGCACAACAAGTGCACCCACGATTAGCCGAAGATACTTGGTCACACAATGTGATTGGTGGCAAGCCTATCACCAACCGGGCACTCTCCAATCTCGGGCAACATTGTTTTTATCAGAAAAATAAAAAAACACATTTTTGAATTGCCCGACCCAGGAATCGAACCCGGGACCTCATGTGGTCAACTACGATACCGGACCACTAGACCACAGAGGCGATAAAAAGGCTAACAAATTCTGAACTCAACCAGGAACATTGCTAGTGCATCTTTCGTGATTTGGCCACGACAAGGTCTGTATGTCCGTCGATCTGTACTTGTAAGGCCAAGGTTTCGAATCCTAATGTAATGTAAATAAATAATGTTCATCTATATTCATTAGAAGAGTCGTTTGTTTGTTTACTATTCTTAGTCATATAAGATGTCAACGTCAGAAGCCACTCTACGCTGAAGTATTTATTTCCAAAGCTATGATGATCTCATTCTTTTTGTGGATCTATATTATTAATATTATAAATGCGAAAATTTGGATGTTTGGATGGATATAAATCACTCCAAAACTACTGAACTGATTTGGATGAAATTTGGCACACAGGTAGATGATGATCTGGAATAGCACAGCAGAGCTTGCCGACCCTAGACATATAGAAATGAAATGTTTATCGAGCATTTTCATCCGTATGACAGGACGGTAATAATGTTACATGCTTAAGTTCATTGGCTACCTTACCCTCCAAATAGGAACAATATTCACTATCTAAGGTTATTATCAAAATATTGGTATCCAAAATTCTGGTAGACAAGTAGTACACTTATCTTACCCTCCAAATAGGAACAATATTTACAAGATCCAAGGTTATTATCAAAATATTGGTATCCAAAATTCTGGTAGACAAGTAGTACACTTACTTCGAACACAAACTCCCTGAACCACGGCTCGGTGAGAAGCAAGTACCCTTTATCATACTCCTTGTCGCTGTACGAGTTCTCCACGCGGAATTTCTTGGGGTTTATGCTCATCACACAAATGTTTGCCCCCGTCAGGGATCGAACCCGAGCCCCGTCGATTGCGTAGTCAGGGTCGCTAACCACTCGATCAACGGGGCGGGGTGTTGGTCCCGGGCTCCTTAGAAGAATAGGCCATCTACCGTTCTGCCTAGCAGGGCTTTATCACGAGACTCATCTGCTTGTTTGCTATCTTATGATATAAAAAAGGTAAAGATATCAGTAAAGCGAGTTACGTCAGTTATGTCAAAATATTGGTATCCAAAATTCTGGTAGACAAGTAGTACACTTACTTCGAACACAAACTCCCTGAACCACGGCTCGGTGAGAAGCAAGTACCCTTTGTCATACTCCTTGTCGCTGTACGAGTTCTCCACGCGGAATTTCTTGGGGTTTCCTTGCTCCTGGAACATTTTTATTTACTTTAAAATTTTTAATGTAAACATCTATACATATAATAAAATCGTAGGAAACTCAAAACTGTACATTGAATATTTTTTAAAAGAATACTTGGGGCGTGATCTACAATCGATATCGAAGCCAAAAATATGGTTTTCAGAATTTTTGTCTGTTAGTCTGTATGTATGTCCGGGGTGAACTCAAAAAGTACTGCACGGATTTACTTCAAATTTTGCAAGAATATTACTAACAAGTCGGGTCAACATATAGGCTACATATTATCACGCTATCACCTACGGGGGAGGAGCTGTGCGGAGTAAACGAAGTCCGCGCGGACGAAGTCGCTGGCAACAGCCAGTAGAAACATAAATCCACACGGAAAATTAAACTAACAGATATCTTACAGCTAATCTAATAAGCGTAATACATGATTATAAATATTCTCTAGGCACTTCTTACCGCGCACTACTCTTCTGTGGAATAAATTACCGGCGGGGGTGTTTCCGAACGGATACGACTTAACCACCTTCAAGAAAAGAGCATACTCCTTCTTTAAAGGCCGGAAACGCAGCTGCAAGACCTTTGGTGATGTGGCTGTATAATGTTCTCTGTTTAAAGTATTCTTTAAACAAGGGAAATTGAAGGGTTAATACAAGCATTTTAAAATTCCATAATGTATTTTTTACTTCCCGCTACGTATGTAGATAAGGAAGTTACTGATTTTCGAAAATCGAATTGTCACCAGATCTCCACGTTTTGAGGTCCTAGGAACCTTTTTCGACTATTTTCACGATGACAGTGTCTACGATGATACGATCGATGTATGTATGTATTATTGTATGTGTATGTGTGTATGTAAACTTTTGAACAATCTCATAATCCCCGTGTTGGTTCCGGGCTCTTTTGAAGAATAGACCAACTGCCGTTCTGCCAGGCATGTCGTAAAAGGCGACCGATTGGCTATCGAGTCACTACCATCGTGGCTACTAGCTGGTAGAGTTCTGCATTGTCTCGCCCGGGTCTGGTACCACCGCCTTACCTATTCCTGCCGCAATAGCGTCAGTGCTGTCGCTGTCGTGTTCCGGTTTGGAGGGTAAGGTAGCCGGTAAACTTATGCATGTGGCATTAGACCTCGCCACAAGATAGCAACGCACCATTAACATCTTTGGTGTCTATAGGCGATGGTTGACTCTTTCCATCAGGAGACCCATCTGCTTGTTTGCTATCTTATGATATAAAAAAAAAAGTTACTGATTTTGCCCCGAATTTCGAGAGTCGAGTTTTTACCAGATATTCATGTTTTAAGATGTTTTTTTCCTGATGTCATCAGCCTGCCTAAATGCTGTTTTTGTGTCGAACAGGTTTTTTTGCATTGAATACTTGCGGCCAAAATTGCGCGAGTCGACATACATATTATTATAAAACATAATTTTCCTGTTTTTTTTATAAATATTCACGGGACAAATTACACTTACTGATCTAACCCCAAAGTAAGCAAATTATTTGCTTGTGTTATGGGTGTTAGTCAACGATACTAATACATAGAAATACATACAAGAATATATTTAATCACCCAAACCCGGAAATACAAACATTTATGCTCATCACACAAATGTTTGCCCCCGTCGGGGATCGAACCCGAGCCCCGTCGATTGCGTAGTCAGGGTCGCTAACCACTCGATCAACGGGGCGGGGTGTTGGTCCCGGGCTCCTTTGAAGAATAGGCCATCTACCGTTCTGCCAAGCAGGGCTTTATCACGAGACTCATCTGCTTGTTTGCTATCTTATGATACAAAAAAAGGTAAAGATATCAGTAAAGCGAGTTACGTCAGTGGCGAGGGCGGTGAAGACCATGGCGTGAGTCATGCAGGAGTCCCCGTACGTGAGCCGGTCCGCCTTGCCGAGCCCCACCTGCACCTCCGTGTTGAACACCAGCCGGTAGTCTTGTCTGAGGACAACACACACTAAACGCCTTCCGAATTAATACACCAATAACCATAGGCCACATGAATACTAATAGACACGCCATTTATAAAGTATAATTATATTGTAAATACTGAATAATAATAATACTTTAATTTATATAAGTGTGTAATGTCAAATTAGAATGTAATATATTGAATATAATTGAATAATATTAAATGAAAAATAATATGAGTGAAATAATTTTTAAAATTTAAAAAATACTTGATTGTTTAAAAAATGTTTATATTTATTGTAACTAATTTTTTTACAGAATCCAAAAATGATAATATATTATGCAAAGAAAAATGAATATATAATAAAATATATTAATAAGTTAATAATATAATAATCTATATTAATTATATTAATATTATAAATGCGAAAGTTTGGATGGATGTTTGTTACTCAATCACGCAAAAACTTCTAAACGGATTTTAATAAAATTTGGGACTCAGGTAACCTGGAATAGCACATAGGCTACTTTTTATCCCGGAAAAATTAAGTGATCCCGCGGGATTCGCCAAAAACTTTTATAATGCTGCGGGCTGTACACTGCAGCTAGTAATGTTATAAATTCAATAATGCATAGTTTTTTTAATATAAATTTTATTGTATTTTTTATAGCTATTGCACGCCATTAGGTGATATATGTGAACTAACTTAATTAAGAACAACTTTATGTATTTACCATATTTGTTATAATAAATTATTATGATTATGAGAATTCTAGGGAAGCGTGTTCCATCTTAGACCGCATCTTAACTTACCACCAGGCAAGATTGTGGTCATGCACTTCCCTATCAGTACTAAAAAAGAGCATACGCTCATATCGCTGTCAAAAACGTCATACATTTGTAGGTTATATTATATTGTAAAAAAAAATTGAAATAAATCATGTCGTACTGTTGACGACGACCTTTGAAATGATTTTATTTCATTGGTAAGTAATATAACACGGTATTTCTACATATAATTGCAAGCTACATTGACCAACCAAAAAATTGTCTTGAAAGGCGTATCCATTTATTCCGTGCATTTGATTAATTTCTACAGTAAAATGTGTAGTGAGTTATCTGAATGAGTAAAAGGATGTATTGTGAACCACGTGGACGAAATCGCGGGGTACAAATAAATATGGACTTACGCGTCTAAATCTTCGAGTCCATTTTTCCTTTCGAACCTCTTCGATACTTCGCATCCAAACCAAACTGCTTCGCCGCCTTGTATACTGTCCTTGACCACTCTGAAAATATTACGCTAATATTATATCTTATTCTTATAAAATACTAGCTGCTGCGTACGGCCCGCTACATTATACATTTTTTGGTGAATCCCGCGGGATTGCCTTATTTATCCGGGATACAAAGCCTATGTGCTATTCCAGGTTATTATCTACCTGTGTGCCAAACTTCATTTAAATCCGGTCAGTACTTTTTGCATGATTGAGTAACAAACATCCATCCAAGCATCTATCCAAACATCCAAACTTTCGCATTTATAATATTATATTAATATTAATTAATATTAATTAAGTAATTAATATAGATAACTACTGTAATCTTTGTTACTGTGTACTGTATAGCGCTCAAGTAATATTCAATTTTACAGTAATATAAACAAGTCACATATTTGTTTAAACGAACTTTAAGTTACGCTAATACAATATCGGAATCAGAATCTGAAGTATATTGTTGTTATTTTTAAAGTAAAACTTCTTCAGAATTATAACGATTACAGTGTTTTCATATAACTCTGCTTCCTCTCTGTATGATGCTTCGTAGCTTCTTCACCATTTATTAAGCAGTGTATGTATTTCTGCTTGTGTGCACTTAGTATAATATTGAGTTGAACCGAGGGAGACGACGTCGTCTATACTATATAATACTTGCTTGAGTCCAAGCTTTTTAATGTGTATATTTATTATTTTACTGCTAGTATCATTCATTATTTATTATCTCGAGTCGAGAAGATTCACATCTACCGTGAGTAAACTACATACACACTTTTATATTTTGTTTTAAATCATAATATTATCTTGAACAACCTGTTTAAATAGATTTATTAAATATGCAAAGCTTTTTATGATAACGTCATTGCCAGGTACAAAAAAAGAGCTGAGCCTATAATAAACTTTGAGATCTAATTTCGAGATATGAACATATAGTTAAAACCACTGAATAAATTGTTTTGGAATTTGGCGCTGCGCGCGCGTCGTTGAAATCTTATTTTTTTTCTTAAGAAGCCACGTAAAGTATAACTTCGATAAAGAGAAAGTCCGTTATAAGCTATGACATACTTCATGAGCGTTTCGATGGGCTGGTTATTGTAAGCTGTTGGACGACCCCCTACCACGTTGCCAAGGCACTGCAGCGAATACAGCTTTCCGAACGGATTACTGGATCTAGGATCACTCACTAGGCAAACCTGCGAACAAATCAAAGGCTAATGAACTTAAGGAAAATGAAATAGGCTTGTGTCTACTAAGAATGAATTGGATATATTGTAGGTAGTTTTTAATGATTAATTATGATACGGAGGCGATCAAAAGATTAAATATTTGTTAAACATTATTATTATTTTTAGGATATAATTCGGCAAAAATACACATTAAGTTTCAAATAATGAACGCATATCTGGAAGGGTTACGTCATGTCATGGTAAAACGTCATCGTGAAGTCATATTCATAGAAACCACAGAGTATGTAATGTAGATATTACGGCGTGATATTATTAAGACGACATGACTAATTATTGTAATAAAAATTTTAAAACGCGAAATTCTTATTATAAATGTACGTTATTTAACAAAAATAAATCGTTTTTGGGCTTTATACATAAAAAGGTAAATTATTTATCAATTATTCAAATTTAGTCAACTAGCCTAGTAGGGAGTGGGAGAGAGGCAAATTCACAATATGTCTAACGTATTTAATTGGATGAGGAATAATACAGTATTAGGTAGGGAGGCGATGGTCGATCTTTTGAACCTGTCCTTACAGGCAGTTTCCGATTGGGGCGATGCCAATCTGGTCAAGTTTAATGCGACTAAGAACCAGGCGTGTCTATTCTCCGCTAAACGGAGTCCATTCCACCTATCTCTTTCTTTCCAGGGTGTGTCCGTGCCGATAACTGACCACCTCGAGCACCTTAACGCCTACTCTCAACTTTGGTTCGTACATAGAATCTAAAGCACTAGGTGCCTCAAAAAGGCTTGGTATTCTGGCTAAGGTGAGACAGCATTTCAGTCCGGGACAGTTGCTCAATCTTTATCAAGCACAAGTCCTTTCGTGCATGGAATAATACTCACCTCTGGGATGAATCCGCCAAATACCAGCTGGAGACACTTGAGGCGATAGAGAGGCGTGCCAAGAGGCTCATAAATGACGATGATCTGATAGGCAAAAAACTCCAGAGCCTCGCTCATCGCCGCAGAGCAGCTAGTTTATCGGTTTTTTTATCGGATACATTTTGGAGAGTGCGCTGCGGAATTGCACGACTTGATTCCGCCATCCCCGTTTTTCTATCGATCATCGAGGCGCACAGATTCTAGGCATCGCCATGTGGTGGACGTTCCATGTATCCGGCAAAGAGGTTCGACTCCACGTTCTTCATTCGAACCGCAAGGGACTGGAACATGCTTCCTGAGTCTGTGTTCCCCGACTAGTACAATCTGGGGATCTTCAAGAGTGAACAGGTACCTTCTAGGGAAGCGCGTTCAACTTAGATAGCATCTTAGCTTACCATCAGGCGAGAAAGTGGTCAAGCGCTTTCCTATCGATAATAAAATAAAGCAGATGACTCCTCGTAGAAACAGTCAACCATCGCCTATTGACACATATCGCACCTCCGCTCAAATAGTGTCGCAAGTCAAAAAAATGATTATCGAGTAAAAGGGGTTTAAAGTTGCTCTTGTCAATTTTTTTCGCTTTTCCGCCCAATTCCACTAAGGTCACTAACGCCATATAGTATCAAATATTTGAAAACAGTAGGGGATCACCATTCGAGATAAAACTATGGCATAATACGATACGAATGGTACAATAAAAGTGATTTTACAATTTTTTGAATTGTGACACTATTTGAGCGGAGGTGCGATATATTTGAGGTTCAGTCAAGATAAGGCTATATTCCTTATTTGTTTGCAATAATAAATCCATACCTAGAACCTTACCTAGGGGGGGGGGGGGGATTCATGACCCCCGTGACGCCCCCCTGGATCCGTCCTTGTTGTCTGGAACTTATTTTGTACCTAGGTCCGGTCGATAAACACAAATAATCATAAAAATAGCTTCACCGCTATCAATGAAAAAGTCCATGAACCATTCAACACCGACAAAACGGCCGTCATGCAAATGGTGGCACCGCTTTTTGAAGGTGTGGTATCATTTGCCGCTCTCTCGGAATCCGCGCCATTTTATTGACGTAGACAAAGTTTTAGTGACGTCATGCACCGCTGTATTACGGCCGCTATATGACGGTACCGCTATTCTAGGCAGAGTTTTAGGGTTCTTAGTTTACTTTAGAACCCCAAAAAAGAGTGCGAGCTAGCAAGGGTAAAATTACTTAGATATTTTACAAATGTATTCATGCATTCTGAATACTGCCCAATGCTCTTAATCCGATACAATATTAAAACATAATTTGCTTACCTTGTCATCAACATTAAAGAGTGGTCGTACGTGTTTGTTGTAAAACTCCAGCGGTGTGAGCGAACCAAAATTGTTGTAAGCTTTCTCCTTGTTGTAGAATTCGAATGTGAACTTTTCCGGTGGTGTTCCTGCAAGTATATGGTCGATTTTTTCTTGATCTGTGGTCAACTTGATATATGGTCGAATCTACTCGTATGTAGCATATTGGTGGCAACGATTTTAGAGATGGGGTAATTATAATTAAATAAATCTGTTTTCTTTTTTATTTACATCACAAAATAAATAATTATAATAATATATTATTAACATTGATTTTAATTATGAACTTTTTGCCAGTGAGGACCGGACGGTAGAAGTTGAGAGATAGTTTTCTTGCCTTAAATGGATATTTTCGAGTAGGAGACAAAGCCTTACTTCCGTTAATATAGAACGTACCTAAGTCATTTATTACGAGTGTCACATACTAAACAAATGTCAATATCAATAATATACTATTGTATTTATTTTGTTCTCCTCCTCCTCCTCTCCGCCTCTTCTATTGTATTTGTTTGTAAGGACATTGACATCCGCATACAAAACACCCTGCGATGTAGTGCTGCATTACACAAAGTGTTGGTGTCCAAGCTTCTCAGCAGAAACACCAAGATCCGAATATATAAAACAGTAATAAGACCTATGTACTGATGTATGGATGTGAAGCTTGGACACTAACACAAAAAGAAGAACAATAACTTATGGTAGCAGAGAGGAAGATCCTGCGTAAAATACTGGGCCCTGTACAGAAACCTGATGGTGGCTGGAGGAGCAGGAAGAATGCTAAGATTGAAGAACTGGTGGCTGTTCCTAACATAATAGGAGAAATAAAAGCTCAAAGACTTCGTTGGCTCGGCCACTTTGAAAGAATGGGAGAAGATCGGGGAGTAAAGAGAGCATATTTGGGCCGACCAAGTGGCCGACGGCCGGCTGGAGCGACGCTGTTGAAAGGGATCTTCGTGAGCTTTAAGCTAATAACTGGAGAGATATCACACAGAACCGAAATAAATGGAGTACTCTCGTATCGGAGGCCAAGATCCACTTTGGGTCGCTGAGCCAACGGAGTAAGTAAGTAAGTATTTATTTTGTTATGTAAATAAAATAAGAAAACAGAGATTTATTTAATTATAATTACCACATTCCTAAAATCAGTTGCCACCAATATGCTACATAGATAAGGAGCCATCCATAAATTACGTCACACGTTAAGGGGGAGGGAGGGGGTCCAAGAAGTGTGACAGTGTGACAAGGGGTAGGGAGGGGTCCTAAATTTTGTGAATCACATTTTTTCAAAATATAAAATTTTATATCTAAGCATTACAACACAAAATTTAAAAAGCTATCTGTATAAATAAAAAATAATCGAAATTATTATTCCAATGTAAAATATGTGACATCACACTAGGTGGGGGGGGGGGGTCTCACAAATGTGTGACAAAGACAGGAGAGGGGTCAAAAAATCATGAAATTCGTGTGACGTAATTTATGGATGGCCTTTAACGGGGTTTAAACATCAGATAACAAACAAGTAGATGGCTGTCCGGATGAAAGGAAAACCATCGCCTATAAACACTAAAGCTGTTAATGGTGCGTTGCTATCCGTGAGGCGAGATGGCAATGCCACAGTTATCTCATGACGGGGCCACAAGATTGTGTGAAAATTCGTGATGCATTGTGACTTGTGACGAAAAAACTTCGAGGTTTTGCTACAGCGAACTATACAACTCCGTCAACAATAGTTTATCTCGCTTCAACTCACAATGCGCAAATTAAAATATTACAGGCCCGTCTCGCTTCTGACCCATGTCTACAAGCTGTTTTCGAGGTTCATCACGAATCTATCTAATAGGTTAGATGACTTCCAGGCTCCCAAAAAAGTCAGTTTCCGAAAAGGCTTTAGGACCGTATACCATATCCACACGATGTGGTAAATTATACAGAAGATTGAGGAGTATAATTTGCCACTATGATTAGCGTTTGTGGACTATAAGAAGTCATTCGATTCGATCAAGTCATGGGCAGTATTAGTACTAGTCTCTCCAGCGAGCCCATATTGACTATAAGTATATATATCGAAGTGCTAAAGTGCTTGTACAGAAACGCCATCATGTCGGTTCAAGTGCAAGAGCAAAGCAGTAAGCAAATTCCATTGCAAAGGAGTAAGGCAATGAGAAGTAACATCCCGAAGCTCTTCATCAATGCAATGGAAGTTGCATTCAAGGTCCTGAAATGAGAAGAGCTCGGCATTAGTATAAATAAGGAAACATCACTCACATTGGTCCCAGCAAATTCGCTGGAAGAGTTCTGCAAAATGCTTGACGGCCTTAATCGAGTCTCTCGACAGGTGGGCCTTAAAATGAACATGGACAAGAAGATGGTCATGTTGAATATCTGTGTTTCACCAAATATAGTATCGGTCGGAGACTCGATTTTCGAAGTTGTTGACGGTTATGTCTACCTGGGACAAACGGTCCAACTTCGAGAAAGAGGTCTATCGACGTATCTAACTCGGCTGGGCAGCGTCCGGAAAGTTACACAGCGTCTTTTCATTCAGAATACTACAAAGTTTAAAGACAATAGTCTTTAATCAGTGCGTGTCACCAGTGATGACTTATGGTGACGAGACGTAGTCTTTAATTATGGAGGCTTTTAAAAAAAGCTTGTGGTCACTCAGGGAGCTATGGCGGGAGTTATGCTTCTTGGAGTTTCTCTGTGAGATCGAATCAGAAATTAGGAGATCCACAGACGAACGAAAGTCACATCGCCAAGCGTGCCGGTAAGATGAAGTGGTAATAGGCAGGGCACATAACTCGAAGAACGGATGGCCGATGGAGTAGAAAGAATAGAGACTTTTCTGGAATAGAAACCACGTACCGGCTAGCGCAGCGAAAGACGACCACCCACCAAATAGACAGACGAACTGGTCAAGCTCAGGGATCCGCTGGATGTTGGCTGCTTCTAACAGGTCGCAGTGGAAGTCATTGGAGGAGGCCTATATTCAACAGTGGGCTTCCTATGGCTGGTATGATGAAGGTAATGTGTTAATTATTTCAGCTACCAGAATAGTAACGATAATGGTTTCAATACCGAAATAATGTGTCGACAAAATGTTATCTCGTTGCTTATCCTAAGCAGAGCGTAGACAAAAGTAAGTAGAAATAATTACCCAAGCATGTGGCTACTATGTTGTAAATAATCGACATTTGTTTGTCGATGGTGCTCTGTAACTGTTCATCAGTGGCCTTTTCGGATACCTTGTCTCTAAGCTCTTTGGCAAACTCACGAAGCTGAAATGGAATTATAGTTAGGTTTATACCACTGATTAAATGGATACGCCTTTCAAGACAATTTCTTAGTTTGTCAGTGTAGCTTGCAATTACACTCAGAAATACACAGTTATATATATACTACTTACCAACGAAATAAAATTACTTAAAAGGTAATTTTTATACCTTGTCATCTCATTCGGTATGATAAAACAGTACAATGTGGTTAATTTCTATTTTTTCATATTATATGTATAAAATTTTTGACAGTAATAGGAGCGTTTGCTCATATGTGCGACGATAGGTTTCCTTCCCAGTGGCATGCCTATTAGTGTTCATGTGGTCTGGGGTTTATACGAATTTATTATTTCGATGGTTAGTAGTTGGTAGTTAGCTTGTGGTTATAGACCACAAGGTATAACCACTTATCAGGGTTCTCAAGACACAGAAGATTGGATGTTGGTTGCTGTATTTTTAAAGTATCATCACGCCCGGTTCCGTTTGAGGGATAGATAGAGTAAACTGAACGTCTATAGACTTTCCGGTTCACCGCGATTCACCGGTTTGTCGGTTGGCGAGTTAAGTGGTGAGACTCATAGTTGCATTCACCAACATGTTAACGGTTATCGACTGTTTCTAGCGATAACCGGGGCCGACAGCCATACGTGCTCATCCGAGGCACGGGAGTGGTAATACACCACTCCGCCACTACTTGTCACTGTCGTGTTCCGGTTTGGAGGGTAAGGTAGCCGGTAAACTTATGCATGTGGCATTAGACCTCGCCACAAGATAGCAACGCACCATTAACACCTTTGGTGTCTATAGGCGATGGTTGACTCTTTCATCAGGAGATCCATCTGCTTGTATGCTGTCTTATTATATTTAAAAAAAAAACTACTAGCTGACTCGCGCAGCTTTGTCCCCGCGTAGATTAACATGTCGATATAATTTATTAAAAAAAAACTTTTATCCCCTATTTCAGCTGTTTATGGGTTGTTTTATTTTAGTCAGCCCATATTTGACCCCTGGATCTTCAACCATCTCCATGCCAATTTTTATCAAAATCAGTTCAGCGATTTAGCGATGAAAGCGTAACAGACAGGCAGACTTTCGGATTTAATAATAGTACGAATGACGACGATAAAAAGATTTATGTCCTTGAATCTAATAGCAAAAGAAATATCTAATTGGTTGTTGATGTTTTATTTAAAAATAAAATTCTCAGTTTGAAACTATTTAGACATAATCAAAAAAGTTTTTTTTTTGTAATTATATGAGTTTACACCACGCGTACGAAGTACAAAATACGTACGTACGTAAAACGAAGTACGTTTCGAAGTACAAAAATCGTTATTACCTTACCTTAGTTTTAATAAGGGCGTTCATGTGTAGACTTTTCCGTGAGCTGAACGACTCGGGGAAGCATTTCTTTGGCATGACTCCATACTTGTTAACCAAATTTACAATCATATCCCACTGTCCGCCATCGTTGATTGGATCCTGCAATGCATCAACAAATTTTATAAATTGATTCTTCTAAAGAAACAACAGAAAAAGTGATAGATGCGTACATTCATAGTATTTTGCTCTAATTATTGTTTTAAATTTTACACTTGTACTGTTTCACAATTCAAAGTGTAAAATTTAAAACAATAATTATGACGGAGTTTCACCAAGTGCCGACGATGGAAAGTATAAATTATATTTTGCTCTAGTTCGGAGGTAGACGGTATACATGTGCAGGGGCGGGATGGCAATGCCATACGCATAAGTCTATCAGCTACCTTACCCTCCAAACCATTTTTTTTGACACTATTGCGGCAGGAATAGGTGAGGTAAAACAGTGAATATATTTCTAATTGTTGACAATATAATTGTTTCAACAAAATGATTTGTAGAATTTGACAAACATTACGAAATTCCGGTTTTGGTATGATTTTAGGAATTATCAAGTAACAGTAATGCTACATTTTGGAACGAAGTTCCTTATCGCGCGTTGTGAAAGGGGGCTAGACGGAAAAAAATCTTACGAAAAGTTGTCACGATACTTTTTGCTATAGTAAGCTATTGTAAGCTGTGCGGCGTGCGCATGTTTCTCTGTCTGTATCTCTCTCTCTCTCTTATAGAAAGCAAGCCAGATATTTTCATTTCTATTTCGCATTGAACAGTGTGGTGTCGCGACGATTATTTTTGTTGAGTGTATACAGGTTTTTTGTACATAATAAATAATAAATAATAATAATAATAATGAAAAAATATTATTATAACTTAAAAAATAAAATTTTATTACAATTCCTTCACTAATTAATCGAAAGGAACTTCGTTCTATCCGGGTGTCCCTTAACACCTCTCAACTTTTTTTCCCACGTGTTGGTCTGGGCTTTTTTGAAGAATAGACCAACTGTTGTTTTGCCAGGCAGGTAGTAAAAGGCGACCGATTAGTCTTACATGTCACTACCATCCTGACTACCATTCAGCAGAGTTCCGCAACGTCTCGCCCGGGTATTGGTACCACCTCCTTACCTATTCTTGCTGCATTAGCGTCAATGCTTGTTATTGTCATGTACCGGTTTGGAGGATTTTTTATTATTACAGCCTTTGTTGCTGAAACTTAATATAAGTACATATCGATTTGTTAAATTTTTGAATCACAATCACAACAGATTTTTTGGTTTGCTGTTCAGTGTGTCTTGTGACACGTAGGCCTCTTCTAGTTCTTTCCATTACATTCTGCCATTGGCTTTTCTTGCCCAAGTTATATTTCCTATCTTTTTTATGTCGTCCGCCCATGTTTTTACTTGTCTTCCTCTCCTTTTTCCATCTCGTGGTTGCCACTCCGTTATCATTCGCGTCCATTTGGTCTGCTGTCTGCTGTCTCTAGTCATATGTCTTGTCCAACGCCATTTTAACTTTTTATCTTTTTTACTGTATCTTCTACTTTAGTTACATCTCTGATTTCTTCTGCGCTTTTGCGGTCTTTCAATGTAATGCGGTTTGGAGGATTAGGTAGCCGGTAAATTTATGTATGTGGCATTGCACTCCCGTCACATGGTTAGCAACGTACCGTTGACATATTTGGTGTCTATAGGTGATGGTTTCTCTTTCCATCGCGAAAGCCATCTGCTGGTTTGCTATTAAAAAAATGCAACCTATTACCTAACCATCCAAACCACAGCGGTTAAAACACCGACGCTGTTGCGGCAAGAAAACGTAATGGATACGATTAGCCGTTTGCGGCTAAAATCTTATGACAAATGGCTGACCCATTAACAAATCGGAAAAATATCAAGTTGTGGGCAAGTTATATTTTGCTGAAACAGCCTAAATAAATTGCCCCACCGGCAGGTGTATCACCTAAAATTTGCAACCCGCTAGCGATGAGCAATAACTTGTTAAAGGTAACAAAAAAAAAACTTCGCCAATTGCTTGCTGATCGCTCATGCACTTTTTGAGAGGTCACAGCACCAAAAACTTAATCAAGCGGCAACAACTACCACTAAAATACAAGAAATTGCAAGACACATTCTTACAATAACTAAACAATTGGACATTGCGAGATAAGTGATAACCCCGTCGGTTGAATTGATCCTTGACCTCATAGTCAAATCAATCAATTATCAAAGTCAGAAGGCTAATAAGCTCACCCCTGCTAAGCTACATAATAAAAACCCAAAGTATTTATATATAATATATCGACGTTTGAAAAGCAATCCTCACTAAGCGTCATTGAGTAAACTTTACAGGAGAGTGATATAACAGTTTAAATATAAACAAAAAAAAACATAAATCCCCTAATTTAATTGTAATTAAATTTATTAAAATTAGGTGATTTTTTATGATTTTGTTAATTACAGCCAATAGTTTTTCAATCACTATAATTTTGTATTAATTTTACAGTAAACGAAATAACAGAATGACAACCAATCCATCCGATCGTCAGATATTTTCTTAACGTCGCCTCGCCGTCACAAGTATTATTTTTTATAGCGCTCGATGTCATAGACTACAACAGCGGTGCGTAACAATTTTTTTATTTTATATTTGAATTTTAAATCACTCTCCTGTAAAGTTTACTCAATGTCGCTTAGTGAGGATTGCCTTTCAAGCGTCGATATATATATATTTCTATGTATTAGTATAGGTGACTAACACCCGTAATGCACAACAAAATAATTTGCTTACTTTGGGGTTAGATCGATACATGTAATTTGTTCAGCAATATTATATATTTTGGCAGTTAACCATCGAGTATACCTTAAGTAAAAAGGTGACTAGACGACCTTCGACATCCTCTCCCTGCTTAGCTGTAGCAACAATGTTGTTCAGCCAATAGTGAGACCTCTCAATCTTGTCCCAGAAGAACAGGTAACTAAGAAACAACAAAAAAGCCTATTAATATAATTATTCATTATGTCAGTTCCCTTGCAAAATAGGCAAAGTGAATCGAACGGCAATAGACATCCCTTCCGATCTGTACCGAGTTTAAAATAACACATACATGTTTACCGATTACTCTAAACAGGTACCCGACATACCAGTGTATTTGCATGTAGAGAGTCATGAATGTGGAGAAAGCATGGAATGTTTGTATAGATCATGTAAGGAAAGCAAACAATCAGTGGGTTTTCCTGATGGAAAGATATAATAATGCCTCATAGAGGCCAAGGATGTTAATGATGCGTTAATGACTTGTGTCTCGGGGTTTGAAATATCACATGTATAAGTTTACCAGCTAACATCCTCCAGCCCTCCAAACTGGAAGCAAGATAAGTTAATACGGCAGGAATAAATAAAGCGGCAGTACTGAACCCGGTCGAGACTTTGTAGAAATATATTACCTAGTGATCAGTCAGGATGGCAGTGGCATGCATTAGTCCTCTCGGCTTTAACGAGATGGTTTGAAGTAAGGCAGTTGATATTCTTTAAAAACGAGTCCGGATCAACAAGGGCAAATGTATACTCGTGTGTAGGAATGGATCATTTAACAGTTAACATATTAAATTTCGTGCTAATTTTTTTTAACAACAACTGTTATTTACATTAGTAAGTACTGTTAAAAGTAATTTTTATGCATCACTAAAATTATCAATAACTTGATATATTATGATAATAATGTTATTAAAAACATTTGAGAGAGCGTTTTTTTGCTCGCTAACTTGATTTATGATAATACTGTTATTAAAAATATTTCGAGAGACCGTAATAATAATAATTGTTAAAAGTTATTCAAACTATTCTAGATAATCTTTTTGGTAGCTTCGTGTTTTTACTACTTCTAATCTATACTAATATTATAAATGCGAAAGTAACTCTGTCTGTCTGTCTGTCTGTTACGCTTTCACGGCTAAACCGCTGAACCGATTTGGATAAAATTTGATACAAATATAGTTTGAGACCCAAGAAAGGACATAGGATAGTTCTTATCCCGGAAATCCCACGGGAACGGGAACTATGCGGGTTTTCATTTTAGAAATTTTTCCACGCGAAGGAAGTCGCGGGCACAGCTGGTACTTATTATATATAGGCTACTGATATAATACAACATAAATAAATAACTGTTAAATAATAATTAACTTTAACAACATAACAGTTAATCTAATTTAACAATAATTTCCATGCCTACTCGTGTGTGGAATGTGTAACTGTTGATCACCCACTTAGCCAGTCGAAAAACTGTTGAAACAGTTCCTCTCCTTCACTCAGGTTTAGTCGTACTTATCCCGAGTGAGATGTTGTAGAACTCAAACTGATTCTTCCGTGATATATTTATTAAACAAACACCATGAAATGCACATGCTAACTTATAATGAGCCGTACGTTCAAAGGTTTCTACACATTCCGGGTGTCATGTTTAACTGCATTTGCCACCCGGATACCTCTGAAGCTTGTGACGTCTGTAACTTCTGAGTTACAAACTGTGATCTTGAAATTTTTAAGGGACAATCTTTATAGTACCTCCTTTCGAACAAAAATATAATAAAAGGTTTTGGACTACAGGTTAATGAATTAAAGCTAAATATATGTTTTGATTTTCATCCTCTATCTCACGGGAACCATACTGAATTTTGGGATAAAAAGTATCCTATAACTTTCTTCGGAGTATGATCTCAAATCATGCTAAATTTCATTTGAATCCATTGAGTAGATACGACTGCGCGGCCTTGATACAGACAGACAAAAATGAAAAAAATTAGTTTTCGATCAGTATCGATTAAATAGTGCCTTAAATTTATTTTAAATATCTTCAACATACAAAATTCGACCTCTTACAGTTTTATTATATGTATAAATTATCTTAATTTGTGCAATAAAATGAATGTAAATTTCGATACGACAGGATTTTTCATTTTGCATACATATATCGCTACTATTTATTATGTAGCAGGTTTTCTTTATTGGTTATGTTCTTAGATAAAACAATATTATTGTGACTTGACAGTGTAATTAGTCAATTAGTTGGCGTATCTGTTTAAATTACATAATTTTCTGATAATCTCAATACAAAATTCAATAAATATATTTCTTTATGTCATCTGCTATTAATGCAGCATAATTTTGTGACGCTATTTGGTGGCCTAATTGTGTTTCATAATCTGTTCACAGGACGGAAAACATAGGGCAATCACCTAATACCTGGACTATAGTTTGATTTAAAATTTCGTCGCATATACACAGAGGTGAGTTTGAATCTGTATAAGTAGGATTTGAAGGAGCTGTGGCTAGTAAATAGTTGAGTGGTGATTCATTTGAATCTTTTTTAGTGTTTTGTATGCGTATTAACATGACAGGATTTGAACCTGCGACCTTGCCTCTGTGTGGAACACTAGCTTTATGAGCTAGTGTCACCTGGTTTAACGTAGCGAAATACTTCTTTGCTTAGTTATTGATTCCGTCGATTGTACTGATCGCTAGATATACACATGTATTTACTAGTTAAAGGAGTTCATTGTTACAGATGAAATTCTCATTTATAACACAGATCAATACTTTCGTGTTTCTAATTACATATTTGTTTTAGAGCTTATTCTGTATTTGGGTAAACTATTAAAACTAAACAAAGAAAAATTGTATTGTGTTGTAATTTTTAATTTTCAAAGACAGACTATTTCTTGAACGCAGCCCGGTCATAATAATGATAGTACATATTATGTATATAGGGAATTAATATAACTAGCCATCGCCTGTGGCTGGAATTCAACCACAGACTAAACAATAAAATCTCTTTTGAGTTTGACAACTGACTTAAACCATAACGAAAATAGTATACATGTGTGTACATTATCACATAATCACATGAATGTAGTGTGAGTCATGTTTATTTTTATTAATTTAAAGTATTTCTAATGCATTTTATGTAATAATATTAAGTTTATGCATTTCTCCACAATGTAAAGTTTAACTGTGCCAAATTTCATACTCCGCCTTCATGCAATTATCTTAAAAAGAAGTTTATCGTTTTTCCTTCACATATTAATATATAGACATATTAGGGATGTAATGATAATATGTAACATATTATTATACAATAATTAATAAAATGTGTCAAATAAAATGTGTATGATAAATCAGATAGCATAAAATGTAACTTTCCATAATAAATATTAGCCTATTGCTTATTTAAGTATTAAAGTAGATTGTAGATATATGTTTATCAGATAATATTTAACATCAACT
This sequence comes from Apodemia mormo, assembly GCA_036924255.1. Taxonomy (NCBI): domain Eukaryota; kingdom Metazoa; phylum Arthropoda; class Insecta; order Lepidoptera; family Riodinidae; genus Apodemia; species Apodemia mormo. The sequence goes on along the minus strand of JAUPFN010000020.1, from coordinate 24,647,257 downwards.
TCAGGTTTATCGCAACACATTATTAAATTTGTAACTGCTAATGTTTGTGAAGATGTTACAATGTTTATTTGTCTGTCACAAGTTCAAAAACTAGTTAATAATTAAATAAAACATTTTAATACATTTTTCTTCACTTCATTTAGAATCCATGAGTTTTTGCTATATTTTTAGGAAATATGTCAGCAATTAATATCTTTTTAAAGTTTTGTTGCCTAACTGTCGCAAAGGTCGCTAACCTCCAGATTAACAGGACAGACAAATGATTAGTGATCCTCCAGCTATATTATCGATGGAATTAGGGTTTGATTCCGGCAGAGACAAGCATTTGTGTGATGCACCTCAGCATGTGTAGTTCTGGGTTTAGAAGTTTATTTAATATAAATCAGTATTTATGTACGTACTCGTATTTGTTTTGTTTTGGTACAGAGTTAGACCTCATCTAAAATATTTAAAATACCTTTGTGAAAATTCAAATTCTTCAATGGCATACTTCTTCATGAAAGGCAAACGCATTACATTCAGGGCAGCAAACAACCAACATCTTCCAGAATTTTCTTGGTTAGTAACTGGTTTTCCTTCTGACTCAACCTAAATTATAAAAAAATAAACATGTTGACACTCTTCTTGCTAGTAATATTTTAATTCATCACATCATGAGAACTGCAAGATATCTCCACTTATTCTACACACAGCTTCAGCCCGCGAGTAGATTAACATGTCGTCAAATAGTTTTTAATACAAATTTCATCCCCTATGTCAGCCCTTCAGGGGTTGATTTTTTAAAAAAAAAATAGCCTATGTTTGACCCCAGATTGCATGAAAATCAGTCCAGCGGTTTAGCGGTGTTAGCTGTGAAAGTGTAACAGACAGACTGACAGACTTTCACGTTTATAATATTACTATGGATTTATATATCATAAAATTGCAAACAAATAGATGGCTCTCCGAATGGAAGGAGACAATCAACACCTATAGACACCAAAGATGTTAATCGGGCGTTGCCATCCATGTGATGGGATGGAAAGGCCACATCCACAAGAGGCTATCTTGCATTGATTCTATTTTGACAGGAATAGGTAATTTAGACTGGAAAACTACTTTACTGTTTAGTTGGTTAGCTAACCGGACTACACAATTGAACGTGATGGGGTCGGATTCCCTAAAGGGACAGAGAATAGTTATTTCAAGTATGCACGTCAAATCCTAATAATGTAATATACATATGTATAACATTATTAAGCAGGTCAATTGTTATACTGTAGAATCTGCTGGGGCTTTAAAGGTCTCAATCGTTAGTCGTTTTGCTACCTTCTGATCTTTTGCTGTTAGGGAAAACAGCATAGCATCTTAGAATAATTCCCAACGCAATAAGTGGACTGCTGACCATCTGATCCACTGCAGGTAAGGGTGTACAAGAAGTGTAAGTACATAGAACATACACTAAAATAATTATCATTTCAATATCCCTGATGGAAGTAGACAGAGTTACAACTAGTTGAACCTCGATTAGCCAACAGTATTAAGTACCATGATTTGACAGTTGGTCAACCTATCGACATATCAGGCACATATCCAGTCATGGGCAAGCTATGTTTTCTGGAAAAAAAATTTTAAAACGAATTCACAGTTTTTATAGTTGACTAATATGAAATATACCAAAACATATAATACAATAAGGCCTAAATTTTTGTCCAAAATTTTCAGCATTTGAGATTAATCATAATATTTATTGGTACCACATTTTCACACAACTAATACAGTACAGTAGACAATATTTTTAGGTTATATATTGATTGTAAAAAAACCAAAAATATTCTCATCTCAGCATACACTATAGCAAAATTTGCTATATTGCTATATAGCACTGATTTTCAGCGAGTCCTCTATGATGTGCCCACGAGACAGTTAAAAAAGTAACTTTAGTAACTATTTATGTAATGTATAAACCAGTACATAAATATATGTTAATATAATAGTAAAACAATACATACTTGAATAATGTTTTAATATTTTAATTTTAAATAGTAAATACGGAGATTACACCAAGGTCTAGTTGAAATTTTACTCTAAATAATTTTTCATATTATAATCACCCAACTAGTTTCTAGGATAAATAACAGAACATAAGTTAGGTTTAAAGAGCTTTATTCTCATAAGAAATTTACATTTAATTTAAAATGAGATACATTAACACACATAAATTAGATGTAGTACATAATCACCGATGCTCGCAGCTATATGCAGCTTAAGTTTTTTTTAAATACGTCAATACTTTCACATCACTTCAAATCATTTGGCAATTTGTTAAACATCTGTGCTCCCTCAAATAGTATTGTCTTCGCACCGTATTTAGTTGTTGGCGTGATTAATGTAAGTTTGTTTTTGTTTCATAGACTGTTTAGTATTTTTAATGGTTTATTCAATATTTGATTTAATTGATTTGGTGGTTTTTTTATGGAACAAAATACACATTGTGTTATAATTATATATTTGAGATAAGTTAAATAATTTAATCTTTTGTAGTTGTTTTGTTGGCATATGAAATGGATAATGGAACAACACCTTAATTATTTTATTTTGTGATATCTGTAGTGGGTTTAAGTTAGTTGGTGCAGTGGATTCCCAAATTTCAATTAGGTATTCTAGATGCGATTTTACTAATGAGTTATATAGTGAGTAAAGAAAACCCTGTCGAATAATTAAAAGTGTTATTTGGTACCGTAATACAGATACATGATATGTGTAATTATTTTATGGATAGTAATTAATTAGTTTTCCCAATAAAAAAAATAATTATAAATGGTTTTTTCATACATTAAGTATGATAACACCTACAAATAAGTAAATTCTACCGAAGGACACGCGGCGCGTGTGCGGCCTGTTTAAAGTTCCTTTGTAAAAAGTCGAAAAATGAACAATATGCCTACGCGCAGTGTTTGTGCGAAAGCTGCCAAAGCAAAACAATTTTTTAATATTTGCTTAACTCTAGGGAGATATATGTAAAAATAGGAATATTAAACAAACTATCTTTTTTATTTTCAGAAATAAAGTCATTTTAATATTTTTTCTGTAATGCTTTTAACCAAGCTATATGCCTCTTTTGGATCGGACAGGGCTTTCTTTACACACTGTATATTATTTGCTTAGCTTGTTTTGGTATTAAATATTTTTCATTGATTCAGGCGTTACTTTGCGGAAATCCATTATTAAAAGGTGAAACCAATTAAATTTGCTTTCATCCGCGAACTATTATTCCATGTATCCTCCGCGATGGTACCGAAAGGAGAGACGTCGGTTTAATAAATGGATAGGACTCACCGATGGTTCCGATCAAACGAAGACCCCCAGCGGCACACTTATCCGCCTACATCCACCACACTTTTACAACCACGACCACGCCGGCACCAATCACAAAAGCACACAATTCATGTACGTACTCAACGCACGTTTCACTTCGAAACCGAAGCATCTTCAGGAGAAACGAACACTACCTCACTCTACGCGAGTGTAAGTAATACTGATTCGCGCCGGTGTTTGACACGCTTTTTATTCTATTCGCAATGTGTGGCCAGCCCAAACGCTCTTTTGTAACAGGGGTGAATTTGACAAACAAATTTTTCAAATTCACCCCTGTTACAAAAGAGCGTTTGGGCTGGCCACACATTGCGAATAGAATAAAAAGCGTGTCAAACACCGGCGCGAATCAGTATTACTTACACTCGCGTAGAGTGAGGTAGTGTTCGTTCGTTCGTTTCTCCTGAAGATGCTTCGGTTTCGAAGTGAAACGTGCGTTGAGTACGTACATGAATTGTGTGCTTTTGTGATTGGTGCCGGCGTGGTCGTGGTTGTAAAAGTGTGGTGGATGTGGGCGGATAAGTGTGCCGCTGGGGGTCTTCGTTTGATCGGAACCATCGGTGAGTCCTATCCATTTATTAAACCGACGTCTCTCTTTTCGGTACCATCGCGGAGGATACATGGAATAATAGTTCGCGGATGAAAGCAAATTTAATTGGTTTCACCTTTTAAATATTTTTCGTAGTGTCCATATAATCCAGGTCCCTTTATAAAAACCAATTAACAGATTAGATTAAATATCATGGTAATTTTAGTCTTTTTAAATTAATAAAACATTAACATACCTTGATATTGTATACATGTAATGACGTATCAGTCTTTCTTCTGCTGATTGCAACTTCAAATGGGTCAAATCTCGTGCAAGCATTTTGTGCAAGTTCATTTTTAGGGTCTGCATAGTAATCATTTCTAAGTTTTTGTAATGTTTCCAATGCTAAGGGTCCTAAAAGTTAAAATAATTAACATTGCCATAATCCATTAACAATATGGATAGACAATTCGCTCATTGACTTGTCGCTCAGTGTCAAAATAACTTGTAAAAAGTTTTATTGAATAAAGTATTTCTAATTTCTGATTGAATGTAAAAATATTATTTAAATAATTTTGGTTTGTTCAGTGCCTTATCATATGATAGTGTATGAGTAGATGGTTTGCTTGATGGAGATAGATCACCATTACATATGGGCAATAGTGCATTTCTCAAACTCAAACTCTTTTATTCTGTGGTAGTAGGTGAAGGAGTTAAATGTGAATATACATAATGTTAATAAGGACGCTACGACCTGCCGTTTTGGCGTACAGATAATTATAAAATAAAATTGAAATTTTAATTACATTGTCATTTTAAAATTTGAATTAATTTAATTACTTACTAAAATCATAATATTTACTCAAATATAGGTACTGAGCATAAAGTCATAATATAATAATATTTTACATGTCATATTCTAATTCTATAATAATATTAAAATTGTATGTCAAGTGTTTGTTTGCAGCATTCATTTACCATTTGCAATTAAAATATTCATCAATAATATAAAATGACTTATTACATAAAATAACTCTTAATTTTTTCTTAAAATGCTGCAGGTCATTTATGTCTGAGATCCAAGCTGGTAGATGATTATAAATACGCTGCATCATAAAGGCAACACTCTTACCGTAAAAAGCAGTTCTGTGTGTGGAATAAATAATCTGATTTCTATACCTACCATCATGTTCATGCCATTTGTATAGATCAGGATTTGATTTAACAAGAACTAAATTTCTACATGGGTGTGATAGATTACTGGCTAACTTACCCTTCACACTAGCACTAATGTAATTGGGGAAGAAAAAATAATGATGTTACCAAATCCTGGAGTGTCATTTCACAACCCTATTATCAAGCAATGGCATTAGTACTGACGTGGAAGTGGTAGCAAACATTGAAGTACTGTTCTTACAATGACAAGCATTGATGATGCTATTGTGGCAGGAATAAGTAAGATAGTGGTAACACATATCCGGGTGAGATATTACAGACTCTACCACCTAATAGTCACAATGGTAGAGACACATTTAGCCAATTGGCCACCTTTTACAACATGCCTGGCAGAGCAGCATTTGGTTTATTCTTCTAAGAAGGCCCAGTTCAATCGGAGTTAAAAATGTTAATTTTTGACCAGTTTCTTTAAATGTATATTTTTTTTAATAAAATAAATACGAACCAGCCATTTGGACTTTTGAATGATCTCCATCATTAAAATACTCCAGCTTGGATTTTTAAAGAAAAAATATTTTTCATATAAATCACACTCACTTGAATGATTTAACAATTTAATTACTTTTTGTTTTGAAATATCCGTACAAAAAATCCGATATAATGGTACCTTTATTATATTCATTTCATGGTATCCGAAATACAAAATTATAAAAAACAATGTCAAAAACTGAAATATACCTCTTTTATCATAACATTTTTACACTAAAGACTCTTTGGTGATGACTAGCACTAGGCCCGGGCGAAAATGGGCAAAAATATTATTATTAAAAAATATATTTATAAGTACTTACGTGATGCCATGGATCTAGAAATATAGAAAATACTTTTAAATGCCCTTTTATTCTTTACTATTGAGGGCAACAAAATGCTGCTCAGCATTTAAATAACACAGTTATTGATAGGGTTGCAGGTAATGAATAATACTAATGAATAGATTTACATAAACCAAAGCTTTGTTTGATAAATATAAAAGTTATTTTAAAATATATTTTAATATCAACCTCTACAGTATAAACTACATTTAACCTTAAAAATTAAAATATGAATTATGAATGCAGTGTTCCCAACTCTCAAAAATTTATCTCCCTATAGCCCCAATCAAAAACCCCCAAAATCCCTACAATTACTAGAAATTCCCCCTAAAAAATTTCACTATTTATAAAATAAATAATTAAATATTTTTACATAAATAATACATTAAAAATAATTGATAAATACTAAAATATCATTAAACAAATAATAAATTCAAAACAATCAATAAATAATTTTATTCAGCAACATTTTTTTATATTTTTTATTCATAAATTATTTAAAACTTCAAGTAACAAATCATTTTGTAATTATTGTAATTGTAATCATCAATAAATATTTGAAGTTAAAAAAATCCCTAAAAATACCCCTAAAAATATAACACCCTTAAAAAAATCCCATCCCACTTTTTTTCCCCCTAAATTTGGGGGGAAAACCCCTAAGTTGGGAACCCTGTATGAATGGAATAAATTGATGATTTGTCATTTGTCAATTCTCAATTGTCACTTTCGATTTGACATAATTGTCAAATAAACAGCTGAGCTCGGTTTAGAAATTGCGCCTACGTGGAATATGCGTTTTAAATGTAGCCAGAATGTAGCACATTCAATACGATGAGATACCTAGTTTTTGGCGATGAGCAATGAATAGTGTCTCCATTTTTTCAATATATTTATTTGTGGGTTTAGGTTTTTACTAAATACATATATTTATATCTTCATGCCATATTCCTTACGGGGTAGGCAGAGAGAATATAATAATGTCTTATTATGCTCGTAAATCACGATTCAAGAGTCACGACCGGACCCCAGCCCCCTGATAAGGATATAATATAAATACTTCTGTAGTTGCACATATAATTCGACTTAGCATTTCATTCCACATTGCATTATACATCAGCTGTTCGTTAAACGTTTATCAATCATTATTTTCTTTCTAAATCTCCAAATAAATCGGAGCATCCCCTTTCTCATTTTTGTACCGACACTTATAATTATTAAATTCAAATTCAAATTCAAAATATATTTATTTCGTAGGTAAAAATTACACTTGAAATACGTCATTAGTTCATTATACTTACATACATCCTGTTACACGTATAATATTTATAATAAAAAATCATTTAATTTTTTATTATAAATATTATTTTTTATTATTTTTTATTTTTTATTTTTTATTATTTTTTTTATTTTTATTATTATTTTTTATTATAAATATTTACTAATTAGTTCCAACGTTCGTTGCAATTCAATATCAGGAACTGGGGGCCTATTGCCTATCTTTGACATTTATAGTGATCAACTGAAATTTGATGAACACTCAAAATTCGTTGGCAACTGACAACAGTGAAAATTGGTATTGCGTATCGCTTTTAGTGCCGGTGAATTTCGTCGCTTTCCAGCTGTCGTTTCAGTGATTTGACTTGTCGCGCACTATTTTATCGATATTATGCCTCTAAATAAAAAAGCTAGATAAACGCAAATGCTTATAAGGGTTTATTATGGTACTTTGTTTTGGTCGGTTTGTATTCTTCAGACTAATGTAAATTGTCAAATGTCATAACAGTAAACAAATAACAATAACCTCAAAATAAGTTTAGACTAACAAAACTAACTATTAAGCTTTAAAATTCCTTTGTTGATCCCACTTTCTCCACTTCTATGTTTGTATATAGATTCATGTACATAGTATTAACTCCTAATCCATAATGTTGTAGTTGTGTAAGTTTACTAATCTTTGTGTTTGTTTTGTTTTAGATTCCTCAACTTGTAACTGATATAGTCACCGGACAACTCTTTTTATGTGTCTCTCCCATGACTGGCTTGATATTGGCAGAAGCCGTACTAACAGGATAGCCGCCAAACCAATATAAAAATAATAAGGTTCACAATTAGTGCAGAGTATACAATACTACGTAAGATTAGTGTGATGAGTGATTAGTGTGACAACTGACAGCTGACATGTGGCTGACACCACATAATTTCCGTAAAATCTCGACCACGTTGGGGTAAAGACAAAATATTAAATAATGCAGAGCGAGACGAGCACAGAACAATATAACTAACGGAAGACGAGCGTCCATCGTCCACACATTAAAATATTTAAAATTGTGCCTTGAAGTAACTTTTCTATAGTTCCGTTTAATCTTTTTCCTGTACATACTCTTGTTTATATAGAAGACTAGCTGTTGCCAGCGACTTCGTCCGCGCGGACTTCGTTTACTCCGCACTGCTCCTCCCCCATAGGCGATAGCGTGATAATATGTAGCCTATACGTTGACCCGACCTGTTAGTAATATTCATACAAAATTTGAAGTAAATCCATGCAGTACTTTTTGAGTTTACCCCGGACATACATACAAACAAACAGACATACAGACAAACAGACAAAAATTCTAAAAACTATATTTTTGGCTTCGATATCGATTGTAGATCACGCCCCAAGTATTCTTTAAAAAAAATATTTAATGTACAGTTTTGACTTTCCTACGATTTTATTATATGTATGGAAGATACATCGGTTAGATGAACTGAACCACTTAGTAGTTACGATGTCTCACGATGGTAATGATACGTACATAGTCGATCGTTCGCCTCTAATTAAGGAACTGCTTCTCAGAATGATAGATGGTCTATTCCTCAAATTGGGCCCAAAACAACACGGGGTAATATGTTGTGATTCTATAAATGAATGTTGATAACGTAATAACACTGTTCAGATCACCTGTAAATGGCTACCCGAACTATAAATAAGTTGATAGGTGCTCGGAAATGTACTATATTACAAGAGGACGAAGGTCTGATAAGTAAATGAAACTCATGAATTTAAAAACAGAGACCCGTTTTGTGGCTGCAATGACGCGCCATTATAATTTCATACGCCTACGTAACTAGAGTTAGCAAAAGTAAAAAGAGTAAATAATATAATTGAAATAGTAAAGGAGCAAGTTTTAAATTTTTGATTATATTAAACTAGCGACCCGCCCCGGCTTCGCACGGATAGTGTAATACCTACATGCTTGAATTTTAACTATCTGCTACATATGTACGAGTAGATGAGGACATTAGTGATTTTGCTCCGATTTGGAAAATCGACTTTTCACCATATCTCCTTAGGACCTATTTAGTTAGGACCTATGAACCATTTGACTATTTTCACGATGACGTCAGTATGTGTGTATGTTGAATGTATGTATATATGTATGTAGGTATGCGTGCGTGTGTGCGTGTGTATGTAAATAAATGTCTTATAACTTTTGAACAGCTTGACCGATTGAAATGCAAAGGCCTTCGATTGGATTCCGCTTAACTTAGACTTCCTCAAAATTTGAACCAATTCTGTCCAAGAGATTTTGAGAACATTTTGATAAAACCTAAAAAATCTGGCTCGTAGATCTGCAATTCGAACATTAAGTTGACTATTTTTTCAGCATTGTAAATAATATCAAGAGTTTAGTACCAGTTTTATTTATATTATTTACTTGTATGATTATTTTATGTTTATTTATAGATGACAGATGTGAAGTTAGATGATTTGCTTTTTGAATAGATTTTACTTTGTAATCTATACACATAGAGTAATAACGCTTAGAGTGATAATTGCATTCAACGCTTCGTTCATATTTTAGGCCAAAACCGTGTCAATGTCCGTGTAAGCTTCGTGTAATCACTTGCGTCGTCACGCACACAAAGACTCCAAAGACTCGAATAGTGTTGCAAGTAAATAAATATTTTCCCAAGACGGTATTTAAAATATATCTACCTGACCGGTATACAAATAATCTTTCATACTATAACATTATTAATCATTTAGTATAAACTTGAAACTTACACTTTTTATTCGGTTAGGTAAAATATGTTAAATGCCGGGAAATATTCTAGATGTTCTCAAGATGATTCCAAAGCTATTTAACCTTATAGTTTTTTAGTTTTTGTGCTTTTATTTGTGATTTAAAATATTTTTACCTCACTGAAATAAAGATTCTGTCTTTCCAATAGTATTATTAGTCATATAGAAAATTTAGAACTTACAATTTTTATTCTGGTGAGGTAAAATGAGTAGAATTACAGGAAATGTTTTAGAGGTTCTCAAGATTTTTTTTTAAAATTTCAGTAATTAAACAGCGGTAACCAACCGGCACCGAGCGTAAATAAAAAATATGGTCAATACGAATTTACGTTATTTAAGTTATAAAAACAGTGATTGAAGTAATTCTTACAAAAAAAAAACCTTATTGATATGTATCTACTAATATATTATCCTATATCATACAAATGTTTGAAATACATTGCTTGGCAAATACTTGTGTGTTGTTATGTGTATGTCTGTGTGCGTGTATGTGTATGTATGTTTGTTCAAAGCTATTACCTTGGAACCTTTTTTATTTTAACTTTCATACAAATCTTGCCATGATTCTAAACCTTAAACTAGCTTGAAAATTAGCAAATGGGTGGGCAAGCAGAAACAATACTTACGTTATAGACGAACGTTTTAAGGTAAAAATTAATAAGATACTTATTAATCAAGTATTTAAATCAACTTAAAACATTAAAATGTTTTAAGCTAAATGTACTATATTGGCTACTATTGGCTCTGTGCACGACTTGAGCACCACCTAGCGTCCGCAACTGTTTTGGTTCTGATCTTAGAATAATAACGCCTAGAAACCACAAAAAACGAGGAAATAAAACTGAGCCAGAAACGGCTCAATTCGTTTTGCGAGTTGTCAATGCTTAATAAGATCAGGTTATATCGGACACAGTTCACGAAAAATAATTCGAAATGACTTATTGCATTATAAAGAAGTGTTCTAACACCTTAGAAAAACAAAAAAGTGAACATTTCACAGGTAAGTACTTACAATTTATAATTTTTCTGTTATGTAAATCGACTAAAAATAGATAATTTGAAACACATAACTTATCACTATACAGTTGCTAGTTGTGGAAAAAAAATTGCGCACAATATTTTTAGTTAGACCTTAATGTTAAGAAAATTAATTATTGTATTTGCTTTAACTGTTATTTATACTAAGTCTTATGAAAATAATTTAGCTCGAGGGTAATTTTATGATAATTCAGCATTTGTTTTATTGGTCTTTTTTTGCCTTTAACAACACAGTAAGTCATATTTTTTTCGAATTGCGAGACCTGCACTCCGTATGACATGTATCGCGATTCTGAGCGGACGGCAAGCGCATGCGTAGCCTTTTAAGGCTACTTTGAAATGGCTTAAAACATCGCGGCCCACTCGGTTTCTACGTGTTATAATTCTACGTTCCAAAGCTATTTCACCTTGGATTTTTTCGTTTTTGTGCAAATCGTGACACGAAAATATGTATACTTAATAATCAAATTATTAATTTAAAATTTTAAAAATTAAAATTAATCTCAGTGATGTAGAAATTTATAGGGTAAAATAGCCAAATTTCGGCCGCCTAACCAAATACGTAACTTTCGGACCCTATTAGGCTTAAATCGTTACCGGGAAGAAAATATTAATTTTCTTTTTCGTGTTAATCAATATTTAAATTTTACACTATTGATGTTTCAAATTGATTTCAACAACGAAATAAAAATATGTAAACGTGTTAAGTTTTAAATGATTGACCCTCTCTATCCTGGTTTCTTTTCTACTGTCGGTCAATGTTTCCCTAATTTCAGCCCCATTTTTCTCTAATGTTAGCCAGTAAAGGATGTTTGAAATTGAAATAAGGTATTGACTTTGCATTAAAATTTTATTTTAATTTTGTTAAATAACTTTTGTAAACATAATATGCCCTCAATTTTTTATGGTATGTATTTAAATGATCTTTTTAATTTGATAAAAACTGCAAAGAAAAAATCTAAATGGTCACCAATTTTAATGATTGAGTCTCTTTCTTTGAGACATAAAATAAATGAAATAAATTGATATTTTAGTCTCTTTAAAACTACGCAGAAAAAATTTGATATGTAAAAATTACATTAGATCGTTACTTGCTGGTCCTCAAAATTAAGAGAAATGAGCATTAAATATTCAATATTGTGATATTTTTTAAATAAAACGATTTATATAAATTATTTTTTGTCTATATCAAATAATCTTCAATATAAATATTTTAGGGTACATATTTTTATTAAGTTGTAGTCAAAGAAAGGAAACAATTTAAAGGCACTTGATATTCAAAGTTTTATTTTTCACTACTAGAATAAAACTAGAATAATTTTCTACGGTTGTTAAATCAATTAAATAAAATATATCGCTAGGAACAATTATATAAAAAATATTGAGACTTTAATTTGATTGAATTCTATCATCAAATTTAAGTGTTATCATTGTATAAAACTTAATTTACATTTTCATTAAAACAGCAATAAGTTTATATATTATAATTTTCATTATAAGTATCAAATAAAAATTCTCCCTGTTTTTGTATTAAATAATAGTTAAAGCTAATTTATTTTTTGTTCTTTTAAGTACCTATAAAGTGTCTTCGCAAAAACTTAGCTCAGAATTCTGTCAACCTAACTTAGATTTCTGAGATTAACAGCTGTTGTACTGAAGACACCCAATGACAAGATAAATATCTAACCACAGACTACTAAGGAGAGAACTGATTGCTTACGTTAACCTTACCTAAATTCCAACTTTATTTAACTACTATTCCCCAAGTTAAAAAAATATTTATTAAATGAAAAAACGATGTATGAAGCCCGCGTTCTTAACAGTTAGGTGGAATATTAGCTTAATTATCAGTATAAACATATTAGGAGGTCTACATTAGGCGCAGACCGATTTTAGGGCACGTTACCCTACATGTTTTCGTGGATAAAAGTCGAAAATATCGCTAATAAAACTACTTGACACTAAGCAATACGAAATATTGCAGTACGATGGCATATTATTTAATAAGAAAATTAAAAAAAAATGACTTTGGTAGTGACAGAGTTTTTTTCTGATGGTCACTGTGGCATCTAGAATGCTAGTTGGAACATTTTTTTGTCTTCTAAAAGTCCTCATTATATACGAATAAATGCTTCATAATATTGGTCTGACAAACGGATTTGTAATATTTGTGCCAGTATAATGGGTGAGTCTCGACACTTAAAAACTATTTTTTATGCAAAAGCAAAGTCCAGGCTATGTAATATCGCACATAAAATAGGAATACGCATATTACTAATTATAATGAAAATAGGTAAAAATAAATACGTGGTAGAATATTTTTTCTTTGGCTGGCAACATTTTCAATATCGTTCTACTTAGATATTTATGATTTATTTGTTTGGATTTTCTACAAAAATATCCGATGCCAAGTAGTTTTTATGGGTGAAATGTTATCTTCAAGTCCTAAATACGCTTTTGTGAAGCACGGTGACAGCAATTCACCACACAGTAACTCACATTTTTTGAAATTGCGAGAGCTGTACTCCGCGTGGCACGTGTCGCATGCCTGGGGGGCCGGCGAACGTAAGAAGCCTTTTCAGGCTTCTTTGAAATGGCTTAATATTGCGCGGGTCGACTCGGTTTCTATGCGTTATTATTCTATGTCTATACATCGCAGCGCCACCTTTTGGCGATTTGCGCGGAACAGTATAATCATTTTTCCGTGAAAAATACATTTGCATACTAATTTTCATGACAATCGGTTGAACGATAAGGAAGTCGGTTCATTGCAGCACCAACTGGTGGAAATTTGCATCAATGGGAATAGCATAATTGTTTTCTTCATGAAAAAACACATCTGCATGCTAACTTTCAAGACAATCGTTTGAACGTGACGGGAGTTATTACATTGCAGCGCCACCTGGTGGCAATTTGCGTCAATGGGAATTGTATAATCGTTTTCTCCTTGAAAAAATAGATCTGCATATTAATTTTCATGACAATCGGTTGAACGATACGGAAGTCGGTTCACTGTAGCAACACCTGGTGACAAATTGCATCAATGGGAATACATAATCGTTTTCTCCATGAAAAAACACACTTGCGTGTTAATTTTTAAGACAATCGTTTGAACGTAACGGAAGATATTACATTGCAGCGCCACCTGGTGGTGATTTGCGTCAATGGGAATCGTATAATAGTTTTCTCCTTGAAAAAATACATGTGCATACTAATTCTCACGATAATCGGTTGGCAACCGATTGTAATGAAAATTAGTATGCATGAGAATGAGTTTAACGGTAAGGTATTCTATGTCGATGACGATAAGGAAGTCGGTTCGTTGCAGCACCACCTGAGAGCTAAGTGTGAGTTTTTCTTTTCGCATTCGATCGTGAGCGCGTTTCGAGTTTACTAGGAATTTGTATGTGATTTGTACAGCGCCACCTAGTGGTAAACGTGAGAAACCAGTTTACCACTAGGTGGCGCTGTACAAATCACATAAAAATTCCTAGTAAACTCGAAACGCGCTCACGATCGAATGCGAAAAGAAAAACTGACACTTAGCACTCTGGTAGCAATTTGCATCAATGGGAATAGCATAATCGTTTTCTCCATGAAAAACACATCTGCATCCTAATTTTCAAGACAATCGTTTGAACGTAACGGAAGTTATAACACTGCAGCGCCACCTGGTGGCGATTTGCGTCAATGGGAATCGTATGTAATCGTTTTCTCCTTGAAAAAATACATCTGCATCTTCGATCATTCGAAGATCTGCATACTAATTTTCATTACAATCGGTTGAAAGATACGGAAGTCGGTATATTGTAGCGCGTAGCGTGGTGAGTTGCGTTAATGGAGATAGCATAAAAACTTTCTCCGTAGAAAAATACATATAGGTATCAATTTTCATAAGGCGGCGTCCATAAATTACGTGAGGTGTTTTTTTTAAATTTTCTGTCCCTCCCTCCCACCTGGTGAGATGTCTTGAGATTTTATTCAACCGCCTCCCCCATCACCCAATCTCACGTGAGATTTTCCATAATGTGGGTTTTTTAAATATGTAAACGCGTTGAGAGTCGAATCACGTCGATCGAGTCGCACGTTTGGCTGAAAGTGGCTCGAAAACAAAGGACGGGCTACTACACTGTACCGTAAATTCAGATTAAATTAAGCTATTTGGTATAAAACAAATATGGTGATTTGACAGTCAGTAGTAATGTGTAACGTCGAAGTATGAATGAAATTATTTTCTTTCTAACTGTTAGCTCTGTCACTTAGGCACTTATAAAAAAAAGGCACTTTTGTGAACAGAAGTTTATTATTTACTACTAATATTTTACACTTATCTTGGAACTTGAACAACTTGGATTACTATTCACTCGCGATTCCCTTATGTAGGGTTATAACGACCCGGAGTCGGGATATAACACTAGTCTATTCGCTGTGTCCAGGCCGGCGGGCAGAAACCAGGTCCGTAGCTGGGCAGCGTTTAGGCTAGAGAATATCTAACTAACTGAAATTTGGAAAAACATCTGTTTATATACTACTTTATTGATGATTTGCAGTTATGATTGCAAATCAGCAATATACTAAGACTATAAGGGGTGTAACACCTCCCCCCTTTAAAACGAAACATCCGGAAATAAACGGATGTGAGTGTCATCCAAGTTGTAGGGAAATAGGAACAATGGTAGCTTAGACCTAGGACAATTAATTAGTATAAATACAAAAAATAAAATAGTATAAATGACATTAAAGTTAGGATACTTTGATATAGTGATATAAATTAGTACATTAAACAATCACTAGGAACTAGAAAAAAAACAAGATTATGTTTATAAAAATCTAAACAATAATTCTAGACACTTTGATATAGTAATATAAAATAGTACATTAAACAATCACTAGGAGCTAGGAAAAACAAGATTGAGTTTATAATAATCTAAATAATATTTAAGTTTTACAATAATTCCAAGTTTCTTCTTGGTGTACTAGAGTCAGTGCTTTCGGTATCAAAATTAGACATTTCGATGCTAGATCTTGCACGAATACTAGTGCTAGGTTTTGTTACACAATTATTTATGATTTTAACACAACATGACTCATTTCTTCTATTATTATTGTTACAAAAACATTTATACAATTTATACGAAAAAAATGAAAATACAGTGATAGATAGTAAGGTTGTCAATATACTAAAATAGTGACTATATTTAATGTGATAAGGTTGATTTTCGATTTTCGATAATTCATCATTTGCTTGATTTAACCTATGGGAGGCATATTGTAAGTAATCTAAGTTAATATGCGATAATTTTACGGGTGTTAAATGTGGCATTGTATTATTTAATTTAGCTTTAGAACAGCAGTCATCTACAATAATATTGAAATCTGGATGTGGAATATAAATTTTAGTTTCAAATTCTTGAGCTGGGATGAATTGGAGTAATTTGTGATATGCTTTACAGTGTTTAGGTAATCTTAAGATACCGGTTCCAATGATATCGTGATCTTCCAGATTTCCATTACAATTGATAGACAATTTTGTTACGTCAGATTGAACATATATCCATTTGTTATTTACAAGTCTTTGCCATAAATCTATTTCTCCTAAAATTAACTTATAACTACATGAGTCCGGAATATGTTTAACATGTTCGGTTAAAATTATTATTTCACAAATGGGATTACCAACACTTGATTGCACATTTGCTAATTTGCACAGATAATAATTGCTGTTTAACACTTTACACTCACTTAGGTCTTGAAGCATAGAATATAATAATTTATCCTGTGTTATCGCCAGGAATTTTGCAGATGGATTTATTAACGCAAAAGTATTAGGGTTATTTATGTCATGTGGGGTTGGCAAGGAGTAGATGTGATAAAGATTGTATTCAACGAGTGATGAAACTAATGGTATTTTGATAGCAAAAATTAATTTTTCGTCACTGATAAAAGAGGAGATTTCAGCTATGTCAATGATTTTATGAATATTATCTAGACTCAAATGTAAGGGAAGACTTAAAATAACATCATTATTTTTCGAATTCAGTTCGTTATATAATTGTGTTGGACTTAAAACTGACGGATGAACTATATTTTGTTTTACCGTTACGATACAGTTAGAAAGATACACTCCTGGTTGGAGTTCAGCCTTGTCAATTATTCCTGTTTGTATTTCAGGATTTGAGGTATTGCACTCAATAACCATTTCCGAACGCGGCGGTATTATATATTCAGGTTTGGTAAAATGAATTGGTATTATGTTGTTGTTGAATTCTAAAGTTTTATTTTTATAATTAATGTTGCAGTTGTGGAATTTGAGGCAATCATTACCAATAATGCCATCAAATTCAATGTTAACACAATCAGGAATTAAATGAAATTTACTGAAGATTGTGCTATTCGGAAGTATAAAATCTAATTTGAAATGACCAAGGCTATTCGAGTATTCTGCATCTTTGTCGATTCCCTTAAATTGTACGATTTCAGGTATTAATTTCGGTTGTATATATAATGAAGATTGTTTTATGAGTGATATACCGGCACCTGAGTCTACTAGTAGAATCAACGCTTTGTTTGAATATTTTGATTGAACATAAACATGAGGCAAATGAATTTTATTATTGTAGTTGATTTCATAAATATTAGAATACATCTCGGAAATACAAGTTTTTGGTGATTTATCAAAGTTGACTTTGTTGTTACATTTTAGAGGTTCGGTGGAGTTGTTTGATGTAGTATTTTTAAAGGATTTGATGGAATTAAGAAATCCAGCGGGATTAAGAGATGCAGTGGTTTTAGTAGTAGATTTGGGAGGTATAGTAGTTTTATTTGATACAGTAGACTTAGTCGATTTAGGAGGTACAGTGAATTTAGTAGCAGACACAGTGGAGTTAGCAGATTCAGTGGAGTTAGCAGGTACAGTGGAGTTAGCAGATACAGTGGAGTTAGCAGATACAGTGGAGTTAGAAGATACAGTGGAGTTAGCAGATACAGTGGAGATAGCAGATACAGTGGAGTTAGAAGATACAGTGGAGTTAGCAGATACGGTGGAGATAGCAGATACAGTGGAGTTAGCAGATACAGTGGAGTTAGCAGATACAGTGGAGTTAGTAGATACAGTGGATTTTGGTAAGATAGTTACAGCGTCGGTTTGCGTGGATGATTCCGTACGACGCGGAATCGGAATCTTCCTTAGTTTAAATTACCGTCAGTAGAGTTTGTATCAGGGTAGTTGTTTGAACTGGAGTTATTTGAATCATAGTTATTTGTTATTTCGGTGAGGTTGTTAATTCGTTGCGAGGTTGTATAATTGTTTTTTCGAGAATTATTATATTGCCGTTTCTTACATTGGCTAATATCATGGCCTAGGTTTTTGCAATAACGACATACAATTGATAAATTATTTTGTGCATTAGGAAAGGGATAATGTTGACTATGTGATGGGCCTTGGGAAAGATTAAGGATAGGACGTTGTAATCTATTTTGGTAACAGTTTTTATCTAAATGTCCTGCTTTATTACATATTTGGCACTTAGGTTTTATTTCATGTCGCGAGGATTGTATATAATTTTGTAGTTTCTCCTCCTGACATGCAAGGTTTATGGCCTCGTGCAGGTTTGACGGATTTCGACATCTCAAAATATTAGATATGTTACTAGGTAGCCCTAATAAAAATGTATGAAGTGCCAGGTCTTCAGTGCTGGCGATCCGGCCTTTTATCTCGCTAGGATCCTTAGTGGAGTGTGTGATGTCCGTCTGTAATCTAGTGAGATAGGTCTCTACTCTTAAACTAAATTGGGTGACTGACTCCCCTGGTTTAATTTTGCAATTTTGTAAGTCGAGTAGGAGGTGGTCTCTGTGTTTAGTTTCACCAAAGGTGGCTTTCAAAAATTGTTTTAGTTCAGGCCAGTTGTCAAATAATTTTAAGGAACAAGCAGCTTCGGCTTTTCCTTCTAATTGTGAGAGAATATATTTAAACAGGATATTCTGTTGAGATGATGAGGCGAGAGTTAGTGCGTTTTCGCAATTTCTTATGAATGGTGACAGTTTATTTTTGTCGCCATCGAATGTTTTTATGAATTTAGTAAGGATAGAGAAATTTAATTCCTCTGTATATGAAGAAGGGGTGTGTTTATTTTCGGTAGTCATATTAATTTACTTAAATATATATTGAATTTAATAGAATTAGAAAAATAAAATTTAATTAGAATATTTATGTTTAAAATTCACTCGCAAAATTACGGCGAAACAAATAATAAATTATTATAAATAGGCAAACACTTACAACAATAATAGTATGTGAAACATCGGTTCGGCGGAAGGTCGGCGTCGAATTACCGCACGGCAGCGATATGATGACACAATAGTTGGAACGTGCAGCGTTGTAATTATGCAATTTCGAGTCGAAGCGAGGTATTTGGTGATATCCACGTGCAGCCAATAGCCCAGGGCTGGGCAGTGAACCCTCTGGCACTGTGTGGCTCGGCAGCAGGTTGTCCTTTAGTCCAAGTTGGCGGTCTCACGATTGTCAATGCGACGATGGAGACGGCAGATGGCCAGCTGTTTAGCCAGGCCTTGTAGCAGGTCGTCGTCAGGAGTAGGCGACCCAGAGGATAATAAATCCCCTTTTCTTCTGACACCAATGTTAGCTCTGTCACTTAGGCACTTATAAAAAAAAGGCACTTTTGTGAACAGAAGTTTATTATTTACTACTAATATTTTACACTTATCTTGGAACTTGAACAACTTGGATTACTATTCACTCGCGATTCCCTTATGTAGGGTTATAACGACCCGGAGTCGGGATATAACACTAGTCTATTCGCTGTGTCCAGGCCGGCGGGCAGAAACCAGGTCCGTAGCTGGGCAGCGTTTAGGCTAGAGAATATCTAACTAACTGAAATTTGGAAAAACATCTGTTTATATACTACTTTATTGATGATTTGCAGTTATGATTGCAAATCAGCAATATACTAAGACTATAAGGGGTGTAACAGAACGAATTAGTGAATGATCTTAATTGTTTCGATTACGCTTAAGATTTAATTTTAAGCATGTACTGTACAATTTTTTTTGCTTCAATTAGAAAAAAAAATTGCGTGATATTTGCCGAGACCCCCCTCTCTCCAACGTAAGAATAAATGAGATTTGACTCGACCCCCTCTCCTCCTTAAACATCTCACGTAATTTGTGGACGCCCCCTAATGATCAGTTAAATAGTTTCTGAGTCTATCGATGTCATATATACAAACATCCTCTTTTATATATAGATTTGGTATAATAAATTATGGGAATTTACTAAGACTTTTAGTACTCAGCGAAAAGTATTTAGAGGTGCGGCAGCTCTAAAAATCAATAACGCCGTACAAATACAACGCAGTCGCTAACTTTGTCAGAATAATTTTTCATGCTTTTGTATAGTACACATTTATCATTGATACTTATTCAGAAAAACATAAAATGCTTAAATAGATTGACAAAATGGCATTAAAAGCTTACGAAGATGCCTGTATGCGGGCGGAATTATTTGGTCAAGTAAAACCAGACAAAGAAGAGTTTTTAGAGAAACACAAACATTTAGATGTAGTGGAATTTGAAGAGATTGACATAAGAACAGCTGAGGTGATTAGAATTTTTATTGTGATTATAATTTGTTAATACTGCATTCATTTTGGATTTGCGATTGGATTACATTTTTTGGTTCATTTTTATGTTTTTGGGTATAGGTTAAAAATATACCTACTTATTTGATTAAATAAAAATAATATTTTCTAGTGTTTCTTATAAATATGATAGAAGAATCTAAATTTGTGTAATAGTAACTTGAAGGTTTTAACATTTAGATATTTTTTTAGGTGTGAAAGAAATTACTGTTAAAATAGTTAAAAAAATTAAAAAAAGAAGTTATATTTTTTTTTGTAAAAAGAATCTTTAAGTATTTCAAAATACTGTGAATTAAAAATTATCGCCTTAATTATCTGGTGGTACCAGCTCCGGTATTTCACACAATTCACTCAGATATAAATTTTTATGAAAGACTTAACATGTTTGAAAAAGGATCAATGTCCGATTTGTTAGTATAATTTGATCACCAGTCACATATCGGGACCTAATACCATTGGCTAATCCAGAAGTTTGTTCGTTGGCAATCATCTTGCTATCAATACGATAAATCTTTTTGGCACTCCAAATTTTTTTATTTTAGTAATCTTTTATAGTAGCTAAGGCTGGTAAATGTTTAGTCTTTTAATTATTCATATGAATTATTAAGTTTTAAAAATAGAGATTTTGGCACTGTTACTAGCGAGCGCCATGATCCTCAGAAAACGGCGTCCGTCAATTCTATCATAACAAAAGGCAAGACCTTAAAATCGGGAGACTCTAAAAGTCAATTTTTTTTCAGAACACAGCAATGTTAAACGAAGATATGAAAGAGATGGGCGGTGGTCTTGCTGAACTAAATACAATTCTAAATTCAACGCAAACTAAACTAAATCGACTTAAAGTGAGTAATATTTCTAACGCTAAAACGATTCGCATATTTTACAAATGATGATTTTCATTATCATTTTGTTTTTCAATAATATATCTTTATTTAAGTGAGAAAATATCGCTCATTTGGAGCGACAGCTTAGTGACATAAGTGTAAATCATTAAATTTTACACTACGCTAGATTGTAGCCGTTGTCGCCCATTATTTGCGCGCTAAAACGTAATATTTCAATAACGTATTTTCACTTTCTAGTGGACATTTTAAAAATTTACATATGTAACATTTTTATTCTCAACGTAGATTATTATTGGGATAATTTTGGTGTGATTGGGTCAGTTTCGCATTTTTTTGCAGTTGTGTCACTGTCTCTCCAAATGGGCGATATATAAAATCAGTTGAAACGCAGCTGATGACATTCAATTGCGTTTCGCCAAACTTAGACTTCCTGAAAATGTAAGCCGATTTTGCCTAGGAGAGTTTGAGAAATTTTGAAAAAGCCTCAAAAGATTTTCAGAAAAACAATGTTATTTATAATTACTTTCAAACTACTGTACCGATTGGTTAGAAAATACAATCAGCTCTATTCCTTAAAAAACTGCGTCCAATGTCGCAATTGCATCATAATCGGTTTATCCTACCGAGAGTTATCGAAATGAAACATTTTAAAAAAAGTGAATTTATGACATAACCTTCAAGATTTTTCAACCAATCAATTTTTGAATTTTTACAATATTTTAGAAATTAAAAATCAGCGTCTAACGTCGTTTCAAAAATCAAAATCGAATTAAGTTTCCAAAAGTTAAAGCTTTTCAAATATTTCTTTACATTATATAATGTTATATTATATTTTTAAAATAACTTTTAGGTTAATATAACGATCGATTTAAAAATCTAATCAGCCTTTTGCTTTAAAAAAATTGCGTTAATTACATTGGATCAAAAACAGTCAACTTCTTGGGGAATTATTTTTGAAAAAAATGTGTTTTGATACTGCTTCGACATTTTTCAACTTATCGATAATGCAGCTAAAACAAAATTTTAGAAAGTCTTTGATTTTAGGTCTCAAAAACTGCGTTGTATACCATTCTAAAGGTCAAAATCAATCATCGTTTCCAAAAAACGAAGATTTTAAAAAATTAATATAAAGTTCAACTGTCATTTGTAACAAACTAGATGTTTGAACTGAAACAAAAAAAAACAACTAGCTTGGGTATAGTGTTTGCTGTTTTGAGCTTTTAAAATATCTCAATTTAGCGGGAAGTCGTAGAGAGTATTATATTCTTTGGCGGGAAGTTTCAGAGATGACCTGCAGGTTCAACCGACTTACAGATTTCTTTTTATAATGGTTGTGATAGTCATTAGTCATTATACTTAATTTGAAACCTAGATGATATTCCTAGTTATTTTTCGATGGTTTCGAGCCAAATGCCAAAAAGCGAGTCCTTATTGTTCGTTGTTCGCCACAACCGATTTATTCGAAGACTATTAAAATTAGATTTATTTTGGAAAGTTTTCGTAATCAGACATGAATTTTGCCAGTTTATTTTTAGGCGTAGAGATGTGACGACACCATCGCCCACCGGTGGGATAATTTTTGTGGCAAAAATTATTACACTGGTGCAGTCAGTCATCCTAATTAGTGGTAGTGCTATGCTGTGTTCGCAGAATAATAGGTCGGCACGGCAGGGGAGATACCAGTTTCTCATTTAAGACTGACGTGAAGTAGCAGCGTAGTGGTTGCGTTTTGTCCGGTTTGTGAAAACCGCATACATGAAAACACAGTTCCAAGGTCTTTTACCCCAGGAGGGTACCACTTGCACTAGCGGTGGAGAATCTCCCGCGGGGCATCCATGTTCTGGATTGTCTGAACAGTCAAAAAAAAGACGACGATGACCATTCCCACATTTACGCGTGCCTATACAAGATCCCATAGCGGGAATACCAAAGTCAATCGACTCGTCGAGGACTTGCAAATAGCATCTATGTAGAAAGTTCCGACGAACTGTTTCGATTAATTCCTGCCGTTGAATTCCATCATCGGACGTCGCGGTAAAATTCAAAGTTCTACCTTCATTACCTCTATGTCTGGAAATTTGCAATCATGCGATTCTCTAGGCACTTTTACCACGCAATATTCGACTCTGGAATCAGTTATAAGCGGGGGTGTCACCTAACGGATACGTCTTAGGGACCACCAAGAAAAGAGCTTATTTATTCTTAAAAGACCGACAACGCAGCTGCAAGACCAATAATGCTGCGGCTGTCCACGGGCGTTGGTGATCACTTACCATCAGGTCAACCTCCTGCTCGTTTGCCCTTTTTCTATAAAAACTAAAAAAAAACATGCAAATTTAAGTTTTTGCAGGTGTGAACTTTTAAGAAGTGTCTCAGAGACATTTAACATAACTCTGTGTATGTATTTTGCACCTAAATCTTCTGGATTAGTTAGTAGGTAAGTAAAGTATTTAAGAAAATAAATAAAAAAAAAACATTTAAGAAACGAATTGCGTCACATGGCATTGAAAGAAAACCAAAGAGACAGTTTAACAACTATTGTGCGGCCCAATGGTGCGGCCACTAAATAATGTTAGTAAATTTTACGCAGTAAGTATATTGTACGATAAATGGAGATGTATAAATGATTATTTTCAATTTCAGGGCGTCTGTGGTACCGTGACCAACTTTTTCCGCATAAAACTAGCGTCCAAGGGCTTATCTTATTCTAGCGAACAAAGCTATATTGGACAGACGAAATTTGATAACGACGCAGTGAAAAATTCAGATTTAGGCTCTATTAACATGGGTTTAGGTCCCGAAGACAACGAACTGACAATGCGTGCTGAAAAAAAAACAGGCGGTGATATTAATTCTGCACTTTCTGATTTAAAAACAATGCAGGAAAATGAAAAATCTTTATTTATTAAAAGCGAACATAGCAAGCAAGTTACGTCTCAAATAAGCAAATTAGATACTTTGATCGTTCAAGCTGAAAGGGCCGAGCAATCTTTAAAAAGTCAAAATAAACAAATGAGAAATATTCTGCGATAACAAATTTTGCTGAGGTAAACGCTTCAATATAAGAGTGATAACCGATATGCTTAATACCTATATTATCGCGTAGTAGTTAGTAGTTACTGTTATTGCGTCCGCGCACAGCGTAGCTGTGGAAAATTTTCATAATGCTTAAGTTCTGTAATTCTTATAAATAATAAGTGGTTAATTTTTATTTTTCAATGGCGATGATAATTCTATGCCAAATTTATAGTTGAATGATCGATTGATGAGACGTACGCTCAATAATTAACATTGTGTCTAAGACGTTCAGATAGAGGGTTTCCATGGATAATATATGCAACTGTGCGCCTGTTTGTGCTAAAATCTGAGCGTCACACTTATATAAACCTTCAGCGCCGGCTATAGAGGCAGAGATAACAAAAGGCGTGAAACTGCCAAATCCATTTATCCACAATACAATTTAAAGCATATAATAACATTTTGATAGTGCTTATACAGAAACTTTAGACTCCGCGTGGGTATTTGCGGCAGAGTATTTGTATCCTTTGTAAGTGGAAAAAATTAAAAAATGGGCGCTCTACCCTAATCAAGAGCTCGGGTCAGTGCTGTCAATAGTACCTATTGTACATGAGAAATTTCTTTATAAAATATTTTTAAAAGCAAAGGGGGAAAGCAGTTAGCACGCCTTGCAAATATGGATCAAAATTATGGTTTTGCGGCCGACCAATGTTAGAATGATTATAGACCAAATGATGGTTTATTGCCAATGATTATAAATCATTAAAATTGTTGATATTCTGTGTTAAAAATATTTAAGTAAATAATATAGTAAATAAGTAAATTATTTCAATTATTTTGTTATATTTATATAACTATATGAATATAAAAAATATATTCATATATTTATATGTCACCGAAAACCGAAATTATAGGAAATTCAGGAAGTATTCTAACCCGGGCCAAGACCACATGGACTGTTAGGTTCAAAGTTCAAACCATGAAGTATTTATTAGTTGTACTATTATGTATTCTGTGGTATTAGGTATAGGTGGAGCTAGCACTCGTCTAAATCAATTATTGAAACAAATTACGTTATATCTCTTTCTGTGAAGTCTCGCCATCTCTTTTTATACAACTGTGTTAGAAAGAGAGGGTAAGACTTCAGAAGATGACAGCAGTATTTAAAATTTGGTTTCAAGTAGGTAGGTATTAGAAGTGTTGTCTCCAGATATAATACAGCTTCATGGTTCAGACAAGCCACTTGGCATCCATTTTAAATGTCTTGTTAAATATTTTTCATGATAACTAGATACTATTTTCATATCTACGTCATCTGGCAGTTTGTATTCTTTCGTGGCATAAATCCTGGATTTTACTCATTTCCGATGACATAGGTACAATATGCTTAATGTAAAAAATAATATTTGCAATAGGTAAGTGTATTGAAAAACAGCCACACATTTAAATATACAGGTTGGTTAGCAAATGACTACATATTGAAGAGCACGCTAGTTAATAATCATATGCAAGCAATAAAAATATTATACTCAAAAAGAGTATATAGCTTAATTACTTAGTAGGTACCTCACCTTGCGGGCAATAGCACGCATATTGCCCGCACTTGGACACGTGCCGTAACCACAGATTAATTACTAAATAGTTACTTCGTAAGCACCATTAACATCTTTGGTGTATATAGGCGATGGTTGACTCTTTTCATCATGAGACCATAAAAAGTCAACCTGTATTTATAGTTGCTATATTTAAAGTTATATTTGTACACCTACCTATATAACATACAGATAAGTATAATAATAATGATCATATATTATAATATAATGGAAAAATAATAAAATAAATTCGAAAATTGCCAAAGTTGATAAATAGTAATTTGTGAGGTAATAATACATAGCATGTTATTAATAAGCAATATTAAAATAATATAATTTTCAAAGTATACTCTTGGTGTGTAAAAGGTATTTCTTTTGTGTTTAAGAAATATTTAAATATTTAAAGTTAAACTGGTGAGCACATCGAGAGCGGTTTAGCCACAGTATACTGGAGACTAACAGTAGTCAATCTACATACATGTGATATTCGAGCAACGTACACATAGACCTCTCACGGACGCGATATCTCGGAATAGTTCGGTACAGCTTGTTCCGCACCAGTCCGAGATATCGCGTCCGTGAGAGGTGTCTATGTGTGCTATGCTCGAATATTACTTGTATGTAACATTGACTTCTATTAGTCTCTAAGTATTCTGTGGTTTAGCCACGTTTAGCGGTGATAGGAGTTATAATTTCTACGTCCTTTGTAATCAGTTGGATTGATTTGAAGTCACACAATAATAATAATTAATCAGACCGCAACGATCAAAAAACGAAATATGCGTAGGCACATATTATATAATAGTTATTAATGTCGCTACCACAGATTACCGGAGACTAGTCTCCGGTATTCTGTGTAGCTACGTTCATACCTGAATACCAAAAACAACTACTTACCTATCTGACTTCAGAGTGCTAAGTGTGAGTTTTTCTTTTCGCATTCGATCGTGAACGCGTTAGGAGTTTACTAGGAATTTGTATGTGATTTGTACAGCGCCACCTAGTGGTAAACGTGAGAAACCAGTTTACCACTAGGTGGCGCTGTACAAATCACATACAAATTCCTAGTAAACTCGAAACGTGCTCACGATCGAATGCGAAAAGAAAAACTCACACTTAGCACTCTGAACTTTATACTGTTCGAGTTGTGTTCGGCGCTTATTAAAACAACTTGCTGACCCGGAAAACATTGTTTGGCCATATAAATAATTGAATAAAAAAATAAGGGTTGATGGTAGAAGGGTAAAAATTTAGGGTTGTATTTATTTTTCATAAAAAATTAAAAACAAAAATAACTGTCCAAAAATTTAAAAAATAATTAGAGTTGGACCACTCTTAATATTTAGGGGTATGAAAAATGAAGTTAACCGATTCTCAGAGGAACCCGATATGCACATAAAAAAATTCATAAAAATCGGTGGAGCAATTTCGGAGGAGTCTGGTAACAACTGCGACACGAGAATTTTATATATTAGAGAAGATAGCTTAAGCTACAAACTTTATAAGCACAGGCCTCATAAAAAGAAAGTCTTTTTCTTCTTTTCTATATGTACATATAATTAGAGAGGTGTTTGTTATCAAACTCTTCCGAAACGGCTAGACCGATTCTAATGAAAATTTGTGATAAGAAGAAAGCCTTTTTTCTTCTTTTCAATATTATTAAAGAGGTGTTTGTTACCAAACTCTTCCGAAACGGCTAGACCGATTCCAATGAAAATTTGTGTGCATATCGGGTACGTCAGAGAATAGGTTAACATCAATTTTTCATATCCCTAAAGGTGGTTCACCTCTAATTTTTTTTAAATGTTTTGGACAAAAAGACAATAAGCAGGTATAGGTACCAAATACCGTATTTGGTACCTATGCCTACCTAATTTTATCAAATGAGATTAGAAGCTAGTGCGAATGATTGTGATGTAATGAATAATTATGTGTATAATTAGCAAGTTTAACGTGTTTTCTAAGGAGGAAACCAGAATCTCTATATGATTAGATTTGTGTAAAATAAAACTATTCCATAAGATAGATTAGTTTTACTCTTCAGTATGCAATAGCTATTAATGTTTATTCTGTACCTTAAGTTAATAGTTTTTTTTTAATATTTAGCCTTATATAATAATACTGTCAACTTATTTTTACTATTCTGATTTTTAATATACGGGTTTAACTTTAAAAAAGTAGAGAAATGCTGCGTTGTATTGTTGTATATATTATATCCTGACCACGAATTAAATGGTTACGTCTTTCAAGACAATTTCTTAGTTTGTCAGTGTAGCTTGCAATTATCATAAAAGATAAAGACAATAATCATAGGTATCATATTTATACATAATTGTACTAATTTTCTCCTTAAATAATATTGTAATAATCTATTTTTAAGGTGCTTTCGAGGATCTCGTCTAAGAATTCTTCTTTATTTTTAAGCTTCATTCTATTTCTTAAAATCTACAATTTGGCTATCCAGTTTCTAACACTCTTGATGCCTATGGTATTTGTATTTTTTAAGATTTCTTTAAAATTAATAATTATTCAGTAAAGTTAAAATTTGTTAGTACATAATAAGAAATGTTTATCGTTGCATTCACACCGAAGTTACTTCATTATAGCAAGGTTTGCGAATGTGTGGGATAGTAAAAAATCCCAAAAAGATATTTAGTATTTCTATTTTCTATGTTATGTAGTGTTGCCTAATCTCCCCGTGTTAGTCAGGGCTCCTTTCCCTTTGTAGAATAGACCTACTGCCGTGCTGCCAGGCAGATTGATTACAATTGGCACAGCTATCGTGACTACTGGGCGGTAGAGTTCCGCATCGTCTCGCCCGGGTATTTGGTATCGGTCGCAATAGCATCAATGTTTGTATCTATATATGCGATGGTTTCTCTTTCCATCAGGAGAGCCATCTGCTTGTTTGTATTTATACTTTCGTCAAATAGTAACAACTGAATATTAAAGTTTTAAAAAGTTACTCAATTGTTGTGGTGCGTTGCAGAAAGTTACCAAGGTGTAGATGCACCATAACCATGCATAACGAAAACTTAAACATAGATTATATAATTACCGTTGTTATCTAGACTAAACGATGTATGCCGATGATGTTGAAAATTAAAAAACATTAAAAATAGCATTTGTAAGCTAATGTTTTTAGGATCTAGGCTGTTGTTTGATATATTGTGTATTTGTGATGCCTCATGCGTGAAAGGTGCTTATAGAAAAATATATGTTTTATTCAATTAACGAATGTAACACATAGTTTTGTTATGGCTTGTACATCGTATACAGTACGTAAAATTTTTAAATGCTGACATTTTTAAGGTCCAATAGTTGAAGATGTCGGTATTAGTAATTTTATTTGAAATTAGATATACAAAACGTGGCTTCATAAAAAGGGAAATACGTCTTAATTTGTACTTTTAATACTTATATTGTGTTTGCTAATAATTTATTTAGAGTTATATTACAATTATGTTTTGTAATTTATAAGTTTAAACACAATTACAATTTTTAAGAGTTATAAAATAATGCACGAAATTCGATTTAGCAGCGGAATACAAAAAATAATTGAAATCGCTTATATTTTTGTAATCAGCTTATATTATATGTTATGTTACAAAGATATTTTAAAATATGTTTCCGAGTTTAAACGGCAATAAAATGATACCTATTCAGTTTATAATTATTTAACAAATAATATTTACGACATTGTTCTATTTCCTTGTTTAAATCCGTGTCAGGTATTATGTAGCTTAACCATAAGCACTGCAAAGCAGATTAAGAACTAAGAGCACGCCTCGATCTATCGTTTCACTGCCAACGCTCACAGCTGTAGCTCTCGTGATCACCATTTTTACCAAACTGTCTACGCTACAAATAATCCTGTATGTGATAAATACATGTATGGAAATTACATAGAGGTGTTAGAACATTACAACGTTTTGTCCCTGGTGATGCCACTGTCTTATGGGTCGACGACAAGCGTTCCTAAGCACACGCAAGCCAAGCCAAACATCCTGTTTACACGCTCGTGCTTGTGGACGCTTGTGGAGGCTTGCCACGCATGTAAATGGCCTAACACCCGAGCCGATCGGCGACAAGCGTTCCCAAGCACACGCGAGCCAAGGCAAACACCCTGTTTACACGCTTGTGATTGTGGACGCTTGTGGAGGCTTGCCAAGCATGTAAATCCGCTATTATATATTCCTGCTGTAATACCATCAGGTTTTGTTTCAGTTTTGGAAAGTGAGACAACCGGTAAATTTATGTATGTTTCACTACATCCCTGCCAAAAGGTGTGAAAGTGATAATTTATATATTTGATATTTGTAGGCGATGATTACCACTTTCATCAGTAGAGCCAGCTGCTTGTGTGTTTTCACAATTTTCTGCTTGGGTGGCAGCAGTCAAACTAATAAACTACGCCCCGTAATCTGCTGCATTTCACAATCCAACGAGAACAATGCTGTTTCTGGTAATAAAAACTAAAAATTATATTCACGCTTGTATCCCCAAAGAGGTAAGCAGAGGTACACACAGTGCACCTATGATTAGCCGAAGATAAGTCTTATAATGTGATATTTGGCAAGCCTATCGCCAACTGGGTATTTTTCCAATTCCGGACAAAGTTGTTTTGTCAGAAAACTGAAAAAACACATTTTTTGAATTGTCCGACCCGTGAATCAAACCCGGGACCTCTTGAGGTCAGCACTAACACCGGACTACTAGTCCACAGAGGTAATTAGGTAAACATTAAGCCTTTAATAAAAAATATTTTATGTAAAGATCGTTAAGCCCGGGTTTTTTTTGAAAAATATACGATCTTCCTTTTTACCAGGTTGCCAGTTGCTTAAAGTTACCGACCACACTGTCCATAGACGCCTAATATTTGATTTTCCGTATTGAATCCATTGTGACGAATAGATGAGGTGAGACGAAGCGGGATTGCAACGCCGTGATTGGCTAACTCAAGTTTATTGAGATATCAAGATTGACCAAATAGCAACGTACCATTAACATCTTTGGCGATGGCTTCTCTTTGCATTAAGAGAGCCATTTGCTTCTATGCTATCTTATGTTATAAAAAGTGTACTAGGAGAGAGTTACATGATTACTAGGAGGTAAAGTTCGACAATGTTTCGCCAGGATTTAATTCCATCATCCATCACCTTGCCTATTTTAACTGCAACAATGTTGTTGTAGTTTGGAGGGACATAAAAACACGTATCCATCTCGTATCTTGGCCGTTTACATGCTTTTTTGACATTTCTAAATTTCACATCCGTATCATATCCCACGGCGTTAGAATCATAATAAAAAAACGTTTTTTAAATTTATCTTATAAGTAATATACAAACATTCTCTATTTCCTATTTCTTTAGTAATTAATCTACACAGTAGCGATTGACATTGATAGCCGTTGACGAAGGGCAAATAAAAACGATAGTATTCCAACCATGAAATGAAGAATTATATAAGAATCTGTTTATTGTACCGTGACTTATCAATCTTTGTCGGTCTCTCAGTCGAAATGTTTCACGAATTTGTTATCATAAGCCTAATTGTTGCTGCCACGGCTGATCCTTTTCATAAATACCCTTACATCTTTTTATTAGATGTTGGTAATGAAGAAATCCAGAATACAGTTTCAGAACAAATAAGAATTTCAATTCCTGGAGGCTCTTTAGCATTAAAATATCCAGCCATTCCAGGCGAAGATGCCATATCGCACGTAAGAGTAAGTGGAATTGATTTTGGTACAGATTTAAAAGCAAATATAGTTGAGGGTGGTCCTGGATATAATTACGTAGTGTTAGCATTTATGGGCAATCAAGGTATCACTTATGATGCTGTTATAACAATTGAATTCTTGGAAAACGCTAAAGATGTTGACAATACAGATAATGATGAAAATAATAGTGCTGAAGATATGAATGACGAATCAGACAGAGGATTTAGTAAGAAATTCACTAAAGAAGCGATGGTTGCCAGCTCTAATGTCTATAAATATGTTAATAGAGGATCTATTGATACTAAATATAATGATAATGAGCCCAATAAAGATTCAGTAGAAGATGGCAGTGACGATGACAGTAGTGACGATGACAGTAGTGACAGCGATTCAGTTGAAGATGTTAGTGACGAAAGCGACAGTGATGAAAATCTTGACGATGATAAACAATACGATGAAAAAAGTTTAGAAAATGATTCTTCTGGGGTTAGTTTAGATGAAATTAACTTAAAAAATCGAGCAAAATCGAAATATGTTAGCTACGAGTTTTTTAGACCACGATTGTATGGTGGAGTTAGAATATATCCTCAAGCTGGACTTTATATAGATGATTTTAATTCGAGACCTGCTTACGACCCTGAAAACCATGAAAATGGAAATGAAGAGCCATATGATGATAATAGTGACAAACTAAGAGATCCAAATAACAATATTAAACTAGATTACAGTTTAGCATTGGAATAATTGTTCAACAGACAGAAAAATTTGAGATGTGCTATTATATTTGAGTATGCGTGTAGATTAGCGCTCATTCTATGGCATTTACTACGACGTAGCAATATGTGATAACAATAAAGGAGATAGAATTAGCGCTGACTTATAGTTTCTTTACTTGTTTATTAATAACTCTTAACTTGTTAATAATTTCTTGTTGTTTATTATTAAGACCGAAAAAGGTGTAGGTATAATGCATATTTATTGAAGTTAAATAAAGTTTGTTTTGTAAGCTGTTTAAACATTTAATTGTTAATATAATACAAAACTTATTAAAATTGCAGTTGCTCGCTTACAGCCCCCGTATTTTTGAAATTTATATAGAACTTACAAACCCACGCAGCTTTGCGAGCAGTTAAACATGTTGTTGAAAGTCCTGCTCCCTGTGTTGGTCCCGGGTTCCCTTGAAGAATAGGCCTACTGCCGTTCTGCCAGGCAGGTCGTAAAAGGCGACTAAGTGGCTATGCGCGTCACTACCATCATGACTACTAGGTGGTAGAGTTGTGCATCCACTCAACCGGGTCTGGTACCACCGCCTTACCTATTCCTGCCGCAACAGCGTCAGTGCTAGTCACTGTCGTGTTCCCGTTTGGAGGGTAAGGTAGCCGGTAAACTTATGCATGTGGCATTAGATCTCGGCAAATGATAGCAACGCACCATTAACATCTTTGGTGTCTATAGGTGATGGTTGATTCTTTCCATCAGGAGACCTATCTGCTTGTTTGTTATCTTACGATATAAAAAAATGTGTAAGCGGTTGACCCTACAGGCCATCCCTAAAATTTCCCACTAAATTAAGGTATTTTAGGTTCAAAAGAGTAAAAACTCTAAACGTAGATTTTTTCAGTTCAAATATCTATTTTGTTAAAACGGCAGTATATTGATTTTTGAAAATATTTTGGAAACGCTGATTGAATTTGATGTTTTGAATGACATTCAACTCAATTTTTGAGATCTAAAATATTGCTTTAGCTAAATAATCGATAGGTTAAAAACTTCGTAGCAATGTCAAAAAACATTTTTTTGCAAATATTTTCATCATTAATAAATCCTAAACAAATTGACCGATTTTGATCCAATTAACGGTATTTGACGCAGATTTTAAAAGAGAAAAGCTGATAAGATTTTTAAGTCCATCGGTGTATTAGCCTGAAAATTATTTTAAAAATATAAAGTAAATTTGCTAAAAATTACGTAATTTTAATATTTGAAAAGCTGTAACTTTTGAAAATTAGATTTGATTTTGATTCTTGAAATGCCATCTGATGTAATTTTTTTATTAAAATAAAAAGTAAAATACCAAAAAATGATTGATTGAAAAATTTCAAAGTTATGTCGAAAAAACACTTCTTTTAAAATTTTTCGTCAACGATTCGTCCCAGACGAATAAACCGATTCTGATGCAATTTATGCATTACATGTAGTTTTTTTAAGAATAGAGCTGATTAGTTTTTGTACTCAATCGGTACATTAATCTAGAAGTTATGTTAAAAAATACTGTTTCACCAAAATTTTTTTTTGGGTTTTTTCAAAATTTCTCAAAATCTCCTAGGCCGACTTGGTTCAAATTTTCAGAAAGTCTAAGTTGAGCAGAATTCAATCGAATACCATCAACGCGTTTCGATTGGTCCATCCATTCAAAAGTTATGAGATGTTTACATACACACATACACACACTCACACACACACATACACATACATACATACAGACATACTGATGTTATCGCGAAAATAGTCGAAAAAGTTTCCTAGGACCTCAAAAAATGGAGATCCGGTGAGAACTCGATTTTCGAAAATCGGGGCAAATTCAGTAACTTCCTATCTACGTACAATACGTACCTTACACGACGTAGCGGGAAGTTAAAAATTTATCGCTGCACTTGTTCAATAGTTACGTTTTTAGTAAAGTACGTTTTGAGTTATTCTCAGTTCAATGCTGATTCAGATCATTACTGGGTAAAAAAATATATAAAAATGTTCTAATGAGTCATTTAAATTAAGTACTAAGTTTAAGTTTTTAAGATATCTCATTAATTAATCAGATAAAACAGGAAATTTCTCACACAAATTCTCTGTTTTCTGAATTTTTTAATATGTCTTACTATTAAACTAGGCAGCGATACCGTAAAAATACTGGGTGTTAAGGAAATTGCCTGTCATAGCTTAGTGGCAGTTTCAGTAACTATAAAGAAACTCAGGAAAATTAAAAAGAATATCAAATATAGAGACAAAAAATATTGCAAAATCAGCCTTATTTACTGCCTACTAACTTAAAATAGGAATCGATTAGAATTAAAATTACTACCTACTGAAAACGGCTCGCGGTAAACGGCGTAAGATATTGTATTGTATGTCCCTAACTTCTCCAGTATTCTGTGCCCTAACGCTGCGACGCCGGTTTGTAAATTACAATGCTTTTTTTTTAAACTTTATTTAAAGGTATGGTTTATTATTTATTTTTTTCGGGTTCCTTTATCGATACTGAACTCACCCTGAAGCTATGGCATGTAATTTCTTTAACACCGCGTATACATTAATATATCGAAAGACATAACCCTCTTACTAGCGCAGTCGGGTAAGTAAATATGATATTTGCTTATCTATTCTGTCTTTATTTTATGCCTGTTGTTATTGTCGGTAAGTATTCGTTACGTAATAGAAGGTTGAAAAATTTCAACGCTCTCTGACTTTGAATTGGTAACCTTCATCCTAAGTTGACCTATGTGTGGTTCGTAAATCAATAAAACGAATCGTTTTAGGTACGAGTAGTAACATTTTCTACGAGGCGTAAGCTAAAACGGCTCGTATAAATGCCAAACTACCAAATGTCCAAACCTGAAAGTATTAGGTAAAGGTGGAACTACCACTCGTATTAATCGATTGAAAAATATTTAAATTAAATTAAATTAAATTAAATTAAATTTCTTTATTTGCCTGAAATAGGGTAACAAGATCTCTTAACTTATATTAGTGAACAAGCCAATTTCGCTATAGATAGCATGCAAATTTGTTATTTTAATATATTAATTTATACTTAAAATTAAATATTTATTTTTCCTATTAAATAACACCATCTCATACATAATAATCTATATTTATACATAAAAGTCTTTCTATACCAATTGTCTTTTCAAGCCATTACATTTTTTTTAAATTGTATTAAGCTAAATACTAATTAAACTAAACAAAGAGTAAACTGACTTCTAATGCTCATTATCTATATATTTTAATATAATAAAATAATGTATATCAAAAATTTCAGTTAATTAAATAGGTGCACTTAAGCCCGGTCACTTACAATTTAAAAGATATATAATCATTTTAAAGTATCGAAATCCTAAATTAAATAAAAAATAAACGATTCCAAGTATGTCAATTTAAAATGTCAAATAAAATCAATAGTCAATTATATAATATTAAAATAAATTAAAATGTCAGAATATAAAATAATTTTCATCAATAATAATTATATCAGTCAATATGTCAAATAATCAAAAATTAAAATAAAATTAAAAAATGGCAGTATATGGAAATAACTATCTGACACAAGTTTAAATTAATATCAAGTTCCCTAAATATAGATTATTAATATTAATAGTTATCTAAAATCAAAAAATTCATTTAAAGAGTAGAAATTTTTTTCTAATAGCCATTTTTTAATCTGCTATGTTGAATTTTGCCTGGTAGTTCCCGTATTTCTTTGGGTATCTTATTGTATACCTTAATGGTA
Organism: Apodemia mormo; assembly: GCA_036924255.1. Classification (NCBI taxonomy): domain Eukaryota; kingdom Metazoa; phylum Arthropoda; class Insecta; order Lepidoptera; family Riodinidae; genus Apodemia; species Apodemia mormo. Next base: position 24,610,885 of record JAUPFN010000020.1, on the reverse strand, counting down.
TTTACATAGCAATTTTTTTGGAACATTTGAGATTTGCAGTGAGGCATCATTAATCTCGTGGGATCTCTGTACCCTAATTTAGATTTTTCTTTAGCAATTTCAAATAAATCTAAATGTTTATTAACAAAACTAACAGCTTCTAAAATATACATACATGTTAAAGTTAATATTTTATTTTTTTTAAATAGTGGTCTACAGCTATCTAGGGGGGTTACATTGAAAATGGCCCTTATGCATTTTTTTTGTGTTAAAAACACCCTCTCCCAGTTAGGTGAGTTTATCCATAAAATTAGACCATATCGTAATATTGATGCCACATATGCGTGATAAGCAGATATGGCAGCACTCTTCCCAATATTTCGTCTTATCCTACGTATCACATATACATATTTATTTAATTTCTGACATAAGTTGTACGTATGGGCCTTCCAATTACAGTGATGATCAATATAAATACCCAAGAACTTGATTTCTTCTGTTTCCTCAATATCGTGACCATTATATTTAATTTTTATTATTTGAGGAATAGTATTAAAATGTCTGAATTGTATGAACTTAGTCTTAACTATATTTGCGCGAAAATTGTTTGCGGCGAGCCACTCAAATACTAAATTAATTGACATATTTATTTCAGATTGGAGTTGATCATTTCTGTTGCTGGTTACAATAAGTGAGATATCATCAGCAAAGAGAATACATTTATGTTGCAGATTATTTGGTAGATCATTTATTCAAGTAAAAATAATAATGGACCTAATACACTACCTTGTGGCACTCCGTTTTGATTACGTACGCACGTGGAATTGTATGTTATAAATTCTTGTTCATCGGTGAGCTGAGATATCTCAACATATTGTTTACGATTGGTAAGATAACTTCTTATCCAATCAAGTGCGACACCTCTAATACCATATTTCTCGCATTTATTCAGCAGTATATTATGATTGACACAGTCAAATGCTTTCGACATATCAAAAAATATAACTGCCACCTTTAATAATATAAAAAAACAAATATTTACGTTATATCTCAGTCTATGAGGTCTCGCCATCTCTTTTTATACAGCTGTGTTAGAACGAGAGGGTGAGACCTCAGAAGATGACGGCAGTATTTAAAATTAGGTTACAAGTAGGTATTGAAAGTGTTGCCTCCAGATATAATACAGCTTCATCGTCCAAACACTTGTGGAAATCCTCGTTATTGTTAAATTGGTTGTTAATGGTTACTGCTACAGATGATAGGTCGTTGATTATAGGGATCCGGCAATAACGTTCTCTTCTCCCTACTTGAAACGGCCCAGCTATCTGTGGTGCGAACTGCGGCGCGACTTGCGGTGCGGCGAGCGACAAGCGACGAAAACAAATGTTGGAAAATGGTATGCCACAGATATCGGCGACGCGAATTGCAGCGCGACCTGAGCGCAGTTCTCGCCGCGAGTGGCCAGGCCGTAATATGCCTGTTCTATTTTTTAATAAGACCGCTAGTATTGTTAGCTAATAGAAACAGCAACAAGTACGCAGATGTTGATGGATTTATAAAATATGGTAGGTTTAAAAATGTGGCAGACATAAAAAAATTATATTTATATGGTAGAGATACGATTAAAATATTTATTTCAATAATTATAAGCGTTAAATGTTTTTAAATATTACCACCCTGTGCACGGATAAGCACGTAAGTCGGTACCAGTTATTACTATTAATATGTGATAATCGTTGTCAGGTCGATAAAATGTGGAGATGGCGTGACGTGGTGAACCAGGAATCAAAGTCATTTTTTAAATTTAAATTAATTATTACAGTTACCTTTGACCGGTCGACAATTTTACAGCTACTACCAGATAGGTATGCGGCCTCACACTGAGGCCTCACCTTGTGGCCTCCACGTCTGAAAGTCTATATGTAGTGTAACGTTAGACCGTCAGCCTCTACAGAGAGTAGAGGGAGAGGATCCAAGTCACAAGATAAGCTGTCACCAGATTCCTGAAGTTCGATAAACCTGGTGGCACAAGGGGAATGGTTAAATGAAATGCAGATCTAAATATTATATATTGTCAGGAGACAAAGTCCGGCACTAAATATTTATTGGACTCTCCGGGTCAAGTGTAGAAGTTGGAGTCGCGCTGATGTAGATGCACGTGGAGGAATACGAGGAACTTGACACGTAGTACTGGCACAGAGTACGGGCACGTAGTACAGGACGTAGTACAGTACAGGAAGCGGGTAGAAGGGCGCACGCTCAGGCATGCGCGTAGAAGGACGCGTGCTCAACTGGCACATACGTCGAGGGGCGCGCGCTCAACTGGCACGCACATAGAAGGGCGCGCGCTCAGTAGACACAGTATGCGTAGAAGGGCGCACGCTCAGGCACGCGCTCAGCTGGCACGCACGTCGAGGGGTGCGCGCTCAGACATGCGCGTAGAGGACGTCTTGATGGCTTTGGCCGGAACTGTCCCGGCTCTGGACCAGCAGAGAAGACTCCGGAGACTGCAACTTCAAGACTTCTTCCTGATACTTTAAGTAACAAGTTCCCGGCGATTACTGACTCAATGATGGCCGACTTGGGTATTTATAGGCCCAAGGATGGAACAATGTCGAAACTTAAAGATATTCGAATTATATTTTTATATTAGGGGTACATTTATTAGGAACTCATTAGAAGACATAATTTCAAATTTTAAGAAAATAATTTTGACATACATTGTGTCATGTCAAAATTATGAAAATCAAAATAATCGAGAATGTTTATAAATAAAAACATTAATACAGCCTGAAATAGAAAGTAAAACATAACCAAAATACAAAGGGAACACATAAAAAATGTAAGTAGCCAAATAACTCTCAAAATACAGAAACATAAACATAAAAGTAAGGAATCACTACAATAGGTAGACGTCCGGTTCACTCTACCTACCCCGCAAGAGAACCGGCATGGTGATAAGAGGCAGTAATATTAAAATATAAATTTAATTGATTCGCTAGAAACTGTAATTGTTTTGAACGCTGCTCGTGTATATAAAATGTGGGCGTACACGTGGCAGAGTTATCAAATAAGTAGTTATAACTCGTCACATAAATAATTTCTTTACCAGAAATTTATGCGTCTCAAGGATACTTCATTATACGACAGTTATCTCCAGATGAGGCCCAATTTGGTGGTTGTTTCGTTCAGATACGGCTAATTTTAACTTGATAACATCCGGAGATCATGTTATTTTTATTTTATTTATTTATTTACTTTTATGCACTAAAATTGTACAATGGTTAAACTTAATGCCATAAAGGCATTCTCTGCCAGTCAACCAGCAAGTGGAGCAGAAAAATTTCAATAAGGGGTGCAAATAAATATTTTAAATGGAAATAGGAAACAGTATGATGGGCTAAGCGGAACAAAAATATAATAATTACTAGGAAATAGAAAATATAAATAGATACATATAACATATTTACATAAACATATATTAATAAACACATAATAGACTATACATATACATACATGGCATATATAATTAACAAAATATTTAACTAAGCAAGTAAGTATAACAAAAGTAATTAATAATGTCTGTCTGTAGATAATTTTAATTTCTCTTAGATATTTTGTTGATAACACCGAAAGCTAAGTGTTAAGATAATGGGTCGTCAAAGCACGCTTGAAAGACCACTTAGAAGAGGACCTCCTAACGTCAAGTGGAAGAGAATTGCAGAGCTTAACTGCTTGAATAAAGAAAGATTTATAAAGAAAATCCGTTCGAGAGAAAGGGATGTAAAGAGAAAGATCATTATCAGAACGGAGGGAACGATCATGAGTGCTACACTGAAAGCAGAATTTAGATTTAAGGTAAGTGGGAATATTTGGGTCATTAACAATGGAATATAACATGCGCAGCATCCTAACTTCTCTACGTTTAGCTAAGGGTAGCCATTTAATTTTTGAACGAAAGAACGAAATATGATCAAATTTGCGTAAATTAAAAATAAAACGTATGCAGTTATTAAAGAGAATCTCTAATCTATTGAGTAGATACTGAGTGAGGTCTGAATAGCGTAAATCAGCATAATCTATAATAGGAAGCACAAGGGCTTGTATTAATAAGAGTTTTGTACTCACAGGGAGAAAATTTTTGTGTCTATAGAGAGTGTGCAAGATAGCATTAACTTTTCGACAAATTTCAGTTATGTGTGGAGACCAAGAAAGAGATGTGTCTAAAGTAAGACCAAGATTTTTAACAGATGACTGGAAGGGTATTACTAAGTTATTAAAAGTGATGGCAGAAATATTTTCCCAAGCAATTGTAGCCATTCGTCTTGAACTACCAAAGACGATAGCTTGGCACTTAGATGGATTAACAGTCACACCAAACTTAGTGGACCAATCTAGCACATTCTTTAGGTTTAGGTTGAGACTGCCGACAGCACTTTCTAGATTCTCAACATCAGTTTGCGTATATAATTGTAAGTCGTCGGCGTATAAATGGTAAGAGCAACTTAAAAAAGGTACTACGAAATTAATGAAAAATGAAAATAACAGTGGGGAAATAATACCACCTTGTGGAACACCAGCCTCCTGCAAACGCCAACCAGAGAGCTCACCTTTGACGCGAACGGCCTGATATCTATCCCGAAGGTAAGACGAAAACCAATCTCGCGCAGTCGGGGAAAAACCTAGGTGATCAAGAGCTGCTAGGTGATCATGATCAACGGTGTTAAATGCATTTGAAAAATCAATTAGGACTAATATAAGTAGATTAGATTCTTCCATGGCCGTACGGATATCATCAACCACTTTTAGGAGTGCAGTAGTAGTACTGTGGCCTGGCCGAAAGCCAGATTGAAATGGACTTAAAATGTCATTTTGAAAGGTATAAGTCGATACTTGTCTGTGTACAACTGCTTCGATATTTTAGACAGGAATGGAAGAATTGATACAGGCATAAACTGATTGGGGGTAACAGGATTGGAAACTTTTGGGAGGGGAACAACAAACGCCTTGCGCCAAATAGAAGGGAAGGAACCTGATGATAGAGAGAAATTTATAATATGAGTGACAGGTGGAAATATAAAATCAAAAACCAATACAAGCATTTCTCGACCCATACCATCAAAACCTATAGCTTTCGAGGTTAAATTGGTGAAAATTGCGCGAATATCCTCATCTGTTACCGAAGAAAATTCGAAAACATGTGAATTCGACTTAGGCAAAGATTTAAGGTAGGAAATAGCACGTCTTTTACAGTCCGAATCAGGGGCCTTTCTGAAAGTAAAATGATCATTAATCGTTAGAAGAAACGGATTGGGAATCCTCATTACTAGACTTAACAACGTTAAACTTGCTAAGCAGTTTCCAAACGTCGGCGGGAGAAGAATTATTAATGGTATTATGAAAGTAACAGCGCTTTGCATTTCTTACTAATTGATTACAACGATTCCTAGCAAGTTTATACAAATGCCAATTTTCGTTACTACGATGTTTTTTAAAGTAACAAAACGCACGGTCGCGCTTGTTCATAGCAGCTCGCACATCCGCAGAAATCCACGGTGAGGGCGGATGCTTAATTCTAACAGGATGCAGAGGTGCGTGCTTGTTAAAAATATCCAAAATAAGACTGTTTAATGCCTGAACTTTACTATCAGCGCAGGGTGCATTATAGACACTTTCCCAGTTAGTAACAGCTGCATCATTCTGAAGATTATCCACATCAATTGCGGCAAAATTACGGAGGTACACAACCTGCGGTTTCAGTTTAGGTACTTTAATTTTGTAAGAGACATATATATATAAGATCATGTCGAGAAAACATCGGAGCGAGAAACTGACCATAGCTAGCCGCAAGATCTTTCCGAGATACAATTATGTGATCAATCCAGGAATCTTCAGTATCGATGTTGTGGTGTATTGGGCATAAAGGCAAAATAGAAAGATTAAAACAATCCAGAACCGTACGAAAATCATTTGACCTACGGGAATCCTTCATCAGATCTGTATTGAAATCCCCCATGATTACCTGCCTATACCTATTAGATAGCCTATATTTTAGATGGCTTATTGAATTGAGCAAAGGCTAAACTTATTATTGTCACCGTAGTAGATTATATAATAGTTACTTGCTACAGAGATTATATTTGTATTTAGTACATGCCGTGAATTACGTTGAATGGTCCAATATGTACCTATATATTTAATGGCAGCCATGTTTACGTGTATCAGTAAAGCCCATCGAATTATTTGTTCTGTTGTAAAGAGTATTTCATGCTTGTTAATAGATATATTTTAACAGAACCTAACTGCATAATTAAATCGTAATTTCAGCAAGAGCGGATCTAGTTATGGGGGACTTGACAGGGGCCTAGGCAGGGGTTTAGGTATGAATTAGATTAGATAAGGATTAGAGCCTTTCTTTACTGAACCTCAAATATGTGACCCCCCTGAACCGAAAGCTGGATCCGCCCTTGAATTTCAAACATAAAACTCCAACAACCGACGTCCAATCTGATATATGAATGCCAATTGCATTAGTTTACCGGTTACCTTATCTTCCAAACCAGAAAACGCCAAGCACAAAAGCTATTGCGGCAGAAAATGCTAAGGTGGAGAACACTACCATCTAGTTAGAGTACACGATGTTAGTGGCAAAAAGTAGCTTTTTCTCGTCTTTAAAAAAATGTCTAACAGTAAGGTACTAGATCTATTTTTAATTATTACAAGTTGGCTGGAAGAAATTTCTATTACTAGTAATAGAAATCTCTAGAGATAGGTCGCCAATTTTACTTGTGTTCTATTATTGTTGTTATGTTAGAGATCACTGTGTACAAAACAGAATTAAAATAAATAAATAACAAATAAAAAAGACTGAGAAATACCGTATAAAGGCAAAATTGATTTTATTCTAGGTTAAAACATGCCCTAGTACACAAACATGAATATAGCTTCAAGAAACCTTCTAGACACAGCATATTTTATCGCTCAAGTAACGGTCTGGAGAAATTTAAATTTGGAATTTTCAGGCAAACATGTCATCGTTCCATAATTCTAATTTCAAAAGTCCATGAAACGGTTTGCGTTAAAATGCATTCAAAATGGCCCAGTCTGAATACATTTGGAAGTTTCTACAAGGTAAAATAAATTTCAATACATTTTGAGTTAAAATTCAAAATTTCACGTTTATTTATGTAGTGTACCTATTACGTGTACAAACGATTTCTATTAGCAAAATCATTTGCTTCTATTACGTATCTTAAGCGTCTGTCATATACGTAATCACAAAGTCAAAACCTTTAGATTGCCCACTTATTATTTTTCGTCTTTTTTTAAACATTTTTTCCTAAATGTTTGAAAATATTGAATTTATAACTTTTTTTCAATATATCGACACCTTCGGCGCATAAGGGACTGTGTGCACATACAGTTTTTTAGTTTAAGTTTATTTTTGTCATTACTCGAAAATATGCGACCATAGACGTTTCTAAAACTTGTTAATTAAAAGAATTTTTTATTTAAATTAAAAGTAATTAAAAGTAATTTTAAATTTCAAGAATATATAAAACTCATATACGTAATTACGATAATGTAAAATATGGATTTTCAATAAAAAAATGCGTTACGAGCTTATGCGCCGGAGCTTAGGCATATGTTGCGTTTACCTACGCTTTAACATTTTATGTTGAATCATATGGAAAGTCAATCCGGAGTTCAAAAAAAAATACATAAAAAGTATTTTGCAAACTTATAAAGTATAACAGTTTTGCAAATTAAAAAGTTATTACTATAATTCATTTGTTGATTCTGAAACGCTTGCGGGAATATTATTGTAAGGTTTTGCCTTTAAATGCTTCTATAAGTTATCTTTGTACAAAAACTAAATTTAAAAAGAAATACGACAATTCATAACAATATAAAAAAATAGTAAATTGCGTGTCGAGCCATGCGCATTGTAGTGTCCCGAAGTTGCCCATCACAGTAATGCAGACTCTTATTTGTCCTTCGGCTTTCATTGTTTCATACTATGAACATTTAAACTATTTAACGCCAATGACGGCTATATCCACACTACGCCTGTAAAAACTTATCTAAACTACATTTTATGAGTCATTTTGACCGTTTATTACTCAAAAACCAAATCTTGCAAAACCTTCTAAGCCGTGATAATTTTCTTTTAAATTATCATATGCACTACTACCATGAATTTTTTCAGCCTCCAAAACCAACCGCTTAACTAGCAGAGGGGAGTACACACTTGACTCAACAAAAAATTAGCACTTTAAAGTTTAATATTTCACAAAAGAGTACCTTAATTGAAAAATTGTTTCGACAAACCTATATTATTATTAGAAAAGCTATCTAACGATACCCACACTATAGGCTAGATGAAAAAAATTATTAATATCCCAATTTATATGTATAAGAGCTACCCCAAAAAATTTTTTTTCAAAATTTTTTTATTACCACTTTATTACCGTGACTAATATGTACATTCATGCCAAATTACATCTTTCTCGTACTAAGAATCTCTGAATTAGATTGTGGACGAACGGACTGACGGACATAAGCGAAACTATAACGAACCTTAAAAATAGGACAGATATTTGCTCTTCGACGTTCCCTACCCGGTATTGCATACTTACGCTAGTATTGATAGTCATCTATATACTAATACGTGAAGGAAAATCTTTGGACCCCTTTTTAAGACAATTTCAACAACGGTGGAGTATGAAATTTTTCATAGTTCAAGTTCATATTGTGGATAACTGTAAAATCTTAATATTTTTTAATAAACAGCATTGGAAATACATTAAATTAATAAAAATAAACATTACACAGACTACATTGATGTGACATAAATGACATTATACACACATGCATAGATACTATTTTCTTTACGGATGTTAGTTGTCAAACTTTAAAGAGATTTTAATGTATAGTCTATGGTTGAATTTCCGCCCAAGGAACTTATTTGTTTCCGCCACAGGCGACCGCTAGTTTTAATAAAGCGTGTTAGTACGGAGCACCTTCTTGGCGATACGTGTCTACAAGATACCATCGTGACTACAAGGGTGGTAGAGCTTTGCAACGTCTCGTTCTGGTATTCGGTACAGTGGCGTAGCTAGGCCTCGCACCTAAAGGGACCTCGCACTACCCTTTATTTAAAATCTTTGCTTATTTTTAAATTAAATAAAAGCCTGAAAATATTGGCCTCACCCGTCTGTATCTGAAATACAAACAAAACAACTCCTAGATCCTAAGTTAACGCGTTATAAAGACACGATAGCTTTTCGCTTATTTCAAACTTGGCGCGTGTTTTTGGGTAGCTTTTGGGAACGAACAGAAAGGGGCCTCGCTGATGCGACTTTGCCTACGTATATATTAGTCCACGCTACGGCACTGATTCTTTTTTTTTTTTTTATAGAAAAGGGGGCAAACGAGCAAGAGGTGCACCTGATGGTAAGTGATCACCGCCGCCCGTGGACATCTGTAATACCAGAGGTCTTGCAGTTGCGTTGCCGGCCTTTTAAGAATGAGTAAGCTCTTTTCTTGAAGGTCCCTATGTCGTATTCGTTCGGAAATACCCCTGCCGGTAATTGGTTCCACAACAGAGTAGTGCGAGGTAAAAAGTGTCGGGAGAAACGCACAGTTGTGGATTTCCAGACATCGAGATGGTGAGGATGGAACTTCAAGTTTTGACGCGATGTCCGATGGTGGAATTCGGCGGCAGGAATTAATCCAAACAACTCGTCGGAACACTCTCCATGATATATACGATAAAAGACACAGAGAGAACCTACATCTCTGCGCAATGCCAAAGAGTCAAGCTGTTTCGAAATGGCCTGGTCGTCAACGATTCGAACCGCTCTACGCTGAATGCGATCAAGAGGAAGAAGCTGGTACTGAGGAGCTCCGGCCCAGAGATGCGAACATTACTCTATGTGAGGCCGAACCTGTGCCTTATAAAGTTGAAGGCGATGGACCGGCAAAAAGTACTGTTTCGCTCTGCTGACCACAACGAGCTTTTTGGAGGCTAGTTTAGCCTTGCCTTCCAAATGACCGCGAAACTGAACGTAATTCGATATGTCAACTTCCAGGATTCCGACACTTGCTGAGGCTGTCAGGAGACTATCCTCAAATCGAGGTGATACGACAAAGGGCGTCTTTTTTGCGGTGAACACGCAAAGCTGTGTCTTCTTGGGGTTAAAAGTAACCAGGTTTTGGCGACCCCATTCCGAGACATCGGTAAGTCGATTCTCGACTTCAGACACAAGCTTGTTTCAGCACTCTTTGACGTGTTCCCGAGAAATACTGCTTCGGCCGGAGTATGTAGCATCACCAGTACTGTCATCCGCATAGCAATGTATGTTGCTAATTCGCATCATATCATTGATATGCAGAAGGAACAGTGTCGGTGATAGCACGCAGCCTTGGGGAACACCAGCATTGACAGATTTAAGGTCGGAGCACGCACCGTCGACAACGACCTTGATGCTCCGGTCAGCCAAAAAACTGGTGATCCACTCGCATAATTTCTCAGGAAGCCCATAGGAAGGCAGCTTCGCGAGAAGCACTTTGTGCCATACCCGATCAAAGGCCTTCGCTATGTCCAAACTAACTGCCAATGCCTCCCCCTTGGACTCAACTGCTTCCGCCCATCGATGAGTTAGGTATACTAGAAGGTCACCAGCTGAGCGGCCGCGACGGAAACCGTACTGACGGTCGCTAATCAGCTGGTGCTCTTCTAAATACTTGAGGAGCTGAGAGTTGATGATTGTCTCCATAATTTTGGAGAATAAGGAGGTTATGGCTATGGGCCGATAGTTAGACGGGTTAGAGCGATCTCCTTTTTTAGGGATGGGATGCACCAAAGCTGTCTTCCACGAATTCGGTACCACGCCGAGTGAATAGGAGAGCCGGAATAGGCGTGTTAATACTGGTGCCAACTCTGGAGCACACATTTTTAGCACAATCGGAGGGATGCCATCCGGCCCACTCGACTTGTGGATGTCCAAGGAAAGTAGTGCTTTACGCACAGATGATTGCCGAAATTGTAGTTCTGGCATACAACTATCACACTGCGGGATGGTAGGCGGTGCGTTCCCTTGGTCATCCAGAGTCGAGTTGGCCGCAAAGAAGGAGCCCAGGAGATCGGCCTTCTCCTTTGCGGTATGGGCCAGAGAGTCATCGTCGGAGGAGGAGAGCTCGGAACGCAACTGTGTGTTTGTATGCAGTAATCGTCCGGACCGCAAAATCATCATTCGTTTTCCCACTGCTTTCTTTCTGAAAGTAGATGGGAAACATCCTACGAGGGGAGCTTTTCCCGCCCGAGATTGTCTCGGCGGCTGTTCTACAGCCGCCGATTACGGTCACGAGCGATCCGAAGTACTGAGTTTTTATTTTTGTGTGTGTCATCTTTTTCATATTTTTATTTTTGTATGAGAGTATCATACAAAAATAAAAATATGAAAAAGATGTCGAGTACCCAGAACCCAACCAGCGGCTCCCCGCAGAGCCAGCACGAGCCAACCAGCACGCCGGCTAGCCAGCCAGCTGCACCTAGAGCGCGGGCCAGCTCCGAGACGGACATTTCTGAAATGTCCGGCTGGGAAATGGTCCAACCGCGCAAACCGCGCACTGCACCCAGTGTGTCGCCGTCGTATTACTTGAAAAAGACGATAACACAGCAGGCATCCACTCAGCCTCCACGAAAGTCGCCCGACACCTCAAAGGTGGGCTTAAACAAGCCGCCCTCGCCGAAGGCGGCACAAACTGAGCGGCCAACATGGAAATCGCCACAAATTAGAGTAGCCCCTTCGAAGGCGGCTCAATTTGGAGCGACAACCTCAGAGGCGGCTCAGTCTGGTCCGTCTACGGCAAAGGCGGCCTTAACTAAGAGTCCTCCGAGGGACCCGCGCGTTCACCGCCGCGCCGTGGAACGCCGCGTACCTCGCAACCGGACCGCTTCCGGACCGCGCACTTCACGCGACCAATCCGCGCAGAGCGATACCGCCATGCGACGCGAACCAAATGCGCACCGCGATGCGCCCGCGCAGCGCGATCTGCCCGCGCAACGCCAACCGCCCGCGTGGTGCGAACCACCCACGCAGCGCGATCCGCCCGCGCAACGCGAATCGCCCGCGCAGCGCGAATCGCCCGCGCAGCGCGAACCGCCTGCGCAGCGCGGACTGCCCGCGCAGCGTGAACGACCCGTCTACACCAAACCGCCCGCGCGGCGTGTTTCACCCGCGTCGCGCGACCCATCCGCGCAGCGCTATTCATCCGCGCAGTGCGATTCGTCGGTGCCTCGCGATTCATCCGCGCAGCGCGACTCGTCCGCGCAGCGCGACTCGTCCGCGCAGCGCGACTCGTCCGCGCAGCGCGAGACATCCTTGCCGCGCCGTGATTCTTCGGAAAGCAGCAACTCCTCTGCTTGCCGCATTTCTAGCGCGCGCCGCACCCCGCGCCCGCGCCGCGAATCACCCGCGCGCCGCGAGCGCGCGTCTGCTGGATACCCCGATACCAACAAATTGGCACAGTCGCACCAATTGAAAACCACGCCCAAAAGAGCACCCAAACGATCACCCAAAGCTTATTGGAGGAAAACTACATTATGTTGGCGAGACTTGCACAAAGCAAGTTGCTCGATGACGACCTCTTGGCAGCGATGGCCAAGGACCTTCAAGATAAAAGCGCGGAGCTTGAAGCGTCAGGCGCGGCTGATGTCCCGATGACGTCTGACGATGCTAGGGCGGTACAGAGAGCGGAAGTCGCGCCCATACTGCTGCCGCCTTGTACAACTCCTATGAGGAGGAAAAGAGATGCCAACGAAGAAGAGAGCGAAGAAGAGGCGAAGCGTTAGTGCGTGCCGGCCGAGCCTTCGCCACCTCCCTCCTTCGCAGCCATGGCTGCGGCCTCACCGCGGAATAGCCAGCGATCCCCGCCACCTGTCACAGAGTCGGCACCACCCAGTCAAACCAAAGGGAGATACCCACCTTTAGTGGTCGAACACCTACCTAATTGGACTTTCCACTTCGGGCAGCTGAAGGACAAGCTAGGACATGCCCCGAATGCCCGCCCCTTCGGACGCGGAGTACGATTCACGCCCAAAGAGGAAACTGAATATAGGGCAATTCAAAAATATCTGACGGAACTAGAAAAATCGGAATCACTGTCCTGGTTCTGTTACTCGCTGCCTTCTGAGAGGAGTGTGAAGGTGGCGATACGCGGGCTACCAGCGGACACAGACCCTCAAGAGATCTGCCAAGAGTTGGCCACATTAGGGCACGAGGCGGAATACGTACGCCCGATTATGGCCAGGGCGGGACGCCCCGGATGCATTTTCATGGCCATCGTTAAAAGAAAGCCCGACACCCTCCCGCGCATTTATGACATTGACGAGATGCTGTATATGCCGGGTGTAAAAATTGAGGCTTGGAGGGGCAAAAAGGGCCCCGCCCAATGCCACAGATGCCAGCAGTTCCGGCACTCATCGCACAACTGTCATCGGCCTCAGAGATGTGTGCGATGCGGAGGCGAGCACAGGGCGAGTGAGTGCCCCCGCCCAAAGGAAGACCCACCGACGTGTGCAAATTGCAGTGGCACGCACACTGCCAATAACACCAGCTGCCCCGTGTTCAGGCGGGAAGCACGGAACAGACAAGCCGGAACTGTGGCCATCACCACAACACCAGCTACTACGAAGCCCACCAACCAGCCCACGGTCGAGGAAAGCCAAAGTAAGGTCCAGGAACAATTGACGGTTACCACCTTAACGGCACCGGCCAACGACCCAAAGCCTAGGGGCTCCACAACCGGAAGTAAAAGGCCCAGGAAGCCTAAACCAAGGAAGTCTAAGGCCAAAAAGCAAAGAATCACCATCTCGGTCACACCGGCAACTTCGGCCCCGGAAAGTGCACCTGAAAACGAGGAGATCCCAAGGAAGGCGGTCTCATCAGTGTCCCCGGACGAAGGGAAACTGGTTGTCTTGGAAAAGGCAATCCAGATTTTCCAAGATGTGCTGGGGGCTCTGCGAGAGGGACTGGACCCTGTTACCGCTATCCTCAGAGGGATGACTGAACTCCTCCAAGTTTATGGCAGATAACCCTCTGAGGATACTTTTCTGGAATGCCCGTGGCTTAAAGAATAAGACCACGCCTCTTAAGATAATACTGCAGCAGCAGAACATTGATGTAGCACTGATAAATGAAACCCTACTGAACCCGGCAGAAAGGTTTCATTTACCCGGATACACTGTATACAGGAAAGACGAGCAATCGGAGACACGAGTATACCGAGGGTTGGCTATTCTTATCAAAAGGAAGATAATACACCAACCTGTACCTATAAATAACCAAACATCATTATCATCATTAGGCATTGACATCCGCATCGGAAGTAAAGATCTTAGGCTTTACGCCATATACCGTCCCGGAGAACGTATTAACACAGTAGAGATACGCCAGATGATGCATACACAAGAGTCTGTAATTGCTGCCGGCGACTGGAACTGCCGGCACATAAACTGGAACACCAATTACACCTGCCCAAATGGATGTAAGCTGATGCAGGATGCTGAAGCCTACGGCTATCATCCCATGGGACCGGAGACTCCCACTCACTACCCCGATGTGGATAGTCATTGCCCGGATATCATAGACTTCCTACTCGTCAAGGGTATTCCTACTAGCCAACTCTCGCAGGAGGTACTAGATTACCGCACTAGCTCGGATCACCAATCCATATTGGCGGTACTAAGGCAAGGACCTGTGAAAGTGCTACGCCCCACAAAACGAGCTGTGGTGAATTGGAAAGTCTTCCACCGGGAGCTAGAGAAATCCACAGTCACTCGACCCATCACCAGGGCTGAAGACGTGGACTATCTAGCGGAAGACCTACAGCAAAAGATGATGGAAGCTATGGAGGCAGCTACGAAAGAGATATCAACCTCAAACAGATACTCTCCACTTCCCTCTGGACTTTTCAATCTTATTAGACAGAAAAGGACTCTAAGGAAGACCTGGCAAAACACCAGATGCCCCGACCTGAAACGCCGTCTTAACCAACTCAGTGAGAGAGTTAAGGTAGAAATGGAGAATCACAACACCCAAAACTGGGAAAACCGTATAGGAGATGCTAGAGATGACTGGCTCTCCTTACATAAACTATGCCGCCAGTTCTCCCAGGCCAAAGAACCTACTCGCCCACTGAAACATCCGGATGGCTCACTATGATATATCGCCGAAGACCGAGCGGAAATATTCGCAGGGCATCTGGTGCAACAGTTCCAGCCGAACCCACCACAAGATGTAGACCAGGCAGAAGAGGCAGAAGTCCAGATGGAAATGATCCGCAACTGCAACATTCCCGCTGACGAGGACCCAATTATATTCATACCAAGCCAGGTGAAGCAATGCATTGCTAAATCCAAACCACGCAAAGCGCCTGGGGCCGACCGTATCCCAAATTCGGCCCTATGGCAGATGCGTTTTAAATACATCGCCGCCTGGACCCGTCTTTTCAATGGCATCATGAGGACTGGACGTTTTCCCCATAACTGGAAGATCGGACGCATCATCATGCTGCCAAAAGCCGGGAAAAACATATTATACCCTAACAGCTACCGACCGATCACGCTGTTACCTACCATCTCCAAAGTCTTTGAGCGACTCCTCCTCCGCCACATCGACCAACATTTTACGCCCAGGGTTGAGCAGTTCGGCTTCAGGGCCGAACATAGTACAACATTGCAGTTAGCAAGAGTGCTGCACACACTAACGGCTGCCACCAACAAGCGGGAAAAGGCCGTTGCGATATTCCTAGATATGGAGAAGGCCTTCGACCGTGTGTGGCACGCTGGCCTGATCCACAAATTGATAGAGCAGAAGATGCCAAAAAGAATAGTGCGCGTCATCGCGGCATTCCTTCACCAAAGGAGATTTCAGGTGTCGATGGAAGGCAAGCTTTCCTCCGAATGCCCAATCAGGGCAGGCGTCCCGCAGGGCAGCTGCCTTTTGCCGACGCTCTATACAAGCTATACAAATGACATCCCAGTGCCCAAGGACACCTCTCTAGCACTGTATGCCGACGATGCCGCGTACATCAGCTCATCACTTAACACCGATCACGCAGCACTCAAAATTCAGAGGTCGCTGGATGCCCTTCAACCCTGGCTGGAGAGATGGAGGCTAACAGTGAATGTTAAGAAAACCCAAGCGATAGCCCTCGGAATCGCGAACAAGGTTAACAAAATTCCGAAGCTGAAACTCTCAGGAGAAGACATCGAATGGAGACAAATATGCAAATACCTGGGAGTTTCAATTGACTCCAACCTGACGATGAAACAACACAGCAAGCAGATAGTTAATCAGACGAGAGCTGCTATTGCCGTCCTCCACCCTGTGCTAACATCAAAATTGCCACTTGCTCCAAAGCTGGCAATTTACAAAATATATATCCGTCCTAGACTCACTTATGCCGCTCCAGCTTGGTTCCAGCTTTTGAGCAAGACCAACAAGAAGACACTAGAAGCAACCCAAAACAAATGTCTAAGGAAAATCACTGACGCCCCTCGCTATGTGAGGAACTCAGTGATACATAGAGACCTCCATATGTCGACAGTGGAAGAATTCATCATCCAGACAACCAAAAAGATGTTCGAGAGAACAACCACGTCCAGCTACGACCACATCCGAGGCCTTGCCCCCTGGAGAGCTACACCTTGGGATAGAAAACTATACCCACGGGACACCCACACTCCCGAGGCCGGGGGTATAACCTGATGAAGCCGCCGCTTTCGCTGATGGTCGCCTGACGGGCTTCCCACCAGCGGGTTCCACCCAGAGCGGCTGACTTGCGCGGAGCGACGTGAAGAAATAGGAAATACCCCTCGGTCTACTAGAATGACCATCACTTCCTAAGGTTACAAACACAACGACCGTTGTATAGTTATGCAACGCGTAGACTATCACGGGCAGGGGGCATAGCCCCGAAACCGTTTCCCCGCATCCTCCATAAGGGGAGTGCGAGAAGACCCCACGACGTGACTGATTCGGTACCACTGCTTTACATATTCCTGCCGCAATAGCATCAACGCTTAGGTATTATGGTGTTCCGATTTTGAGGGTAAGGTAGTCGGCAGACTTTTGCATGTGGCATTGCCATTCAGCCATACGGATAGCAACGCACCATTGACATCTTCGGTGTCTTTAGGCCATGGTTTCTCTTTCCATCAGGAGAGACTGCTTGTTTGCTATCCAATGATAAAATAAATGTTTAGCTTAACAGTATAATATGGTAAAACAGATATTCGTTAAAACTTGTTATAAGAAAGCATAAAAAATAATGAGTGTGTGTTTGATTCTTCAGCTATCCAGCGGTATAATTAGAATTTAGATAATCTCTATATATATAAAATTCTCGTGTCACAATGTTAGTCTCCATACTCCTCCGAAACGGCTTGACCGATTTTGATGAAATTTCGTATGCATATTCAGTGGGTCTGAGAATCGGCCAACATCTATTTTTCATCCCCCTAAATGTTAAGGGTTGTCCACCCCTAAAATTTTTTTTTACTTTATGGACAATTTTTTTTATTTTTATTTTTTTATGATTCAGCATTAAAAAATACATATAACTCTACATTTTTACCCTTCTATCACCAACCCTTATTTTTTTATTAAATAATTTATATGGCAAAACAACGTTTGCCGGGTCAGCTAGTATAATATATAATGATATAATATTCACCGGAAAAATTACACTGACTGATCTAACCCCGAAGTAAGCAAATTATTTGCTTGTGTTATGGATGTTAGTCAACTATACTAATACATAGAAATACATATATAAATATTGGAATAGAATTAATAAACACCCAAACACGGAAATACAACCATATATGCTCATCACACAAATGCTCGTCCCCGCCGGGGATCGAACCCGAACCCCGTCTATTGCGTAGTCAGGATCGCTAACCACTCGACCAATGGGGCGGTAACCAGAATTGTTGATAGTTACGTAGTTATACGTAGGTCACAATATAATTTTTGCGTAACTTAAAAAAACAACATGTTATAACCAAAATATTATGTTTATTGCTTTTCAAAATCATCTCCTTTACTTTTAAAACATTTTTTCATGCGATCGAACCATTTTTCGAACAGATCGAACAGGAGGACCACAGATCTGAAGGCATGTTTTCTACGTGCTGATTGAACGCTATCACTGCCACTTCGGAGTTGGTAAAAGTAAAACCTCTCATCAAATCTTTGATTTTGGGGAAAATACAGAAATCACAGGGTGCTAGGTCGGAGCTGTGCGCAGGATGACTGACGAGATGTACTTTTTTGGAAGCTAAAAATGACTTTTTTTTATTGGCCGTGTGTGAAGAAGCGTTAATATCATGGTGTAGGAGAATGCGGGTTTTGGATCGTCTTTCGCGAACTTTTTCTAACACCCTGGGTAAACAAATGGTAGAATACCACTCGGCATTAACACTCTTTTATTCTTCAAGTGGAATTGTACAGATTGGACCCGTAGCTGAGAAAAAAAAACGCGATCATTTTTTTACCAACGTTTCTTGCCTGTCTCACTTTTGTTGGCCTGTTCTCATTTTCAAACACCCATTCATTAAATTGCTTTTTTTTCGGGTTCAAAACAATAAATCCACGTTTCGTCTCCTGTGACAATGTCATAAACAGCATTAGAATGTCCGTGGTCGTACTTCAGTAGCATCTGTGGAGCACCATTCCACGCGAGCCCGACTCTGCTTCGCTGTCAGTTCATGAGGGATCCAACGACAACAAAGTTTCCGAACTTTCAATTCTTTGTGTAAAATTTTCTGAATTTGGCTCATACCAATCCCCAATAGTCCTCGAATTGTCTCATAGTTAATCCGGGGGTTTTCTTCAATTAACCGCTTAACAGTAGCCACATTATTTTCGTTGACGGCAGTTGAAGGCCGCCCTTCACTTTCAACTTTTTTCAACTTTCAAATTCAGCAATTTATCGCCTCATGGTGCTCAAATAAGGTGCTTCTCTCCCAAAAGCATTTTGAAGACGAGCGGCTCAGTCTTGCGGACACAGAGAACTTTTAAAATCATAAAAAATCATCGCTCTAAAATCAATTCGACTTAATTCCATTTTCATTGCGTACGTAGAACTTTGATGTGTGATAAAATTATTTCCCGCCAATTGTTTTTTTTATTACTAAGAAGGTTGTAACGTTTTAAAAATATAACATTCGAAATTCAAATAGTTCCGGTTAGCTAGAAGTGCAAAACTTTTAGTGTGCCCCATGTAACACCAAACTGTGTTATTTTATTTTATTTTTATCAGTTTTTTTAACTGCTCCTTACTATGAAAGCAAAGACGTTTCCACGTCAAAATCGATTTTGACGTGGCTTTAACTAACGAAATCGACATAATAAGAAAATATGAATCAACAAATAAAAGTTTGAAGATACTCAATAAATACATTTTATTATAAACTTAAACTTTTTATGGTACTATGATATGTAATAATACATTTTTATATATTGTATAAACGAAACGCAATTTCAATTCTGATGTATACTGTATATTTAGCACAAAAACTGTGATCCAAATCAATTTGAAATTCGAATGCCCATTGAAAATGGAACATTGTCGATGTCGAACAGAATAGGGGACCGCTACGTGGAATAAATTGTTTTTATTTGTATTTTAAAATCCAAACTATTGATACGCCATTTTGTATTTTGTATTATCTAATAAGGCTTTATTCGCGTTTTAAAAATTGTTAAACATATTTTAATAGAATTAGAATCTGCAAACTTTCATAGCAGTTAAAAAATGTTTTCCCCTGCTTTCTCTGTTTTGGTTCGGACCAATCTGGACAAACAGAGAATAAATTGTCATTCTGCCAGGAAGTTTGTAAAAGGAAGCAGATTGGCCAAATGCGTCATAAAATCATTGCAATATAAAAGAAAATGTAATAGAATTCTGTAAGCTCTCGCTCGGGTTTGGGATCATCTATTCCTGCCTATAATGTAAGGTAGCTCGTAAAATTAAAAACGTGACATTACGTGGCCACATGGATAGCAATGCACCATTAACATCTTTCGTATCCCATTTCGTACCTCATTGGTCGAGTTGTTAGCGAATCTATCTACGAATCGAGGGGGTTTGGGTTCGATTCCGATTGGTACAAACATTTGTGTGATAAGCATAGAAGTTTGTGTTTCTGGGTTTGGGTGTTTATTATGTATATAAAAATATTTATTATACGCATTTCTATGTATTAATATCATTGAGTAACACTTATAAACACAATCAAATAATTTGCTTACTTTGGGGTTAAATCAATTCGTGTAATTTGTCCAGCAGTCCGGGGTAAACTCAAAAGTACTACATGGATTTACTTCAAATTTTGCATGAATATTACTAACAGGTCGGGTCAACATATAGGCTACATATTATCACTCTATCACCTACGGGGGAGGAGCTGTGCGGAGTAAACGAAGTCCGCGCGGACGAAGTCGTGGGCAACGGCTAGTTATTAATAAAATGTTCGCGGCATTATAGTACGAGTGTAATGCTAATGTAGGACCAATTTAAAAATAAACGTTAATGATCCAGACACAAATGGATTAGAACAACTTTTGCGCTACATTTAAACTTAAAACAGTTTTAATGAGATCCTTGACATTTCTGGACACATCCGTTTCCACTCCGTGAAGAAATCGTACCAAGGTTTGCAATAATCATTTGAAAACAAATAAAATCTAAGCCGTTCGTATGAAGTGTTATGATTATTATTTTTTAGAAGTTAAGGTTTAAATTTTAAAAATATGATTATTTGTTTTGGCAGCTAGCCCGTTTGGTATCACGAGTATATTTTCGAAATGAACTTCTGCAATTGGTTTGTATGCCTGTTAATACGAAACTGGGCGTTTTGAGCAAACAGAGTGCTCAGCTAAAGTTTGCACGGGTAGATTGTGAGATCTTGGGTTTGATTTCCGGGTTACGCAAAAGATGTCAATGAGTGATTTCTTCTGTCAGAAATATTTGAGTAACAATCCGGGAACTGAAAAATTCAAGTGTTACAACCCTTTATTCGTTAACGTAATATAGGTCCGGTCTGCTTAGAATTAGCAACGCGAGAAAATTTTGAGAATATTATTATAATAAAAGATTCGACTTTAAATGTCAAAAATTGATTGAGATAATAATACCATATAATATGGCATGTACCCTGTGTTGGTACGGAAATATACAAAAAAGAAACACAGAAAATTAAGAAAAAAAATCGGTTGTCTGTAAAGTTGGTTTACAGACGATAGTTGAACGTGACAACGTCTTAAGAAAATACTAATGGAATGGTAGCATTTACGGAACGCCTCAGAGCGAGGTAACGCCGCATGAGTCATGTTTTTTCGTGCGTTCAGCCAGCTCTATCGAATTATAAGACGTTGTCACGTCAAAATAACTATGAATTAAATACTAAAACTTCCTGTTTTATTTGAGATCAGAAACCTTAATTGGAAGTAAACCGATGTCTTTAAACTAGATATCAGGAAACTATTTAGCCTAATTGTTTCAGGAAACTTTTTGACCTAAATAAATTTGAAATTATTCTCTAAACATGTCCAAGGTACAACTGATCGGCTGTGGTCAACTGCTTCAATTTCAACAAAACGTTTGCTTTTAAATATTTTGAGGTCACTTAACTTGTAAGTTTATTATGGTTTTAGCATTTGTTAAACATAAAAGTATCTATCGCATATAAAAGTTAAGTGACTATTATATAACATTTAATACTATTGTTACGTACTCGGGTTCGTAATTGTAAGAAAACACCACTTATATTAAATCCGTGTATTTACACAACACAACACAACGTAATACTAAAATACACTTTACACCCTAGTCACTCGCTGTACTATCACTGAACTTAGAACACTACACAATAAAACACTTCTCGCTTCGCACTGGTCACTTGATGTATCGCTCTGGATCGCTTGATAAAAACTGCTTTGTGTTTGTCAACACCTCTCTATTTATAGCCAGGGTAAAATCCTAGCCGGATCCAGAAAAATCTAAATGTATCGGGAAACAATGAATCACTTTTTATCGTAAACATGTTGAGTCATAAATCCTAGTACACGCTACTTTCAACCTTATGCCAAATCCCACAAAGTCCATTATGGCATAGCCCAGGTCAACTATTTGTTTGTCAATAGGAGTAGCTATCTCTTTTATTTCTAGATCTCTCCAGCGCTCCAACTCTATACGTTTCTAGATTATTCGTGACACTATTATACTTCAAGTAAGGTATATTTATAATACTTCAATATATTTATAATACTTTTCGTCAAAAAAAGTTTTAACATCAATAATCGGCTTAATGGAGGTAAGCAATAAACTTTATGTTGTATAGTCGGCATTGGCATAATTTAATAAAGCGGGAATATTTTACCCCGTGTTGGTCCTTGGCTCCTCTTTAAAGAATAGACTATCTGCCATTCTGCCAGGCAGGTTGTAAGAGGCGACCAATTGGCTATAAGTGTCACTGCTATCGAGACTAGGTGGTAGAGTTCCGCAAAGTTTCGTCCGGGTATCTGTGCTACCGCCTTATATGTTCCTTCTGCAATAGCGACAACGCTTGTTAATGTCGTGTTCCGGTGTTGAGGGTAAGCGTAAGGTAGCCGATAGATTTATATATGTGGGATTACCATGCTGCTACACCGATAGCAAAGCATCATTAACATCTTTGGTGTCTATTGGCGATGGTTTTACTGTAAAGTAAATGACCTGATGTAAATTAGGAGAGCCATCTGCTTGTTTGCTATCTAATGAAAAAATATAATTAAAAATAGCAAGTTCTCAGTTCATCGAAATCTTTTTTGTTTTGTGTTGTTCTCGGTTTTTTGAACATGGGTGGTCTGATTTAGAAATCAAAAGATTTAGAAATTCTTTCTCTCCCAGATGGTACAACTATCAAAAGGTAGAAAAACTTAAAAACCCCAGGAGACGAATCTGCGACCTTCCTTTCTAGCGAGGACGCTCTACCAACTGAGCAAGTGTTGACTTGTTCAAAGTTGCAAAATCTTTTTTGCTTTGATTCCGTCGATAATATTGATCGCTAGATATACCTACATATTTTTTTCTGTGTTGTTTTTAAGTTTTTTAAGTTTTACCGATCACGGGGTGAGAGCTAAAACTATCTAAACAGGGTGTAAAAGAAACCCTGTTCGGTCCGAAACAGGTATATAGGTAGGTCAATAACATTATAAAAATACTTTTTATTATAATAAAAAATATCGAATTTTAAAGTGCTTCATTTTAGTACTCAACTTGAACTTTCCCTTAAATCAAGCAAATATTTTGAAAATTTATCTATCAATATCCATAGAATAGTGTCATTATTCTATGGATATTGATAGATAAATTTTGATAGATATGATTGTATTAAGCTACTAAATAATGCCTTTTACGATCGGACAGGGTTTTTTACACACTGTATATTTATCAAAATTTCATCAAAAGATCTGATACTAGTTCCTGATTACATGTACATGGCTGCACTGATTCAAAAAAATATTTTTTTTCCATAAAGTCCGATTATCAAAAGGTCACCAAAAGATCTGATAATAGGATGCTGTAGAAATCGAAGGACATCTTCAAATGTTATAAACGAATCGAAGTTTGTTACAATTTTACTGCTTTTATATGAAATGAGATGAGGTTTATAGACGGGGGCCGATCCCTCTGAAATTAATTAAAAACAAAAGAAAATAATAAAAGGATAAAATCCATTGAAAATGAAAGAAAATAAAGTCAAAATAAGAGGAAAATAAATTATGGGCGATTTGAGTTCGGTGTAATTATGAGGCCGACAATTGTCACATTAAACTTTTATCGAAGGGACCTGTAGTTTTTCGCCCTTCAAAATTCCCATCACACTCCCGAACTCAATTCGCCCGTAGTTTATTTTTCCTCTTATTTTGACTTTATTTTCTTCCATTTTCAATGGGTTTCATCCTAGTATTATTTTCTTTTGTTTCGGAAATTATCTACCTTAGCCTATTATAGGCATTTAGTTATATGGTATTCTGGTATATTTCGATTTTGTTTGGCCAACATTCAGGATGGCACTAGTCTTACTTTTTAATCTACGTTTTATAAGGTATGCAACGATGGTACATTTTTTCACAGCTGCAATTTAAGCCTGATTTATTAGTTTGACGAGAACAGCATAATGTGCATAAAAATACTGTTACGTACTTCGGGTTCGTAATTGTAAAATACACCAGTTATATTAAATCAGTGTATTTACGATACAAATACATACAACACAACACAATGTAATACTTAAATACTCTGAAGAACACTAGTCACTCACTGTACTATCACTGAACTACACAATAAAACACTTCTCGTTTCGCCCTGTTCACTTTAAGTTTTGCTCTCGATCGCTTGATAAAAACTGCCCTGTATTCGTCAACACATCTCTATTTATACCCAGGGTAAAGTTCTACCTGCATCCAGAAAAATTAAATGTATCGGGAAACAATGAATCACTTCTTATTATTGTAAATAACTTACAAGTTATGACTCATAAATACTAGTACACGCTACTTTCAATCTTATGCCTTATACCACAAAGTTCATTATGGTATAGCTTATGTCAACTATATATAATTATTTCAACTATTTGTCAATAGGAGTAGCTATCTCTTTCTTTATTTCTAGATCTCTCCAGCGTTCCAACTCTACACGTTTCTAGATTATTCGTAACAATACGGAGCAAGGTCGTTATACAAAGCTTTATGTAATGGTCAATCTTTTAGGAGTTGTCTATCTTGTTATTACCACTGTAACGTGATGAATCGCACGTTCGTTTCAAACACGCACTTCAGTGTTCATTTCATCGCGCAACAGTTTTACGGGACATCTTAAGATCGAATTATCAGTTTATCAAGCGGGTTTCAGCCTCGAACGAGTCACTTATTTGGCTTCCTTTATTATAATCTTAATGAATGTAAATTACTTGTCACGTTATTTGTCCGCTATGGATTCCTAAACTACTGAACCGGTTTCAATGAAATTTTGTAGATATCTACTGTTTGGTCCAACTTAAAAAATAGGGTAGTTTTTACCTCAATAAATCCCCCTCCCCCTCTCAAGTACCCCACCAACATTTGTATGGCAAAACAACGTTTGCGGTGTAAGCTAGTATGTAGATAAATAAAAAAAAATGAATTTTGAAGCCGCAGGGATAGGTTCCGGTTGTCTCCTTCTAAGGCTGGCCCTGCTTGTGTGGAATCCATACTAATATTATAAATGCGAAAATTGTTCCGTCTACCTGTTACGCTTTCACGGCGAAACAGCTGAACCTATTTTGGTGAAATCTGGCATGGTGATTGTTGAAGATCCGGACTCAAGCTAAAACTAATTTTTTTGAAAAATTAATCCCTAAGGGACTGAAATATGGGATGAAAATTTGTATGAAAAACTATATAACAATAACATGATAATCTAGTCGCAGGTGAAGCTTCCTGCGCCAGCTAGTGCAAGGGTTCTTTTAAAGATGTACCTATTTCGATGTTCGGTTTTAATCGCGCGTCGCGGTTTGACCAGACCTTTCTGATATGCATTGAAGCCATATTGAAACAGAAGCGAACGCATTAGGCTGATGCATCCCTTTTATCTTAACTGTTCACATATGGCAACATTTATTACTTTTACTAAGGTTTATTGCACATGTGAACAAAAATATTGAGTTTTGGATACGGTATCGTTTTCACCCTGCAATACGTGAAATTAAAACTTTGTACCCCTTTTTCTGACACTTGCGCGAACCGTGGGTTGTTTTTTGTTATTGGCCTGTGAGGACATAAATGGGGACTAGTTTGTCACTCCCTATACCTAGGTGACTAGAAGTTAGTTTATTTTTTGTGTTATTCTTTTTAAATTTTACATATGCAGATAATAAACTGTCTCTAATACGTGGATTGCTAAATTTAACAAGAAGGGATCTTGGTCTAGTACTTGTAGGGCTGTGCTTAGCAATTCTCGAACAATAATATATATCACTGCTGAAGATGGGACGCTTTACATAGTTAGCTAGCTGCTGGACAATATAGACCATATTCTCATTTTTATGCTTTGGAACCATTTTTGGAACGCAGTTAGTTTCAATATTAGATGATCTTGATTGTTGATCGAGTTGCCTGAAGCGCGCTGATAGCTCTCTTGTCGTATTACGAAGAGTGTCGTTTTCTTTTTTCAGTTCGGCGAAGTTCATCTTTATACTTTCTTTCTCATTTTTAACAATATCGTAATTTTCACTTAAGAAGGACAAAGATTGTTTAAAATCTCAAATCTGCGATGATATTTCCTTCAATTGAATAGATGACGCTCTGTTGAGCTCTTCGCGTATTATGTCGTGAATATCATCAGCTATAAGGCAAGAACACTTCTCAGAAGCTCGTTTTTTTGAGCGTAGGGTAATGTTACTTATTGACGGCGATGTAATCATGGCTCTCTCCTGATAACTGCTGCGGATAGGTGTGTTAGTATTAGCATAGGTAAGTTAGTATACCATTTTTGTAACTCTGAATAAAGATTCTTATAAACATCTTCCGAATAGTTAACACATTATAAGATAATATAAAATATTCATTTAAAAATATCCCACAAAATTCATGAATTCGATGCACCAAGTCTTATGAATGAACTCTGAAAAGCTGGCAGTGTATAATTTCACAATTACCTACCTGTATTCTATAATTACGATAGAGATGTTATGTAATCTGCCGCTCTAAGTACATTTTTACTGTTGCTTTTAATTTGGTTGTAGGCACTAATAATTTTTGTTTGAATTTTGCGTAATTGAAATTATATCCATGCGTTTTGTTTTTTGTGTCGGATAATGTGGTTTAAAAGATAGACAGTCCCGGTTTTTACCCGCATCGTTCCTTTTCCCGTGGGATTTTCGGAATAATAACTATTAGTCCGGGAGGAATCGGTGCACGAGTACCGAAAACTATTCCACCTCAATTTTTTTTTGCGATCCTCTTCAAATTGCCCTATTGATGATATAAATGCATGTTGCCATGGGGCAACCCGGTGTCATATTGTTTAAACCGATTTTTTTAAGCAATTGCAAGGAATTGTTATTTTTCAACCGGTCAATTTTTTTTTATATTCTTTATTGAAATACCAATAAAAAAGTCTTATGACTTTTCACGATAAAGTTAATATTTTTAAAGATATGAATTTTTAAAGGTTCGAAAAATCTCAAATGTGGGTACTTTTGTCCCATGAAAAATATAAAAAAAAAACATAATGTTTAAGTAATATTTTTTTAAATTCTCTATACAGTAGTTAATAATATTGTTAATAGAGATTTAAAAAATGTAATTGTTTATATCTTTTTTTTAATTGTTAATTTCGCGCGCTCACACGCGCGCGCGCGCGCTTACTGGACTTCCTGAAGATTTTCATTTTGTTTGTGTAGTTGTATTTCTCTTCGCTTAATTTTTTCTTCACTTGTGTAACTTGCATAACATGTTCTGTGCCACGAAAATGTTTGTTTGTCAAGAAAAGAAATAAACAAATTTTCAAATCGGATAGCAGCCTCATCTTTTCGTCGATAAGCTGCACGTTGTACAGTTATATATGTATCAGGCATCGGATTTTTCACTACATCGTTTTCATTTTCACAAGTAATACATAGTAGGATATCATCAGAATATTTTCTTTTCTTGGAAACAACTAAAAACGACGTGACACTCACATTTATTGTAACGAAAAATCACAAAAACTAAAAATATATCCATCTAATAATGTTAATAATTCACAAAATCACTGAAATGGGTGCAACAACGTTTAACAATATTAAATCTTGAACGAAATAAAAAAGACTGAATAACTATGAGTAAAAAACAAAGAATGATCAGTTGAGAATCAACATGCACTAACTTGTATTTTTATTTTAAATGTTATATATAATCAATAATTTTGTCACAAGAACAGACAAAGATCTTGAGGTTTTATACAAAGAGGTTCAGTGATTTCGTGTATTATTAACATTATTAGATAAATATATTTTTAGTTTTTGTGATTTTTCGTTACAATAAATGTGAGTTTCATGTCGTTTTTAGTTGTTTCCAAGAAAAGAAAATATTCTGATGATATCCTACCATGTATTTTTTGTGAAAATGAAAACGATGTAGTGAAAAATCCGAAGCCTGATACATATATAACTGTACAATGTGCAGCTTATCGACGAAAAGATGAGGCTGCTAACCGATTTGAAAATTTGTTTAATTCTTCTCTTGACAAACAAACATTTTTGTGGCAAAGAACATGTTATGCAAGTTACACAAGTGAAGAAAAAATTAGGCGAAGAGAAATACAACTACACAAAATGAAAATCTTCAGGAAGTCCAGTAAGCGACGCATACTTTGCGAGCGCGCGAAATTAATTAACTGACTAACGGTAATTAGACGTATTCATTTAAAAATCATATATTTATTTAAACAGTCACTAAAATAGCTGTCGTATAACCATCGATATATTTCGCTGCGTATAACAATATACCAGACAAAGATTTATTTACTTTAACTAGGTGTTGTGAAACAACGCCCGTAGTTATATATTTAAATCGGTCAAACCAGTAAATCCATTGGGAAGACATTAGTAGGTCTGTCTGTTGAAATCGGAGTAATTATGTGCGGATAATTGGTGCTTTGAACTCATTTCTGGGATCTGGACTATGCTAATGTTCTGTGAGCTTGTCATTTTAACCTATAATAATTTGTGCATAAAATAATTTGTGTTTCGTACCCGGACGAGACGTAGTCGTAGTCTACCACCTAGTAGTCACGTAACGTCGTCGTCACGTCCGCGTCATGGTAATGACACGTATTAATCCAATCGGTCACTTCTTACGATCTGTCTGGCAGAACTGCAGTTGGGCTATTCTTCAAACGAGCCCGTACCAACACGGGGAAAACTAGCTAAATACTAGTATGGGTTTTACCCGGTGCGGTCGTTAGGGTTTCACCCGTACATAGAAAGTTGTGTAGGGGTGACACCATAAGTAAAACTCGTACCATAGTAAGATGCGCTGTAGAAGTGACGGTGGCCGAGTGGTAAAAGCGTCCAGTAAATTCGTATTTTCATATGTGTTGATTAATGTAACTAATTACCGCTCGCGATCCGTGCCTTGGAAGGCACATTTATGCTGGACTCCTATAATCAACGATCCGTACGTACGTAGTAATCAATTTAATAATAACGAGACGTTCCAAGCTGAGTTTGGACAAGTTGTTTGTTTGGACATTTGGTAATTTGATATTTATAGGAACAGTTTTAACTTACGCCTCGTAGAAAATATTACTACTCGTAATTAAAGCAAGTCGCTTTACAAATATAGGCACCGAACTGTGGCGCCGCTGATCCGTACCGCTAAAGGTTCATAGTGATAGGACCAGCGGGCCAACCTTTTGTCAGGTGACGTCATAACTTTGGAGGTGCTTGACGTCACACAAGGACAAGTAAGAGAAAAGGAAGATCTTCCCAGCTAGGCGAGGTGTACTGCCTGGGGACCGAAGTCCATTTGAGAAGCGTTGAAACTTGTATATGGTGTTACAAGATAAATAATTGTGATATCGCGATTCAGGATTTGATTTTTTGAATTTCATCATTTTCTATTTTTTATTATTTTTTTCTTGTAGCGTTTGTGATTGTTTGAGCCGCCACAAGACATTAAATGTTCTTCCTGGGCACTATTTTTTACTTTTTCATTTAAGCCGGCGCCAGACATAGCTTCAAACATTTGAACACTTCTTTGAAGACTGAAAACGTATTTGAATGCATATTGTCGTAACCTGTCAGACATGCTTTGCAAACATTTTTTTCCAGTTTTGTGGACGCTTTATTATATAAGTGCTTGTAATTATATGATACATTTGCAAAATCTACTAAAATCTCGCGGCACGACACGACATTTCACCTTAGCAGCGGTCGCGCAACTGAAGTGAATTTTGCACAAGTGTGGCAGGCTACACAAACATTTGAACACATTCCAACTTTGAACGTTTTGATTTGCACTAAAAAACTGAAAACGCTTAGCAAACAGCAAATTTTGTTCTAACTTTGAACACATTTTTAAAGTCCCGTGCCACACATCGCAATCAAATAAATCAAATAAGGACGCGTACGTGCTAGGTCAAGATTATTTATTTTACATCCATTTTTTTTAGAACATTTTTAGAACGAGCTTTTAGAACATTTTGCAAACTTATCATATAATTACAAGCACTTATGTAATAAAGCATCCACAAAATTGACGTCCATCTTGTTTGTCATCTACCAGTATACTACACTGTTATCTATGCAGTATACTGTAGAGAAATATGTTTGCAAAGCTTGTCTGGCAGGTTTCGACAATATGTATTCAAATAAGTTTTCAAAGTCTTCAAAAGAAGTGTTCAAATGTTTGAAGCTATGTCTGGCGCCGGCTTTATAATAAGGTTTTAAGTTACACAAGACCGCCAAAGCCTCCTCTCCTCCTCAGCTAGGCCATAGCTTTTAAGAGTTATCTAATGGGAAGTCAGATGGTTTAATTTTAATAAATAGCCTGGTCCAACAGAGGGAGAATGATTTTATAAAGAATTTACTTGTAGTCGTTATAATCCATCGTAATTAACACACAAACACTTTTTTTATGACAATAAGGTCAACGTTTCTCGAGAGACGCTTTCCTAATTTGGAACAAAGGATTTTTAAAAATAACAAATACAATATTATTACTTTTGAACTTTTCAAATTCATTCTTTACAACCTTCTACAATTTACTGTGTTTCAATTTTAGGGTTCTGTATTCAAGAGGTGACAAACGGAACTCTGCTGGCACGCCTCTACCACATACCACACAAATACTTATAACAAATACTACACGGAAAACACGTAGCCGCTCATCTTTATATTCATTCGTGAAGGAAAAACTTTGTACCCCTTTTAAGACAATTACGCGGACGGTGGAGTATGAAATTTAGCAAAATTTAAAATTTACATTGCGGAGGAATCCAGGAACCATATATTATTTAAAAAATAACCAATAAATATATTAAATTAATGCTAATATATGCTAACTATGTAATTTTCAATATTTTCAAAAATAGTTACGCAAAAACGAATGAACGGATTTGGTTGAAATTTGGCACTAAGGTAGATGATGACCTGGAATAGCTCATAGGCTACTTTTAATGCCAGAAAAATTAGGTGATTCCGCGGGATTCGTTTAAAACTGTTATAAAGCAGCGGGCTGCACGTTTGGATGGATGGCTGGATGAGTGGATGTGTGGATAGATGTTTGTTACTCAGTCACGCCAATTCTACTAAACGGCTTTGGATGAAATTTGGCATACAGGTAGACGATGACCTGAAATAGTACAAGGGCTACTTTTTATCCCGGAAAAATGAGTTGATCCCACGGGATTCACCAAAAACTTTTATAAAGCACCGGGCTGCACGCTAAACCTAGTATTAATATAGATTACTAGCCGACCCGCGCAGCTTTGCCCGTGAGAGCGCCCGCTATGTGGAATACATTTAGATTAGTATCTTATTTTCTATTTCATACAAACTTTCATTCCCAATTTCAGCATCTAAGGGGTTGATTTTTGAATAAAGTTAGCATGTGTGTGACTAGGCTAAGCGGCATAACCGTGAATGCGAAACGAAAAGCAAATGTATTACTTTCGCATTTATAATATACTTACTGACCCTCTCAGCTTCGCCCGCGAGTATTGTAATAATATAGAATAGCTTTTAATAAAAATTTCATCCCCTACTTCAGCCCTCCAGGGACTGATTTTTGAAAACAAATTAGCCTATGTTTGACCCCGGATCTTCAACTATATCCATGCCAAATTTCATGAAAATCAGTCCAGCGGTTTAGCTGTGAAAGCGTAACAGACAGACAGACAGACTTTCGTATTTATAATATTAGTATGGATAGGATGTGATGGGATATAGGATGGGCTTACACATTACATAATTATACCAACACACGCTCGAGTATATTTGCAGTATCGACGTAAAACCAACACGTGTATGCTCTACACGAGGAGCATGCCCTACTAATAAATTGCGAGGCACGGTAATTTGTTCGTTTTTCTTTAGAAAATTGCTTTTCTTGATGCTATTAACTTAAATAAAGGCGGAGTCTTGTTACAATATATTTAAATGAAAATTACATACACGTGTTCCGATTTTTATATAGAAAAGAAGCAGATGGTTCTCCTGTTTATGGTATTACTATTTGTGTGGCGTGATGGTAACGGTACGTACCTACAGTCCGCGCGCGTGCTCCGAGGAATTTTGCGGCATGTTGACGTGCAGTGAATTAGTCGATATTACGAGTACACATAGCACACTCGCCCCTACCTCAGTCTCCGATTCTTCGGAGCTCGCGCGCGGATTGTACATCAGTTTACCAGCTACCTTAACCTCCAAACCGGAACAAGACAATGAAAAATTAATATCTATGAGGCCTGAATAACATTAACATTTACTTTTTGAATAAATGTACCAAAACCGAACGAGATGTTATGAATAGCTTTTATTGTTACGAAATGCCTGGCGAAATGGCTAAAGAGACTATTAACACTCAAATCAATCAATCAAATAGGATTTATTCGACGTAGAATGTTTGTTGACGTCAACAAACACAAATGTAAAAATTTTAAGATAAAATTTAAAGGACAATTTAAACAATATTTGTAAAATACTACTACAATAAAAAAAGAATTCAAGTAAACAAGAGAGTATTTTGTTTTGTTTATAGAAATGACCAATAGTTTCACAAATATATTTAAAAAAATATATAAATACAGGAAGATGAAAATGTATAAAATTAATAATCTAAATTAATCTATATTAATACTATAAAAGCGAAATTTTGGATGTTTGTTACTCAATCACGCAAAAACAGAGCAAGAGCGAAACAGTGCTTTTTGCCGGCCCGTTGCCTTCAACTTTATAAGGCACAGGTTCGGCCTCATATGGAGTACTGTTCGCATCTCTGGGCCGGAGCTCCCTAGTACCAGCTCCTTCCCCTTGATCGCATTCAGCGTAGAGCGGTTAGAATTGTTGACAACCAGGCTATTTCGAAACAGCTAGATTCTTTGGTATTGCACAGAGATGTAGGTTCTCTCTGTGTCTTTTATCGTATATATCATGGAGAGTGTTCCGACGAGTTGTTTGTATTAATTCCTGCCGCCGAATTCCACCGTCGGACATCGCGTCAAAACTTGAAGTTCCACCCTCACCATTTCGATGTCTGGAAATCCACAACTGTGCGATTCTTCCGACACTTTTTACCTCGCACTACTCTATTGTGGAACCAATTACCGGCAGGGGTATTTCTGAATGGATACGACATAGGGACCTTCAAGAAAAGAGCTTACTCATTCTTAAAAGGCCGGCAACGCAACTGCAAGACATCTGGTATTGCAGATGTCCATGGGCGGCGGTGATCACTTACCATCAGGTGCACCTCTTGCCCGTTTGCCCCTTCTTCTATATAAAAAAAAAACTACTGAACGGATTTTAATGAAATTTGGTACACACGTAGATGATGACCTGGAATAACACATAGGCTACTTTTTATCCCCGAAAAATACTCGTAGGTTATGCCATGGGATTCACCAAAAGCTTTTATAATGCAGCGGGCTACATGCTACAGCTAGTAATTTATATTAATTAAATATCAGAATTCTAAAATTAAATACAGTTGTGTCACAATTAAATTACTATTAATTTAGTAACGAAATCGGCAATAAAGACTGTGAATAAATTCAATTAAAAATGTCAAAATGAAATAAATATAAATAAAAATTAGGAGTAGAGTGTCTGCTCTTCGGGATAAATACGGGGAAAATTGACTCCATAATTATTTTCTCCATCCCTGCCATCCCGCTACACAGATAGCAATGCACCTTTAAGATCTTTGGTGTTTATAGACGCTGATTTATCTATCCATCAGGAAGGCCATCTCTTTATTTGCTATTTAATGATATAAAAAACAAATAAACGGTTGATCCTGTAGGCCATCTCTGAAACTTCCCGCTAAATTAAGGTATTTTAAGCTCAAAAGAGCATAAATTTTTCAGTTCAAACGTCTATTTTATTAAAAATGGCAGTATAATAATTTTTGAAAAACTGTATATTTGGAAAAATGGTCGATTTTGATCGCTCAAATGACATTTAACTCAATTTTTGAGATCTAAAATATTGCTTTAGTAAATAATCGATAGGTTGAAAAATTTTGAAGCAATGTCAAAAAAGATTTTTTTCAAAATTTTTCGTCGTCGCTGATGGTAGCTACTATGGCGCATGCGTGTAAATTGTGAAGTGTAGGCTGTGATAGGATGACTAGGATCGGATAGGTGATGTGGTCAGATCGGTGATCAAATACGATGACAATTTTAAATATCGTTTCACTACGAAGCTCTACGAAGTGTTTCTTTTTACGAACTGTCACTTTATACATTTAAGCCCCCTGGTCGTTGAAATTATCATAGATGAATTATAGGTATTTATAAAATTACAAATTATAGGTATTTATAATTATCGCCGCATTTGCCATAAAACAATTGTAGCTTATTAATGTTGATAATCGTTAAAGCTTTACGTGCTATTAGAATGTCGGCAATATTACTATGCCATTATTTTTATGACATAGCCGGTTTAATATCTTTATCGTTAGACAGCAAACAAGCAGGTGGTTCTCCTGATGCAAAGATAAATAAATAAATATTCACGGGACAAATTACACTTACTGATCTAACTCCAAAGTAAACAAATTATTTACTTAAGTTATGGGTGCCAGTCAACGATACTAATACATAGAAACACATATATAAATACTAGAATATATTTAATAACCACCCAAACTCAGAAATAGTAAGTAACGTAAGTAAGGCTACCTTAACTTCCAAATACGAAATACGACAATGACAAGAGTTGATGCTATTGCGGCAGAAATAGGTAAGTCCTGTGGTACCAACTACATGGGAGAGACGTTGCTGAAATCTACCTAGTAGTCTTGATAGTAGTGACATGTATATAGCCAATCGTCGCCTTTTACGACCTGCAGGCCTACTCTTGAAAACAATATAAATCTTAAACCAATATTGATAAAAACAACATGTTTCGAATATCGTCAAAAAACGGTACTCTTGAAACCAATATTGCCCACATTGATTCAGTATAGTAACGATCTAATTATTGGAAATAGATGTCATCGTTACACGTCAAGCTAGTGTTACAAGTGGAAATTTTAAGTACCGTTTTAAACAAAATAATGAATAAAAGCAATAATGAGCAGTTCCAAAAAAATTCGAAATCCGTGTGGCGCTGTCGCTGAATCCAATAATTGAATATAGTTGTCCAGAGTACGAAATACTTCAAAATTCATTAAATATTCATTTAAAATTGAAATCGGTTTTCAAGAGTAGCCCTACTGGTCTGGCCCAACACGGGGTGAATATGCGACATGAGTTATATCGATTACGAGCGAAGTGTACCGTTCAAATTCGCGATTTACCTGTAGTGGTTATGATAGTAACTATTAATAATCTGCGGTAAAAGTAAACCGCGACTTTCGAATATACACTCACAAAACTTGATTTCTGAAAATTCGAATGAAACCATCTACTTCCTTATTTTAATAAATTTTCAATTTTCTTAGCACCACGTTACAAAAACTCGTATATTATAGTTTTATTTGCAAGCAAATTCGCGGTTTACCTTTAGTATTGTAATAAACGTCCATCAAAGCTCGCTCGTTACAAAGATAGCGTGGAATCCCTCGATAAATCAATTCCGGCACAATATGACGGGTCTGTACAACATTACTGTTGTTTCGAAATATTGGCAAGTCAATCTTTGTTTTGAGTACTTCTGACATGTAAATATAATATATTAACTCGAAATACAATGTTTTACGTCTTTTTTGCCGACTGCGCCAAAAGAAAGCTTACATTTTTAGCTCGACAGGTGTCATTTATATCATATTTTTTTCAGATTGAGTCGCAGTTGGGTTTTTTTATTTTTATAATAATTAATTGTTTACTTGACAGCGCTAGAAGGAGAGATACGTTTGTCGAGTATATGTATGTATGTTTCTACGGCCAATTCTGTACTAAACGGTAAAAGACTAAACTATGGAAGACTAAACGGCTTGATGGATTTTAGCTCGACAGGTGTTATTAGATTCGTTTTCATTGTGAGAGTGACTTGGCCTATAAGCATATTTTTATCGGATTTAGTGGAAGTCGGGTTTTTTATTATTATTATAATTACTTGTTTACTCAATTGCGCTAGAAGGAAGGTGAAGGTTATGTTTTTACCCGACCGCAGGAGGGTAGTGTGTTTACCAGTCTATATGTGTATGTATGTATGTTTGTTCTTATCTGGCGTTCTAGAGGTCAAACGCGTGGGCCGATTTTGATAATTCTTATGTCAATCGATTCGTCTTAACCTGCGAGTGTCACTAAAGACATGACATTTATAAGAATTCACCATGGAAACCATCAGGCGCCATATTGTCAAAATTAAAAAAATATATATATTGATGAACAATGTCATGTGGGGTCTCCGTTGAATATGTATTTAAAAATCATTTTGGGTTTAATTTATTATTATTATTATATATTATATTATATTATTATTCATTTCAGATAATAGTTTAGAACACATAACGATTTAAAGTTAATTATCCTAATTGTAAGACGTACTTTATACATACATATATACCTACTTCAGTAATTCGTTATTCGGTCTTCATTACATAAATCAGTAGTTATCATCATTTGGACAAAATTTTCAATCGATGAAAAAATGGAGGTTATCAGTTTGATTGTAGGAATTGGATAACATGTGAGTATGATGATCTATTAAAGCGCCCAAGCATGTGTAAGTAAATTTCGTAAGTTTATGTATATTTGTATATTTCGCGATTTTTCGGCAAATAAAGACATATCGAGGTAATGATTTTACAACTATAATTATATATGTATAATTCAACTTATGGAACAGTCTAAGCTGAATCAAAATCGGTTCAGTAATGTTTACCCCGTGTTGGTCCGGGCTTCTTTGAAGAATAAGCCAACTGCTTTTCTGCCAGGCAGGCCGTAAAAGGCGATCGATTGGCTATTTCCGTCGCTATAATCGTGACTACTAGGTATTACAGTTCTGCAACATCTCGCCCTTACCTATTCCTGCCACAATAGCGTCAATGTTTGTCAGTGTCGTGTTCTGGTTTGGAGGGTAAGGTAGTTTTAAGACTTATGCATGTGGCATTGCCGTCCCGCCACACGGATAGCACCACACCATAAACATCTTTGGTGTCTATAGATGATGGTATCTATTTCCATCACGAGAGCTATCTGCTTACAGCACTCAATCGTTATAAATTATAATTCATAAACAATTAATATAATATTATGTCACTCATGAAACGATCAACTCCGAACTCGCTAGTGAAACAAATACGTCGCTGAATATTCGCCAAAATCAGTATTCATGACATCTCCACCTTAAATACTGAACTAAATATAGTATATAAACTAATGGTTTAGTGTTAATTGGTACAGATATTGGTTGGTTGGTCTAGAAATAATTTGAAAACAAATATTTGTTTGGCTACTTTGAATTTTTTTTTAATGTATTTGACTAAATCGATAAAAAAATTTATAGGTCAAGCCTTCTGAATATTATAAAAGATATACATACATATTACATACATTCACAAAACTCGATTTCTGAAAATTCGGGTGAAACTATGTACTTTATTATTTTAATGAATTTTCAATTTTCTTAGTACCATGTTAAAAATGTCGTGTATCATAGATTTTTTTGCAAACAAACTCGCGATTTACCTGTAGTATCGCAATAAACGCCCATCAAAGCTCGTGCGTTACAAAGATAGCGTGGAATCCCTCAATAAATCACTCCCAGTACAATATTACTGGCCTGTATTAGATTATATAGATCAGAGCCGTCCAAGCCAAAGATGTTTTGGAGTCGTAAGTTTGGTAGGCAATTTAAAAATAAAATGTAAAAAATAAAAAAATAATAAAGAAATTTAAAAATAAAATGTATTTTGGCATTGCATCGAAATTTCTCAACTTATCGACTATTTAGCTAAAGCAATATTTTAGATCTCAAAAATTGAGTTGAATGCCATCATCGTTTTCAAAATATAAAGATTTTCAAAAATTAATATACTGCCATTTTTAACAAAATAGATAGATGCTTGAAATGAGAAATCTATGCTTATATTTTATTTTGTTTATTTTTGAATGATTCATATCACAACCAAATAATTTGATGACTTTTAGATTAGATAATTTTATTGTAAACAAACATTCCTAATATCCTATATAATTATAAAATATTAATAAATTCCTAAACCTATTTTCTAAAAATCAAAGGGAAATTTGGACATATTGAACCAAGTGAATAAAAAGGTAAACATGAACTGAAGTGACTAATGAATTTAGTTTGGTAGAAATATTTGATATTTTAAAGCTTTTTTTTATATCATAAGATAACAAACAAGCAGATGGGTCTCCTGATGGAAAGAGTCAACCATCGCCTATAGACACCAAAGGTATTAATGGTGCGATGCTATCTTGTGGCGAGGTCTAATGTCACATACATAAGTTTACCGGCTTTAATCTAGCTAATGACAATATTTTTTTTGTTTAAAAACACGAGTATGTCATCGGGGCATGGTCATACTAATACACATAAATGTCATATATGTTTTATACAAAAAATATATATATAAATAAAAGTGCATTCGTCTTAATAAATAAATATTACAACCCCTTTGAAAAAAGTGGAATGAAAGTTGATGGACACTATTTGGTTTGCCATAGTTCACAGACACATCAGGTAGCCTCTTCATTACCACTTTTGTCAATTTCAATGATAATCGCTATTCGCTTGCCTTTTACGTAACTAATAAACTACAATAGATTTACGTGTTTTTCATAGCACAGGGCTAACAAACAAAAAATTCAAAACCCAGAATCTGAACCCAAAAGGCCTACTAGCCACCACAAGCCCGATGAAAAAATCAAGTGTGAGCTACACGCGGTCAACAGACAGAGAATATATATATATATATATATATATATATATATATAATCACACCAACTGAAAAGAAGTTTCACTTAAGGCAAGGCAACGGGACAAACAGGTAAAAACTTTTTTGCTAAATCACGTTTTTTTATATTGATAGTTAAATAACAGTTTTACAAAAATTACACGATATACCTGAAGATATTATCTAGGGAATGTGCTAACTCATTTCATGATAGAATGTACTTTACTCGATCATATAAAATCCCGAAAACAGTCTAAAAAAATATCTAAAACAAGAAATTTCTTAATAATATTTCTAATGTTCCACATGATTTTGATATGGTGATATTTAGTTTTAAATACAAAAAAGAATGTGCTAAATTTCGGTTTTCAGCTGAAGTCCTATTTTTATTTATCCGAAAATTAACACGTTTCCCAGCGCTTTCAGACCATGCCGCGTCGCCAATTTCCTATAGAACTAACGCGCGTCAAAATACTTCGCCTTAAATTACACGATTTTCCGTGGCCCAAATCAACACTCGTCAGGAACTAAAAGCGACCTGCGGTCTGTGGTTTGGACAGATCTGTTCTAGACGTTTCGACGTATTGGCAAGCCAAGTATTCTGGAAGTACGTCTTTAAACACAATATGAATGAAATATTATCTTGTGTGTGCGTTATTTAAACGAACAATTATTGCGACTACGACGTGTATATATGCACACAACTGCATGCACACAAACACACATACATACGTATGTACTCATATACTATATTCTATATCTTGACGCCCGTACCCCCGAAGGGGTAGGCAGATGTACAACCAGTGTACCCACGTATAGCCGAAAATACTTCGTCCCACAATGTGATAGGTGGCAAGCCTATCGCTAAACGGACACTTTTTCAATCGTGGGCAAAGTTATCTTTGTCAGAAAATTGAAAAAATACATTTTTGAATTTGCCCGACCCTGGAGTCGAATCCGAGATCTCATTTTTGGTATTACGACTGATTTATTATTCCTGTTGCAATAGCATTGGCGTTAATCGCTTTCGTGTTCTAGTTTTAGTAAGGTAGCATACATTTGTACTTCCCCGCAATTTGGATATAACCACAGACCACACAAATAACAATAGACACGGTGTTTGGTGGTAAATGTGTCGCTGCCTCGCTGCTCATATGAGCAAACTAGCTGTGCCCGCGACTTTTTCTGCGTCGAAAAAGGAGATTGATGAAGCCCCATATAAATTTGGCTAAAACGCAACAGATGATGATGGCTGTTTAACGTGTTGTAATACATTATGAATTTCTTCTGAAATGTTAATTGTATCACGGACACTTTATAATACTAAAATTCACGAAACTCCTTCAAAGATTAATATTATTTGATTCCACAATTGTTACATTCCATTTTAAGCCACTCACATCGTAGTATATCGTCAACACAAATATAATTCGTTTTCGTATTACTTATCATGAAGATTATTTGATTTTAACCACTTAAATGTTGAAAAACGATAAACTTTTGTTCAATAAAATGTTTATTACTCGCTCACAGCCTGCGGTAGTAGTATATGTTCTGTGCTCACAGCGTAAATAGATGACACTTGTTGTTTTTTGTTTCTTTCGGATGATACTTAGAGTACTTATTTATACGGCCTTGTATGTTGTAGATTTCGATTATAATAATAAATGTTTTCATTTCTGTTGCATTTTATACAATAGTTGGTTTAAAATTTTGCGTCTTATCTATCCAACATTTTTATAATTTGTTTGGTTGGTCAGAAATAAATGAACGTGTTAACTTTATGGCAGAATAGAAAAATCTTTGCTTGAATTAGAAATAAGAAAAAGCGTACAAGTTTGATTAGTTTCATGACTTTCCGACTAAAATCCTTTTAAAATTAATTTGCTATTATGAAGTGTCCGTTAAATTCTAATATTGACTTATTGTAAATTAAAATAATTAAATAATTTCGGCTGACGCTATATTTTTGTAGCCCTTTTAGGCAGATCTCATCAATCTCCTTTCTAAAATAAAATTAGCCTAAGTTACTCCCTATTACATCAGCTATCTGCTAGTGAAAGTCCCGTCAAAATCGGTCCAGCCATTTCAGAGATGCGCCGGAACAAACAGACAAACAGACAGACGGACAGACAGACAGACCAACATTGTAAAAAAAAATATTTTGATATATGTACCGTATATAATCCATATGCATTTAGTAAAAAGCGGTTATTTTAATATAAAAAAAGACACTTCAATTTTATTTATTTGTACAGATGTATATAAATGTCAAACGCTTGTAGATAATTTATGTCATGAAAAAATAGAAATATGCCGTATTGTGCTGTTTTATCGTATCGAATAAAAAGCTAATTTTAATACAGCTGGAGTGATTTTATTTCATCGATAAGTATTAAAACTCTGTATTTCGGGGTATAAATAAAAGCGACATTGACAATCTAAGAAATTTTCGTGAAACGCGTATCCAGTTTAATCCGTGGATACAACGAATTAATATCTTTGGGATTAGGAGATGAATTTGTTTGTTTGTCATTTTCAAAATATCTATAATTATTTATTACAAAAAAAGTAGATCAGTGAAGGAACAAGGTCGACACAGTTCAATAACTTCAGTAACTAATGATCAAGGAAGAACCACAAAAATCCCGTTATTTTTTTATTTTTTTTCGAAATGACTATTACAGTTGACCTTATGGGTCGTTACTGCGTCACCGGATTTTTGGGGCGAGCAGAGTGTAAGAGCCAGAGTTTAAGTTAAAATTGGTTCTATAAACACCCGCGCTAAGGGCTGTCTCTTGTGAGACCGGACCTCGGCTTAGTGCGACGTTCGGACTCGTTATTACAAACCGTCTCCGGCTTTAAAAATTACCTAAAATACCTAAGGACACTAAAACCAGTCAAGTACGAGTTGTGTACACGTAGAGTACGTACTATCCGGCGACGTCAACTTGAATAGGGATTCCCTTTGGGATCTTGATTTTTATTTGTTACTAGCTGAGCCCGCGACTTTGTTCGCGTGGAAAAATTTCGAGAAAAAGTAGCCTAAGTTACTCCCTATCACATCCGCTATCTGCTAGTGAAAGTCCCGTCAAAATCGGTTCAGCCATTCCAGAGATTAGCCGGAACAAATAGACAGACAGACAGACCGACAAACAGGCAGACAAACATTGTAAAAAATGTTATCTTCTATACATACAAATAAATAAAATTGGAGTGACTGTTTGTAATATTAAAATAACCGCTTTTTACTAAATGCATATGGATGTATACACGATAAACATACCAAAATGATATTTTTTACAATTTATGTCTGTCTGTCTCTTTGTTCCGGCTAATCTCGGGAACGGCTGAACCGATTTTGATGGGAACTTCACTGGCAGATAGCTGAAGTAATAGGGAGTAACTTAGGTTACTTTTTTTTCGAAATTTTTCCACGCGGACGAAGTCGCGGGCCCAGCTAGTTTTAGTATATGTATCGTGTATATATGTATGTATCCATATGCATTTAGTAAAAAGAGGTTATTTAAATATTACAAACAGACACTCCAATTTTATTTATTTGCATGTATAGATTATTTGTTGTATTAGCAGTTACAGTAAAACGCATTTTGTGAAATTTTTACATAGGTGATTATGATACGAGTATATATGAGATATAATTAAATCTAGAATTTTTTGAACTACCATTTAGAAGTAGGTGTACAAGT
The DNA here is from genome assembly GCA_036924255.1 of Apodemia mormo. Lineage (NCBI taxonomy): Eukaryota > Metazoa > Arthropoda > Insecta > Lepidoptera > Riodinidae > Apodemia > Apodemia mormo. Next base: position 24,568,020 of record JAUPFN010000020.1, on the reverse strand, counting down.
ATTTAATTTTTTGCATATTTTAGAACCCCTTGACCTCTTCCATGATAAAGTTACAAAGATATAGTTCACGAACTGTTACCTCCATGGTTCCATATTATCACAGATATTATAGTATGTTTGATATTCATTCACGCAAAAACATCAGAACCGATTTGGATGAAATTTGATGCACAAATAAATTATGACCTGTAATAGCACTTAGGATATTATTTGTCACGGAAAAATGTGTGTTCCTCAATTCCCACGGCGTTTCTCTAAATCTTTTAAAATGCAGCGGGCTCAGGACGCAGCTAGTTTTATTTAAAGTATTTTTTATAACATTGGATAGCAAATAAGCAGGTGGCTCTTTTGATGGAAAAAGAAATAATCGCCTATAGACATCAACGATGTTAATGGTGATTTGCTATTCGTGTGACGGGTTAGTAATGCCACATGCCTAACTATACGGGCTACCTTGCCCTCCATACCGAAAAATAACAACGACAAGCATTGACTCTAATGCGGCGGGAATAGGGCGGTGGTACCAAATACCCGGGCGAGACGTTACGGAACTCTACCACTTAGTTGTTACGATGGTAGTGACATATAGCCAATCGGTCGTCTTTTACGACCTACTTGGCAGAACGGCAGTTTCTCTATTCTTCAAAGTAGCCCGGACCAATATGAGGAAAAGTATTTGTATTTTCTTTGGATATTAATAAATAACAACCAATAGCTAAAAACACAAAACAAATCTGTTTACTCAATCAAGGAAAACAGTGTAAACAAGGTTGACACGGTTCACTTATTTGATTAACTGATGATCAAGGAAGGAACACAAAAACGCCGCCATTACAAACGGACTCCGACCTTAAACACTTTAATTGAGGGTACTAGCAAATGTCATAAAAACACCAATGAGGAAGCGACAAAGAGTGCGTAAAAAATGTCTTGTTAAGTGAGAATACTCTTCACAATGAACATGGAAACTTTTTTTAAATTGTTTTTAACTGATGGAAAAATTGAGGTTATCAGTTTTTTATAGAAGAGGGGGTAAAGGGACAGGAGGCTCACCTGATGGAAGTGATTACCGTCGTCCATAGACACACACTACAGGGATTTATTATTATTATTATTTTTTATCATAAGACAGCAAACAAGCAGATGGGTCTCATGATGGAAAGAATCAACCATCGCCTATTGACACCAAAGATGTTAATGTTGCGTTGATCTTGTGGCAGGTCTAATGCCACATGCATAATGCTACCTTACCCTTCAAACCGGAACACGACAGCGACAAGCACTGACGCTATTGCGGCAGGAATAGGTAAGGCGGTGGTACCTGACCCGGGCGAGACAATGCAAGAATTCTACCATCTAGTAGCCACGATGGTAGTGACTCGCATAGCCAATTGATCGCCTTTTACGACCTGCCTGGCAGAACGGCAGTTGGTCTATTCTTCAAAGTAGCCCGGAACCAACACGGGGAATCCAAAAAAGATAGAAAAAAAAAATTACAAATTTTGACGTTTAGTTTTTTCTATATTGCAATAATTGCGATAAACATTTTTAAAGGTGGTCTAGCAATAGTTGTGTCAAAAAACGCAGTTCTAGCCTTAATTTTTTTATGTTTTGCTAATTAAAACACCGTCAAATGATAAAAAATTTTACTTATTACACATAAATCTTGAAAAAAATAGTAAAAGAAAATTTATAAAAAAATTGGACTTTCCTGCTTGTATTAAAGGCTCTACTACTAGAATGCTGTTGGGTAAATATGAATGGAATGCGTTTAGTGTAAAATGAATGTGTAGACTAGTTCAGTAATAAACTACACATTGTTAATTATATTGTTAAATAATGTTCGCCAAAACGGTGAGTGAAACACGTTGTTTCTAAACTGCTCTTGACTCAGCACGTGTTTCCTTTGAAATATTCATAGAAGTGTTACGGATATGTCAGACGTGAGGCGTGGTTTCTATTTGACATAGATTTGGTGAGGTATTACCATGAAGTATTATAATACAGCTTCATGGGTATTACTGTACGCTTCACAAAAGCTATGATAATAAAAATCCGTATATTCATTAAAGTGTTATAGACCGCGGAATAGCAACCTTTTTTATTAGTATCTATACATATAATAAAATCGTAGGAAAGTCAGAACTGTATATTGAATATTTTTTTTAAAGAATACTTGGGGCGTGATCTACAATCGATATCGAAGCCAAAAATATAGTGTTTTAGAATTTTTGTCTGTTTGTCTGTTTGTCAGTATGTATGTCCGGGGTAAACTCAAAAAGTACTGCATGGATTTACTTCAAATTTTGTATGAATATTACTAACAGATCGGGTCAACATATAGGCTACATATTATCACGCTATCACCTACGGGGGAGGTGCTGTGCGGAGTAAACGAAGTCCGCGCGGACGAAGTGGCTGGCAACAGCTAGTTTAAAATAATGAAAATAATATTAAAAAAAACATCATTAGAGTGTTCTTTTCGAAATTCCACTAAATTTTCTTTCTACGACTATATTGAGAAGTGCTGCGTGTTTTCTTTTAAAATTAGCGTACCTAATTGAAATATGCTGAATACATGACATTTCCTTTCTTGATTTATTTTAAACGCACTTTCAATATATTAAGCACAATAACAACATATCCTATCCTCACACCAAATGCCTCACCAGGTCAGTAGAGAGAATTAAGTAACATATATCACGGTCAAGACAGACTTGCCTTGCTTTCTCCACATTTATAACTCTTCATGAAAATACACCGCTTAAGGAGACTCTTGACATCTACTTCAGACGACACCCGACGAACTTGATCAAAGTACATTAGTCTAGTCTCTCTCGGTACCTACATACATTCACATTCGAATTGTATATCTGTTGACTTAATAAGTAATTAAAAAAAAAATGTTCGAAAATAAAACTGCGCCGATGAAATTGTCTACCACCTCAAACGTATCCTATTTTTGTATTGAACAGTAATCAATCATAGTTTAAATTTGGTGAAATGTTTAATAATTATTAATTATCAATACTATCAAATGGTCATAGTGTCCGACAAATTTTTTGCTACGTTGTATTAGACCGATACGTAATATACGACGTTATCACGAGATTATTGGAGCTCTTTCAAATAAACCAGCCAAGTGCGAGTCGAACTCGCGCACGAAGGGTTCCGTACGATCACAGCAAAAAAATACGAAAAAAACGGGTTTATTGTATGAGGACCCCCTTAATATTTTTATTTTTTTTATTTTTAGTATTTGTTGTTATAGCGGCAATGGAAATACATAATTTGAATTTGAAATTATAATGTGAAAAAATGTGAAATCATAATGTGAAAATTTCAGCTTTCTAGCTATCACGGTTTATGAGATACAGCCTGGTGACAGACAGATAGACGGACAGACAGACAGCGGAGGTTTAGTTATAGGTTTCCGTTTCACCCTTTAGATACAGAACCGTAAAAAGTCGTAGACTCGCTAAAATTAAGCCACTCACAAAAAGGGTACTGTTCTAAGCATTATTAGTAATTAAAATTACTTACGGTCGGTTTCTGAAACGTAAATTAATAACAATAATATTTAATAATAATATCCCTGGACCAGCGAAATCAATGTATTCTATTTCGATGATCTAACCCAATATAAGCCAATTTTTTGCTTGTAATATGGATGTTATTCAACGACAGTAACATAAAGAGATACATATATAAATATTCAAATATTTAATAAAATACCCAAACCCAGAAATATAAAAAACCCGAGCCCCATTGATTGCGTAGTTAGATTCGCTAACCACTCGACCAACGGAGAGGTCAAATTAATTTTAACACGCAATTAATCTGGGTTTAAAATTTCATTTGGTTGGAAAAATTATGTTAAACACAGATTAATTGCTTGTTAAATTGATTTGCGTTCGGTAAACTGGTCGCAACTCTCTGGAGTCAGACATTGCGTGGCATAATCTTTACACCTTGTGTTAAAAATTGTAATTGAATACATTGTTTCACAACGATATATATTTTTTTTTGGCAGATGAACTGCGAAAACTAAATTTAGTTTATATGGTTTCCTCAGGATCCTACTAAATAATAATAAATGAAATAATTTAAAAACAGGCTCAGATGGAGATTAGAGAGCTTTAATTTTAGAATTTTGAGAGCCCAAAAATCATTACATACTAAAATATAGAATTTACGAAATCGGTCGCGTCGTCTTTAAGTACTCGGTAACATAGGTACGTAAAGTTAATCCTGTCAGTTTATGAACCTCTACATTAAAAAAAAATTGTTAGATCTATCTATACATAACCATGTTAGTAAGATTTTATTCTATTTACTAGCTGTTGCCCGCGACTTTGTTCACGCGGACTTCGTTTACTCCGCACAGCCCCTCCCCCGTGGGTGATAGCGTGATAAAAGGTAGCATATATGTTGACCCGACCTGTTAGTAATATTCATACAAAATTTTAAGTAAATCCATGGAGTACTTTTTGAGTTTACTCGGACATACTTTCCTACGATTTTATTATATGTATAGATTTGTCATTTATAAAAAAATAAAAAAATGTGAGAAAATAGGATAATAATAAGTACCACACGTATAAGCTTTCCAGCCAACTTGTTATCCCTAAGAACACGACAGAGAGAACCACAGACGCTATTACAACAATAATCGAAAACGCGGTTTTACCCAAATCCGGAGTCCCATTGATTTTAGTCAAATTCGCTAACAACGCGACCAATGACAGGCGCGACCAAGGACGGCAGGAATAGGTAAAGCGGTGGGACCAGGCCCGGGCGAGACGATGCAGAACTCTACCACCAAGTAGCCACGATGGTAGTGACCCGCATAGCTAATCGGTCGCGTTTTACGACCTGCCTGGCATAACGGCAGTTTACGTGTTCTTCAAAGTAGCCCCAGACCAACACGGGAAGAATGAATTTTATGAAATTTACTTAAAAAAAAGGATATTAGTTTAATTCCATTGACAATTAATTTGATGAAGTTATTATATTGTGTTTAATTGTGACGGATCACTACCAACGGAGGTATTCTATGTCGACGACCACTACAGAACTTTTCACTGAACGTGGGCTGACAAACATATAAACGGCTTTAAAATAAAGCTACAGAAACCTAAGTATTTGGTAAAAAATTGTAGGGAACACTCTGTCCTAAGTATCGCTTCTTTGCTTCAAAAACGTGACAAGTTTGAAAACTCAGTTTTGTACTAAATTTAATGTATTATCAAAACATTCTTATGAGTTGAGACAGCTAAGGTGTTAAAGTTTATACGTAATCTACAATAAAGAAAAAAAAAATACACAATTAACTAAAATAATTTTTGTTAGTTAAAAAATGCTCTACTGTAAAATGTGTTTTTAAGATAACATGTTATTAAAGCAAAGAAGCGATATCTAAATAGTATAAATGCGAAAATGAGTTTGTTTGTTATAATTTCACGGCTAACCCGCTTTGATTCAATTTGAAATAGGTACAGATAATTGAAGAAACTTCAACATTTTACAAAAATCCTCCCTAAGGGGCTGAAATAGGGGAAAGTTTGTATATCTATAATTTGTACGTCTATATCGACGACATGGTAATATACTCGCAGGCCATAAATGTAGGTACGAGTAAGTACTGTATTATATGCATGTCGTGGGCAAAGCCGCAGGGATCAGTTAATTAAAAAATAAATTTAAAAGCACTCAGACGAAAAATGCAATAATATAAATAAATAATCAGTCATATTTCAATACATTTTGAAGGCCTTCAGTTCAACTCACGAGGCGTTGACCTGTTTCAAGTCAGGGCCAGACTAATCTTGATTAGAAAATGACATCTAATCTGAATTTTGAAATGTTTTTAACCACCATTGTGAGCTTGAAATTCATGTTTTATTTATTTTTAAGTCTGAAATAGATATGATCTATACTTAGGCTAAGGACTCACGAAGCGGTTTTCACCCCCGCCCGCCGCGGTGGAATGGAGTTTTATTTTCAAAACTTACGAGACCGGAGATTTGTGCGGTTACGCAGTCGTCGCGGTTGCGATTATCGCTCGCATACTTGGCGGTTGATTATCGCAATACGGGCGGTTAAACGATCAGTTGAGTTCCAGACCGCCATGGACAAACACCATAAACGAGCTGTTACGTTATACTTACTTCACAGAAGAATTATGTTATATTTATATTTATTATAAATATTAATATTATTATAATAATGGATATCAATATCCATTTTGTTGACAAACGTACACAAAGCGTCACTACTCACTACGCAACGAGTAATAACAAGTCACTGCAAAATGGCGTCGGATTTCGGTACATCCCCCCCCCCCCCCCTCGCCCCGCTGCCCACTGCGGTCGCCCGCCAAGCGATAGCAAAGCGCGCGGGTGCTACCCGCCGCGGCTGCGTGACCGCGATCCGCGCCCGCCGGTACAAGATGACCACCAGTGCAGTGGGACCCGCAAACAATCGCACACGCCGCGGGCGTAAAACGCGTCGTGAAATGTGCTTTAATTTTTTGCATAAATATCTGTATTCTATGTATAAAGGCTGAGGGCCCGCAACCACGGCGGGCGCAGGTGAAAACCGCTTCATGAGTCCTTAGCCTTGAATAACAAAACTGAAATTTGGTTTCCGTTTGAACTTTGTGATCTCTGTATCTATAAGTTTGATTTGAAAAATTGTTTTTGTGTTTTAAAGTCTACTAGGTGTTCCCCGCGACTTCTTCTTATGTTGTTTATTTTATGTGATATGCAATGCTAATAGGTACTTGGTATCCCCTTTTTAAGGCAGTTACGCAACCGACCCGCCCTCTATGATATATAATTTTTTAAGCCGTGTTTTTTTGTACTTAAATCCGTTTTATGCAATCATTTTCAAAGGGTTTCTCGGCTTCGTTTAAATTTTTAAGGACATTTGAGGTAGCTTAGGTACCGATAGGGTCACTTTCTTCACTGAGTACAATTCATGATTTTTTCTTTTTATGACTCCAAGGTCAAATACATCATGTTCTATATTCCACTTTGTCCTTATTCTTTTTAACTTTCCGCTACCTATGTAGATAAGGAAGTTCCTGATTTTGTCCTCATTTTCGAAAATCGAGTTTTCACTAGATCTCCACGTTTTGAGGTCCAGAGTGCTAAGTGTGAGTTTTTCTTTGCGCATTCGATTGTGAGCGCGTTTGGAGTTTACTAGGAATTTCTATGTGATTTTTACAGCGCCACCTAGTGGTAAACGTGAGAAACCAGTTTACCACTAGGTGGCGCTGTATAAATCACATACAAATTCCTAGTAAACTCGAAACGCGCTCACGATCGAATGCGAAAAGAGAAATTCACACTTAGCACTCTGGAAACCTTTTCCGACTATTTTCACGATGACGTCAGTATTTTTAGCTTTTTGTTTTCAGCGTATAAGGAGGTACTTCCGACTTTTCTGATATAATGTTAATGTAAAAAGAGTCACATATAAGTTTTTTCGGGAAAATATAAAAAAGAATTAAATACTTAAATACTATTATGGACTCCCTAATTTTAATAACTCATTGTAGATTTTTTTATAATTATGCGTAGAATTATTTCAAGTGAGATTTGAATACTAATTACTGTAAACCTAAGTTTTTGACATGTTCCTTTATACGTAAGCACTGTCGAGATACACTGCCGAAATATTGCTCACGCCTAGAAAATTATGGCGATGTTTGCGTCGTCGTATGTGCGCGAACAGACTTTTTCGACTACGAAATTGCGGAAAAAGTCATTTAGATACCGACTTATTGATGAACTCCTTTCCGCGCTGCTGAAACTTACTTCGTTACAGCTCGAACCTGCATTCGAAAATATTATGGAAAATCAAAAGCAATTTTTGATTTGCCATAATATGTTGCCATATTATATGTTTCACACATTGCAGGGCCTTCGAATAATAATAATAATTCTTTATTTATATAATAAAATTATTTTATATAAAATTTTATGTTTTAGATAATTGTATTCTATAATATAAAATAATAGTATAATTTTTTTTCATTACAAAATAAAATTTTCCTATAATTCTGACCCTTCTCTGAAATTTCTTAACCATTCTGCCTCCCCCATTTAGAAAGTTTTTCCACTACTGGACTTAACAAAAAACCTCTCCTAAGTTTGACACACACACACCAGACTAAATAAAATAGTATACATATGTGTATATTATGATGAGACATCATAATATACACAATAAATGGTAGTGTGTGTACTGTTTTTTTAGATAATTTAATCTGCCCTTTTTATCATGTAAACTTTAACAGTTTAAAATTTTATACTCCTCCGTAGGTATACCTACTCATCGTAAAATACGGTATAATTTTATTGTTTCAAGTACCTACGGCTACAAATATAAAAATTATTCAAAAGTATCCATTTCAATATGAGAAATATCTCGGCCTAAAAATAAATTTATTCTGACTTATACCACAGAATGCTTAGAAACTAACAGAAGTCAATGTTACATACAAGTAATATTCGAGCTTAGCACACATAAACACCTCTCACGGACGCGATATCTCGGACTGGTGAGGTAAAAACTGTCCCGAACCATTCCGAGATATCGCGTCCGTGAGAGGTATATATGTGTGCGTTGTTCGAATATCACATGTATGTAGATTGACTACTGTTAGTCCCCAATATACTGTGCTTATACACTGATTGAGCCTACATTAGTCGGTAAAATGGCATTATTAAAATTATTCTTATCTGTATATTAATAAGTGATGGAAACACTTTGGAACCCTTGTTAAGACAAATACGAATGTGGAAGGATGTAGGTACCGGGGAAGACCAAGACTGACGTACCATGATTAGATTGATCTAGTAAATAACTATCCGAAGGTGATGTCAAGAGTCTTCGCAACCGGCGTGTTTTTATGAAGTGAGCAATGAACGAGACAAGTCTGCAAGCATCGTGACGAATGGCACTCGGTTGTCTCTGCCTACCCCGTAAGGAAATCTAGCGTGAACACATGTATGTAGAAATACATTAAATTAATAAAAATAAACATTACACACACTATATTCCATCATAATTTACACACATACATGTGTACTATTTTCTTTACAGCTAGTGGCTAAAATCATATGCCAAATTTAAGAGAGTTTATTGTTTGGTTCTTGGTCGAATTTTGGCCACAAGCGATCGCTAGTATTTAAAAATCATATGTGTAATATGGCTTAAATCATATGCCAAACTTAAAAGAGAGTTTATTGTTGGTTTTTGGTCAAATCTGGGCCACAACCGATCGCTAGTATTTAAAAATCATATGCCTAATATGGCTTAAATCATATGCCAAACTTAAAAGAGACTTTATTGTTTAGTTCTTGGTCGAATTCTGGCCACAAGCGATCGAAATCATATGTGTAATATGGCTAAAATCATATGCCAAACTTAAAAGAAACTTTATTGTTTGGTTCTTGGTCGAATTCTGGCCATAAGCGATCGAAATCATATGTGTAATATGGCTTAAATCATATGCCAAACTTAAAAGAGAGTTTATTTTTTGGTTCTTGGTCGAATTTAAAAATCATATGTATATTATGGCTTAAATCATATGCCAAACTTAAAAGAAAGTTTATTGTTTGGTTCTTGGTCGAATTTTACCACAAGCGATCGCTAGTATTTAAAAATCCTAATAGATTATTATGTGTTTCATATTATATATGTTGTATAAATATATGCCCCGTATTAGTCCGGGGCCCCTTTAAATGTAGACCAGGGCCCCTTAGACCATCTGTCATTCTTCCAGGCAGTTCGTTAAAAGCGAATGATACGAATCGCTACCATCGTTACTACTATGTGGTAGAGTTCTGCAACGTCCCGCCCGGATATTTGGTACCAAAACGCTTTAAGTTCTTCTGCCGCAATATCGATGGTGTTTGTCATTGTCGTGTTCCGGATTTAAACAAAGTGCATTAACACCTCGCCTCATGGATAGCATCGCACCATTACCGGTTTTGGTGTTTACAGGCGATTGTTGTAAGACCGCCTTTGTGTACCTTTGTGTATAAGTTATACAATTTTTATTATAATTTGTTAAATTTTTTGGTGCGCAATAAAGTGTAATCATTCATTCATTCATTCATTGTTGTATCTTACCATCAGGAGAGCCATCTGCTTGTTTTGTTTCTTATTTTATAAAAAAAACAACTAATTCTTGAAAACGGCTTTATTAAAATTATTCTCATATATATTTTTTTATGTTATAAGATATCAAATAAGCAGATGGGTCTCCTGATGGAAAGAGTCAACCATCGCCTATAGACACCAAAGATGTTAATGGTGCGTTGCTATATTGTAGCGAGGTCTAATGCCACATGCATAAGTTAACCGGCTACCTTAACCTCCAAACCGGAACACGACAGCGACAAGCACTGACGCTATTGCGGCAGGAATAGGTAAGGCGGTGGTACCAGACAATGCAGAACTCTACCACCTAGTAGCCACGAAGGTAGTGACTCGCATAGCCAATCGGTCGCCTTTTACGACCTGCCTGGCAGAACGGCAGTTGGTCTATTCTTCAAAGGAGCCCGAGACCAACACGGGGATTAACAGATTAACAGATTATAGTTTAGATCTGCTTTCTTTTTATATATTGTAATTTCCTACGTTTATCGTTTATCATTAGCATTGAAAATGACATTATTTCCATTGGTCCTCAGATACAATGGACACATGTCATACAAACGCGAATCACGTGTAATCTACATGTTAAAACTCTCCCTCGGAATATACACGAGACTAGTGACCTTTACAGGATTCAGGGCTCTTGAGTACAATCGAGCGCAATAAGTAGTAGTTAATCTATGATTGTACGAAACTTAAGGCGAGGTATTTCGACGCGCGTCAATTCTATAGAAAATGGGTGGCGCGGTATGTTCTGAAACCGCTGGGAAACGTGTTAATTTTTGGATAAATAAATATAGGACATCAGCTGAAAACTAAATAGCACATTCTTTTTTGTATTTACAACTAAATATCACCATATAAAAATCATGTGGAAGATTAGAAATATTATTAACAAATTATTTGTTTTAGAGATTTTTTTAGTCTGTTTTCGGAATTTTATATGATAAAGTAAAGTACATTTTATCATGTAATGAGTTAGCACATTCTTTAGATAATATCTTGTGGTATATTGTGTAATTGTTATTTAACAATGTTGTAAAATTGTTATTTAACAATCAATACAAAAAAACGTGATTAAACAAACCAGTTTTTTTTCGCGAATATTACGCGAACTGAGGAGTATACATTTTGGCACATTTAAAATTTATATGGAGAAGAGCAGAAAGTTTATTTTCTTTATTTTCATTGCCATTTGTCATGCATTGGCTGGATTTCCAGGTGGAGCAATCCAAAACAATTTTTTTTTCAGTTTTCTGATAAAAAACAACGTTGTCCGGGATTAGATTAAGGCCCGGTTGCTGATCGGCTTGCCACCTATCACATTATGGGACTAAGGATCTTCAGCTAATCGTGGGTGCACTGGTTGTACCTCTGCTTACCTTTTTAGGGATACAGGCGTAAATATACTTTTTTTATATGCCTTAAAACACGTAAAATTAATAAAAATATATATTACACACACATCATATATTTGGCACCAATGACGTGTATAATTATACACGTCATTGTTTGGCACACATTATAATATTCACACATAATATAAGGTATTCCATAATAGTTAAAAATATTTAAACCCAGTATTTGGTACGTCTAACCAAAGATAACCTAAAAACAAACGTCATTCGAGGGTTTAAAACTTTTTGATTTGTATGAAATTGACATATACGATTACGTATACATTTAAATATACGAAATTTTATTTATACAAATCAAAAAGTTTTACATCCTTAAATGACATCTGTTTTTAGCTGGATATCTTTGATTAGATATACCGAATGCTTATATACGAGTAATGAGTATACTTTTTGTTTGTGATGAGTTTGTTGTTAAACAGAATAAATTTTAATATACTCTATGATCAATCACAAGGCCCCCGTGTTGGTCTCGGGCTCTTTTGAAGAATAGGCCACTGCCGTTCTGCCAGGCAGGTCGTAAAAGGCGGCCGATTGGCTATACGAGTCACTAACATCGTGACTATACTAGGTGGTAGAGTTCTGCATTGTCTCGCCCGGGTCTGTTACCACCGCCTTACCTATTTCTGCCGCAATAGCGTCAGTGCTTGTCACTGTCGTGTTCCGGTTTGGAGGGTAAGGTAGCCGGTAAATTTATGCATGTGGTATAATACCTCACCACAAGATAGCAAAGCACCATTAATACCTTTGGTGCCTATAGGCGATGGTTGATTCTTTCCATCAGGAGACCCATCTGCTTGTTTACTATCTTATACTATAAAAGAAGAAAAGAAAAAAAATTTGACGTCAAGCAATGTAAAGTGTATAATGCTCTCACTCGTCGCGTCCGCGGATTTCTCAAAAAAGCCGTTTATTTGGCGCGGTATGTTGCACATAATATATTGTTTATTTTGTGTATTTCCTTAAATTTCATTGTTTTTTAGAATAAGTGCTATAGTGTAGAGTAAAAAATCATCAAAAAAATCAAAAATTTTCCACACGAATGTCCAAAGGTATCCATCTCAGAACGGTCACGCTCACGCTATATATATTTTAATAAACATCCACACCCAGAAATAAAAACCTCTAGGTATGCTCATCACACAAATGCCTGTATGTTGTCACCTGTTTTTTGACAAAATAACAGGTGTTAAAAATAAAGTACAAGATCGAAAAATAAAGTACAAGCTGTGCTATTCATTTTTTCATGTACATATTTTTGTTACTTCTAGCAATATCTAATAATATACTTTTTTAATAATTTACTTACTAATAACGTATTAACTTATTACTTTATTGTATTTCGCTCATCCGGTCACTGCGGATATACCTCAAAGAAAAAGCTATAAATGACAGTTTTGTATATTTTCAATGTTATTATTTTTTTTTTTATTACCCGACTGAAGGAGGGTAATGTTTTTCGAGCGTATGTATGTATCCATTTCTTTGGCACGCCCTACAGCCCAAACGGCTGGACAGTTTTTGACATATGAGGTGTCGTTGAATTTGTTTAAATTGTAGTAGTAACCAAGGAAGTTATATTCTAAGAATGTTCACACGCGCTTCAAAATCGTTCCGAAGAGTACCACGACATGGGTGGAGTGTGTCTCTTTCTACTAAATAAAGCGCCAATCGCCATATATAAGTGCGACCATGCGTTGTTTGCAAATTACTACTAAGTAATTCTACTAATTTGAGAAATAGTTTTTGCATTGCATAATTAATTACGTAATAATTAAAATAAGCACATTTTAGAACTCACTATGTTAATTACAATACATTTTATGCTAATTTATTTATCGACGTGTATGAATAAAAAGTATTTAACGATTGCCGAATGTGTAAAAACCTACCATCTAGATAGTTTTATTTACACTGGCAATTATAAGAAAGGGACAACATCCACTCTTGTCGTTGTCTTGCTCAGAACGTTTTTCCCCTCTGTTATGTAAGAAACAAATGTCAACTTTATTTATTACGAAATAAAGTACATTTTTATTTTTCAAATATTGCTTCGTAACAATTCCAGTTATGGTATATAAGTTCCTTGGTAGTAACATAGGCTTACAAATTTTCAAAATGGCGCCCGCAAACAGCGGAATGAGGGGAGAGGGAGGTGATTTTTTTCTTACCGTAGCAATATGGGTTTCAAATGAAAGCTAGTAAAAAGACCAGTTCAGAAATATATATCAAATTATGTTTATATTGCTATTTTAACACAAATATTCATAAAACGTGCCATTTATCGCCTGGGTGCCCGAATTACTAAGATACCGATTTCTTTCATAATTTTAAATAGTTAGGTACAAACGTATACTTAAATTAGTGTTTCGTTATTCTGCCTTTACAACAGGGAGATTGATGTAAAATATAAATAACTAATATATGTAGATTGAATATTATATAAAGCAATGGGAGTTATATATGACAATTGAATGGTCAGCTCTTCGAAGGGACCAATTAAAACCCGGAAAATTGTCACAGGCTGTTTATTTAGAATTTGACGACAAAGCAATTAAAATCAATAATCCTGGAGTGTCTAATTTCGATCGGTTGCCGAGTTTCGTCCGCCGGTCGAATTTCGACCGGGTGCCGAAATTCGGCCGCGGGTTGAAATTCGACCGGGTGCCGAAATTCGATCGTGGGTCGAAATTCTACCGGGTTCCGAAATTCGACCGGGTGCCGTAATTCGACCGTGGGTCGAAATTCGACCGGCTGCCGAAATTCGACCGCGGGTCGTAATTCGACCGGCTTCCGAAATTCGACCGGGTTCCGAAATTCGACCGGGTGCCGAAATTCGACCGTTTTTAATATAATAAGGTATTGTAAGCTGCGCGGCGTGCGGATGTTTCTCTCTCTCTCTCTCTCTCTCTTATAGAAAGCAAGCCAGATATTTTCATTTCTATTTCGCATTGAACTATGTGGTGTCGCAACGATTATTTTTGTTGAGTGTATACAGGTTTTTAGTAAATAATAATAAAAGGAACTTCGTTCCATCCGGGTGTCCCTTGACACCTCTCAAGTTTTTTTAAAATATAACTTCCAGATTTATGTACCGATTGAGTACAAAAACTAATCAGCTCTATTCCTCGAAAAACTACGTCTAATACATAAATTGCATCAAAATCGGTTTATCCATTTGGGAGTAATCGTTGACGAAAAATTTTGAAAAAAGTGTTTTTTCGACGTAGGTTCGAAATTTTTCAACCAATCATTTTTTGGTGTTCTACGACATTTTAGTAATAAAAAAACTACGTCAAATGTCATTTCAAAAATCAAAATCGAATCTAATTCTCAAAACTTATAGCTTTTCAAATATTAAAATTACATTGTTTTTAACAAACTTATTTAAATTTTTTTTAAATAACTTTCAAGTTAATTTACCGATTGACTTTAAAATATTATCAGCTTTTGTTCTTTAAAAACTGCGTTTATTTAATCAAAATCGGTCAATTTGTTTAGGCTTTATCACTGAAGAAAATTAAAAATAAAATGTTTTTTGACATAGCATCGAAATTTTTCAACCTATCGATTATTTAGCTAAAACAATATTTTAGATCTCAAAAAAATTGAGTTGAATGCTATCATCGTTTACAAATATACAGCAAAAATTTAATAATAGTGCCATTTTTAACAAAATAGATATTTGAACTGAAAAATCTACCTTTATAGTTTTTACTCTTTTGAGCTTAAAATACCTTAATTTAGTTAGAAGTGTCAGGGATGACCCGTCGGGTCAACCATTTACACATTTTATCCTGTTTGCTCCGATGCCTCGCCTTAATAAATCGCAGGGTTAAACCTTCAACGTTACAGGCTTAGATTTGAGCGTTGACTGTTTTTCACATGGCCAACTATATATTGCTCTTTCAAAAGTAACCTCTAAAGAAAACATGTTTGTATTGTCTAATGGCAAGAAAGCTGTGAACGTTGTATATGTCGCAGTGAAATTGTCGATAGCCGTTAAATTATAATCTACCTAGGGATTTTATAATTTGGTTAGGTTAGGTTAGCAGTTAAATTATAATATCACTTAGGTAAATTATAATCTAACGGTACTGACAACTTAACTGCGACATATATAAAGACATTCTGTAATATATTAATTGTAAAAATAAAAGAAATAGATAAAAATGTAAAAACTAAAAATGTAGTACCTATATGAATTTAGATATTCCAAAGAAAGAAGCAGGAAATCTTCATGGTATAGGGAAAGGGGAATTGTTTTACTCCAAATTTAACGCGCGCGGGCCACGGGCAGTAATGAATAAATCAAAACTACTGGATCGATTTTAATCATTTTCTTCCCGTGTGAAGCCGGGGCGGGCCGCTAGTCTATACTAACATTATAAAATTGTAGAGTTTGTTTGTTTGTTTGGTTGTACGCGGTAATCTCGAAAACTGCTGAACTGATTTGAATAATTCTTTTTGAGTTGGATAGCCTGTTTATCGAGGAAGGTTATAGGCTATATAACATCTTGCTACAACCAGTAGGAGCGCAGTAAACAAAGTCCGCGTGGACGAAGTCGCGGGCAACGGCTAGTTAAATATATTCCAGTATTTATATATGTATTTCTATGTATTAGTATCGTTGACTAACACCCATAACACAAGCAAATAATTTGCTTACTTTGGGGTTAGATCAGTAAGTGTAATTTGTCCCGTAAATATTTATTTATTATACATATTATGAACATCAAATTTCGTGATTAAATTTCACTACTGTGATCTCGAATCCTAAATATTTTTTCTGGAAAATATAACTTGCGATACACGAATTGTGGATGCACTTCTTGTTCTTCTGAGTACATCTATTGGAAAGTAAGCTTAAAACCACACAGCACAAAACAAGTGCACCAACGATTAGCCGAAAATACTTGGTCCCCATTATGATAGGTGGCAAGCCTATCGTTAACGGGCACATATCCAATCCCGGGAAACGTTATTTTTATCTGAAAAAACACAATTTGTATTGGCCGACTCGGGAATCGAACCCGGGGCGTCATGTCACCCGTCATGTCGTCATGAACACTCACCGACACCGGACCACTAGACCAAAGAGGCGAGTATTTATTTATTTATTTTTATTTACGCTTTAAGAATTTCCTGCCCAAGTATCCCAAATGACATAGCACTACTAACACTGATTACTAAAATTATGTCAATGCTGTATTATTTGTTTGGGATTTCTGATTCAATGCCCCATTTACATTCTTATCAAAACAACTGTAGAGCATAACCTTCGAATTGTTTATTTGCTACTAAAAATGCAAAAATTTTCGAGACTTCGATGATTATCGATTGAGAGTCCATAGGATGGAGTTTGGTGATTACATGTATATGGGGCAGTTACAAAATACTACGAATAGCATTGTCTCGAATATTACGAGACATTATACGCTTTTTTAATTTCAAGGGAGCTATTTGTTTTTCTAAAAAAAGTAATTTTTGTAATCATCGCCATATTCCTGTCGCTTTAGTATCAGAGTGCTAAGTGTGAGTTTTTCTTTTCGCATTCGATCGTGAGCGCGTTTCAAGTTTACTTGGAATTTGTATGTGATTTGTACAGCGCCACCTAGTGGTAAAATGGTTTCTCACGTTTACCACTAGGTGGCGCTGTACGAATCACATACAAATTCCTAGTAAACTCCAAACGCACTCACGATCGAATGCGAAAAGAAAAATTCACACTTAGCACTCAGAGATTGTCACTGTCATGTGCCGGATTGGAGGTGTCATAATGCACTCAACATTGTATTTATCATCGCTAGTCTCGGTGGCAAAGACCTCTTTTTCATTATGCCAATACCGCTTCCTTTATGAGATAAGTAGAGATGAAACTTATAGGTATTGGCCGGATACCGGCTACCGGTTATCTGGCGAGCTGAGTAAAAATATAACGGTTATTTGGCAAGCTAAGTATCGACGGGGCTCGGGTTCGATTCCCGACGGGGATAAGCATTTGTGTGATGAGTATAAATGTTTGTATTTCCGGGTTTGTGTGTTTATTAAATATATTTATATAAGTATTTCTATGTATTTTAGTACATTTATTTAGAAGTTATTAGTATCGTTGACTAATTAATACCTATAACACAAGCAAATGATTTGCTTACTTTGGGGTTATATCAGTTAGTATAACTTGTCCCGTGAGTAAAAGTATGTGGTCTTATAACGGGAAGCTGCCAATTTAACACACACATGCCTTAGAGCTAACAGACAGTCTCCTATGCGGGGATGCCTAAACTATGATTTTCACCATGTGCTGTGTTTTTTTTACATTTTAAGATAGTAAACAAGCAGATGGCTCTCTCGATGGAAAGATAACCATCGCCTATAAACACCAAATATGTATGTTAATGGTCCGCCCGTCCCGTTGGTCGACTGGTTAGCAACCTTGACTACGCAATCGAAAAAGCTCAGAAATTCGATCCCCGACGGGGACAAGCATTTGTGTGATGAGCAAAAATATTTGTGTTTCCGGCTTTGGGTGTTTATTAAATATATTCCAGTATTTATATATGTATTTCTATGTATTAGTATCGTGCCTAACACTCATAACACAAGTAAATAATTTGCTTTCTTTGGGGTTAAATCAGTAAGTCAAAGTCAAAGTCAAAGCATTTTTGAAGTGAAAACTTCTTTAGGCGCGTTGAGCGTTTTGGTAGAGGGTAAAATCCTCGGTTCGCGTCACCGACATGCTAATGATAATAGTATATCTATAGCTATGTTTTGCATATACGCGAACGAACTACGGTGTGTGCATGTCACAATTTCTATCGTTGAAATAAAAAATTCATTATAATTCAGAACAGTTTGGTTTCTACAACGAATTTAGCTAAATAGTGTTGAAATGGACCATATAGTAAATTAATAAAGAAGTGTAACTGGAATTAATACAGTGATTAACACTAAAATTCATAATTTAATACAATTACAAACGTTAAATTATTTCAAGTGCAGTGTTTGTTCAGCTACTCAGATAAACGCGTAAGTGACGTTAAATACACGGCGCTTAAATCCTTTTGGACGCTAGGATTGCATCAATTGCAGTACAAGTTTAGTACTGTGCCGATATCTACCGTCTACAACAAAATAAGATAATTTATAACAATGGAATGTAAGCAATGTATGAAAGATTTGAAAACTGATGATTTGATGAAGTGTTCTGCCTGTCAAGGGATTTATCATTACTTATGTGTTAATATAAATGAAACCGACTTCAAAAAAATTCTTCCTATGAATAAAGCAAAGTGGAAATGCCCGACGTGTAAACAATCTAAAAAATGTAATAACAGCCCGAGATTAACTTCTAGCTCAGGCCATACCAATGTCGACTCATCTCAGTCTCAGTCACATATTCAGACCGACGCCAAGTCATTGATTTCCTATTTTGATGATCGTTTCAATGGTTTACAATCTACAATAGAATCATTTAAATCTCTAATTACTGATGAGCTTAAGAAACTTTCAGACTCTGTAAATTTTTGGTCAACAAAAATAAAATCAGTGGAATCTTCTATAACCTCTGTTACGGAGAGATTAAATGAATTAGATAAGGAGGTCAGCAAGTTGGATAACATAAAAATGGAACTCGAAGAATATAAATCTAAAATGAAGGAATTTACAGAGAATAGTAATAGGAATGATCAATGGGTCCGCCGTTCGAATATTCAAATTAATGGTATCCCCCAAAAAAAAGGAGAAAATCTGAATCAAATAATCAAAAATTTAGCTTCTAAATGTGGTTATACCTTAAACTTTGATACTGACGTCGACTTTGTAACGAGAGTAGCTGTCAAAAATGATACTTCTGATCATTATATTAGGCCCATTATTCTAAAAATGCAGTCAAGGTACAAGAAAGATGATTTTTTGTCATTACTACGTAAGATCAAAAATTGTACTGGGAATGACATCGGTATTACGGGTGCTCAGACTAATAATACAATTTATTTTAATGATCATCTTTCCCCGGAAAATAAAATTCTCCTTAAAAAGGCGAAAATAATTGCTAAAGAAAAAGGATATACCTTTTGCTGGGTTCGAAACTGCACCATAATGGTAAGGCGTAACGAACAATCGCCTATCATTCATATAACTTCAGCTGAATCTTTAAACAAAATTATATGAGTAATAATTTTTCATGTCATGTAATTATTCTTTATTTACTTCATTTATTATGTATTACAAGCGGGATTATTTACTGTTTAAAATATATATTGGATTGTTTTAATTTTTATGATCGGTATGTGGATAATTTTAAAAATATTTTAAAAAATATTATTTATTTTTTAATGATATTTGGTTGGGCTTATAATATAATGCTCTTACTCTTGGAGCCAGCATCTCGGACTACAGTTGTTGTAAAAA
Source organism: Apodemia mormo (assembly GCA_036924255.1). NCBI lineage: Eukaryota > Metazoa > Arthropoda > Insecta > Lepidoptera > Riodinidae > Apodemia > Apodemia mormo. The sequence continues at coordinate 24,548,020 of JAUPFN010000020.1, read as the reverse complement.
ATCTCATAGTTATTAATCACACGTATAAGTTCTATACTCCATTTAACAATGGCTCTTAACATTTTTTATCAGAATGTGCGTGGATTACGGTCGAAAACTAAAATGTTCTACAGCAACATATTAAATGTAGACTATGACATTATTTGCTTAAGCGAAACATGGTTATTACCGGGAATTTTTGATGCGGAATTATTTGACTCGCGGTATAGTGTTTACCGAACGGATCGCAATTATAATCAACTAAACAGTACCAAGGGAGGTGGTACCTTGATAGCCATCCGTCGTGGTATTAATGTGAGTATGCTTAGATTAATTCCTTTGCCTTCCTTATATGATGCTGATGTAACCTGCGTTCATATTTTACTAAAAAAGGCACCATCGACATGTTTGTTAAGGTTATATTGTTGTTACTTTCCTCAAAATCAAAACCAACATTTAGCAGAACTTGCTTTATATGAACATATATCTGATTTAAAGTTAAATTACCCCGATGATAGGTTTTTAATTGTAGGAGATTTTAATATAAGACAGGCTAAGTGGTCGTCGGTGACTATTTCTATGAATAACTCGTTGATATTGGAAAATAGCCAGGAAGATATACTAACCTCACAGTTGTTCACGTTTTTGTGTTTTAATGGTTTTTCTCAATATAACTCTATACGTAATATAAACAATAGGCAACTAGATCTTATAATATCTGATATACCTTGTACAGTATATCGTGTGAATCCCTTGTCATTACCAGAGGATGCTCACCACCCCTCTTTGTGCATTGACGTTGGTATTGATATTAATCTGCAAAACTTACGTCCAGCAGCACGTGTTGTGCGTCGTTTTCATGCTGCAGATTATAATAAAATTAATAACGATCTGGCAAAAATTGATTGGGAAGTACAATTGCCAACTGATGATGTAGAATTAGCAGTAAACACTTTTTATAATATTATTAATAAAATAATTGATGATAATGTTCCTACTAGGTATATTTACAAACATGCTAAATATCCAATTTGGTTCAATAAAAATTTAATAAAAACAATAAATAAAAAAATGAAATTGCATAGGAGATGGAAAACATATGGTAGAATAAATGATTATCATCAGTATTCGGAATTACGTAAAGAAGTGAAATCATTAGAAATAACGTGCTATGAACTATTTATAAATCGCACTGAGGAAAATATATCATTAAGCTCAAAAAATTTTTGGACATATATGAAATCAAAACGTAATGTCAGTGATATTCCTAATGCACTTTATTTAGATAACATTCATGTCACGCACGGTCAGGATATTGCAGACTGTTTTAATTCATTTTTTCTTTCGGTCTTTGAGCCAAACCAAAATACTTACATTGACAACTGTAATGAAAATAATGATTGTGTTATTAGTACAGTAATTATTAACGAACAAATTGTTGATAAATATTTAAGAAATATTGATACAAATAAAGGTCCCGGGCCAGACGGAATTCATCCAATATTTTTAAAGCAGTGCAGAAGACAGTTGGCTGAGCCACTGTCTATTTTATTCAATCTTTCACTAAAAAATGGCATTATGCCTCCAATTTGGAAAAAATCTATTATAGTACCTATTTTTAAAAACGGAGACAAGCATAATATTACAAACTACCGTGGTATCTCTAAATTATCAGTAATACCAAAACTTTTTGAAAAAATAGTCTATGATTCATTATTTTCAGTAATAAAGCCACTAATTTCTTGCAATCAACATGGTTTTGTTCGCGGCCGCTCTACTGAATCCAACCTGTGTGAATTTCTTGATGTGGTTCTAGAAGCTATGGATAAGGGATACCAGGTGGACGCCGTGTACACTGATTTTTCAAAAGCGTTTGATAAAATTGACCATAATCTGCTTATTAAAAGGCTTAAAAGTATTGGTATACACGGCGATTTACTGAGGTGGTTAATATCTTATTTACGTGACAGATCTCAGACAGTAGCAGTAAAAGGTTATACTTCTAGCTTTGTACCCATAACTTCTGGTGTACCTCAGGGTTCCCACCTCGGTCCATTGCTTTTTAATATTTTTATTAATTCAGTGATCAATTGCTTTCAAAATTCTAAAATTATACTATACGCAGATGATACAAAAATTTTTTCCATTATAAAATCCATCGACGATTGCATATTATTTCAAAATGATCTAGCTAATTTTCATCAGTTTTGCATTAATTATAATTTAAAATTAAATATTCAAAAATGCTATTCTATAACATTTTCTCGTAAAACGAATAAAATTGATTATGATTATACTTTAAATAACAAAATTCTAAAAAAAGTGACTGAGGTGAAAGATCTAGGGGTGCTTCTAGATAGTGAGCTTTCTTTTGCGTCTCACATTAACAAAATTACTGCTAAAGCTTACAAAATGTTAGGATTTGTCTTTCGACAGTGTAAAGATTTTAAGAATATTAAAACATATTATATTTTATATAACTCGTTAGTCAGAAGTAATCTAGAGTATGCATCCATTATTTGGAATCCCATATACATGGTATATAAGAATCAAATAGAAGCAATTCAAAATAAATTTCTTCGAAGGTTAAATTATATATTTGGTAACCGAATCAAATCACAACCTGTGTCGTTAGAGTTGCGCCGTGAACATAGAGACCAAATTTTCTTATTTAAAATAATAAATAATTATATAGACTCTCCTTTACTCCTCGCACGCATTCTGTTTAATTGTCCTCGTCTGACTGTTCGCTCCAAAATGGTGTTTTATGTCCCTATTTGCCGAACTAAGTATGCCCAGAATCGGTTCTTAATAAGAGCTTGTAATACATATAATAAATATTATTCTCACATTGATATATTTTATTATAAACTAAAAATGTATGTATCTCTTGTTAAAAAAGTAGTACATGATCAAAAACTTTGTTAAATAACATAACGAAAGTATTAATATTTATACATAACATTATTCTTTAACGTATCAAAATTAATAGTAGTTTTTTTAGTAATTATTGTGTTTTTTTTCATTTTCGATTTTGTATTCTTTTTATTTCTATAGCACACACGCTGTATTAACTAGTGGTGAAAACTTTTTTGGCTTATGAACTAACCTAAAAATGATTGTAATCACATGTGTTATAGTAAGCTGTATGTTTTCCTTAATAAATAAATAAATAAATATAGTTTTAATTACTCTCAACTTAATAGTTCCGTTTTCACTTCTATCGGCAGTCCCACGACTGCTACTGTTTTTTTTTTAATTATCCTTTACAGGCACTTTTGGCGAGTCAACACTTTTTGAGTTACTACCGGATTCGAAATACGGCCACACACTGAGAAGATCCGGCGGGAGAAACTTGGGGAAGGGTTTGTCTTTTTTTGTGCATATACATTTCTTTTAAAACAATGTAGTTTGTCCCATGAATATTATTTATTTATTTATAATGGTACGTTGCTGTCCAAGTGGCGGGGTTTAATTACCATGTGCATAATTTTACTGGCTGTGGTAATCTCCAACCCGGAACACGATAGCGAAAAGCAACGACGCTGTTGCGGCAGGTATAGGTAATGCGATCGTATCAAAACGTCGAGTTACAACTTTACCACATAGTTAGAAGTCACGATGCTAGAGACAACTTCTATTGCCTTCTTCAAAAGAAGGCAAAAGAAGTTCTTTTCCCTTTTACGAATCGCCTAGCAGTCAGAGAGTTGATTCAAACAGAGGCCCGGATCAACAAGGGAAATTACATCTTTGCTGCATTGAACGTAACGTACCATTAACATTCTTGCATCTACTTCCAAAGTTTGCTTTTTAATATCATTAGATAGTAAAAAAGTAGATAGCTCTCCTGATGGAGAGAAACCATCGGCTATAGACACCAAATCTGTTAATGATGCGCTGCTATCCGTGTGGCGGGATGGTAATGCCACAAGTCTAAAAGCTACCATACACTCTAAACTGAAATACGACAGTGACATGCATTATTAGAATAAATAAAGCGGTAGTACCAAATATCCGGGTGAGACGTTGCGGAACTCTACCATGTAGTACTTACGATGGTAGTGAGAGGTATAGGCAAACGGTCGCCTTTTACGATCTGCCTGGCAGAAAGGCAATTGTTCTATTCTTCAAAAGAGCTCGGACCAACACGGGGAAAATACTTGTTTAATTCTATGTATAAGAATCATACAGCGCAGCAAGAAACAATACAATAAACTCAAGTTTCTTTGCCTTGTGCACAACCTCGGGCTAAGTGTGTTGAATAAACCGATAGTGTTGTGATATATTTGTGTCGATATGATATATATCTATTTATACAAATTTTCTCCGTTTTCCACCTCATAATTCTGGTTTTTTCTCTAACTCTTTTACTGTTCATGCAATAAAACTTTGGAATTCATTACCACTTTAAGTTCGCATGAGTCAATCCATAAATTCTTTTAAATGCAATCTAAGGAATCATTATTTGTCTATTTCACATTAATATAATTTGTAATTTTTTTTAATGGATCTTCTGGATCTTACAAGTTCCTATTTTTTTCTTCTAAGCAACACGTACTCATGTCGAGAAGTTAATATCATTTAATGTTTTACAGTAGAATATATATAAGTACCTGTCTTTATTTGCTGAAGTACTTTAGCCTTCATTAATAAATGTGTTTAAATATTGTACACTTCGACTTATATTTATGGTCAAGTATTTCACTTTACCGGGTTGGCTGTAAGAAATCTTTTTTTTTAGAGATAAGCTCGCCTTTTGTACATTTTTAAAAACACTGCTTGCTGTAACTGTTTTTTGTTGTTCTGTTGTGTACAATAAAGTATTAAATAAATAAATAAATATTATTAATGCGAAAATCTGCCTATCTTTTTGTTACGCTTTTACAGCTAAACCTCTGAAGCAATTTTAATGAAATTCAAAAGTTTAGGTCCTTCAAAAGAGTCATTGCAAAGGCAAAGTCGGAGCATATTAACAGAATTGGCAAGAAATTAGTTCGCCTTCCCTCAGGAACACGTGCGTTCTGGTCCCTTGCCAAAGCTGTTTTAGGGAATTTCTATAAGCCTTCCCTTCCAGCTCTCCACAATAATAATCGCTTTTTGGCCCACACGGCAAAAGAAAAAGCCGATCTATTGGGTTCACTTTTTGCAAGGAATTCGACTTTGGATGACCATGAAAATACACCACCAACTATCTCAGTATGTGGTAGTACAATTCCAGAGGTTAAATTTCTTCAAACCTCTGTTCGAAAAGCTTTAGTTTCCCTGGATATCCATAAGTCGAGTGGGCTTGACGCTATTCCACAAATCGTGTTAAGAACGTGTGCTCCCGAGTTGGCTCCGGTGTTGACGCGACTTTTCCGGCTCTTATATAATTCAGGCGTTGTACCAAATTCCTGGAAGACAGCTTTAGTGCACCCAACACCCAAGAAAGGCGATCGTTTAGATCCGTCCAATTACCGGCCCATAGCTATCACCTCCTTGTTCTCAAAGATAATGGAATCCATTGTCAACTGCCAGCTCTTAAGGTACCTAGAAGAGCATCTGCTGATAAGTGACCGTCAGTATGGTTTCCGTCGCGGTCGTTCGGCAGGTGACCTTTTGGTCTTCTTTATTCATAGGTAGGCGAAGGCAGTTGAGACCAAGGGGGAAGCGCTAGCTGTTAGTTTGGACATAATGAAAGCCTTTGATAGGGTGTGGCACAAAGCACTTCTTGCGAAACTTCCATCTTATGGACTTTCCGATAAATTATGCAACTGGATCACCAGTTCTTTGACAGATCGTAGCATTAAGGTTGTTGTCGACGGTGTATGCTCAGACCTAAAATCTGTCAATGCTGGTGTTCCCCAAGGTTGCGTGCTATCTCCTACTTTGTTTCTTCTGCATATCAATGATATGCTGCAAAGTAGCGGCATTCAATGTTATGCAGACGACAGTACAGGAGATGCTGTATATTTCGGCCGCGCTAACATTTCTCGGAAACATGTTGACGAGTGCCGGAAAAAAGTTGTGTCTGAAGTCGTGGATTTACTGAACAATGTCTTGGAATGGGGTCGACTAAATTTAGTCCAATACAACCTAAGGAAGACACAAGTTTGTGCGTTTACCGCCAAGAAAACACCTTTTGCCCTTTTTCCTCTCATTTTGAGAATACTTTGATTGCCTCAGCCAATATTGGGATTCTTGGTATCGACATATCGAGTAACGTCCAGTTTCGTGGTCATTTGGAAGGTAAAGCAAAGCTGGCGTCCAAAAAACTTGGTGTTCTGAACAGGGCGAAACAGTACTTCACACCAGCCGATCGTTTGCGACTATACAAGTTGCAAGTCAGGCCTCATATGGGGTACTGTTCTCATCTTTGGGCAGGGGCTCCGCAATACCAGCTCCTTCCTCTTGACCGCATACAGCGTAGAGCATCTCGTATTGTCGATGACCGGGCTCTTTCCGATCGGCTTGATCCTTTGGCGTTGCGAAGAGATGTTGGTTCTCTCTGTATCTTCTATCGCTATTACCACGGGGAGTGTTCCGAGGAGTTGTTCAGCTTAATACCACCCGTTGATTTCCACCATCGGACATCACGCCAAAATTCTAAATTCCACCCTCACCATTTGGATGTCTGCAAGTTCCACTACAGTGCGATTTTCAAGGCATTTTTTGATCCGCACGACTGCTCTGTGGAATCAATTACCAGCGGATGTGTTTCCGTACCGATACGACTTAGGGGCCTTCAAGAAAAGAGCGTATTCATTCCTTAAAGGCTGGCAACGCACCTGCAGTACCTCCGGTGTTGCAGCTGTTCATGGGCGGCGGTGATCACTTACCATCAGATGAGCCTCTTGCCCGTTTGCTCCCTATTCCATAAAAAAAATTTGCATATAAATAGTTAAAGATCCGGGGTCAAAAATCTATACATATAATAAAATCGTAGGAAAGTCAAAACTGTACATTAAATATTTTTTTAAAAAAATACTTGGGGCGTGATTTATAATGAATATCGAAGCCAAGAATATAGTTTTTAAAATATTTGTCTGTTTGTCTGTATGTCTGTTTGTCTGTATGTATGTCCGGGGTAAACTCAAAAAGTACTCCATGGATTTACTTCAACATTTTGCATGAATATTGTTAACAGGTCGGGTCAACATATAGGCTACATATCATCACGCTATCACCTACGGGGGAGAAGCAGTGCGGAGTAAACGAAGTCCGCGCGGACGAAGTCGCAGGCAACAGCTAATAGGATATATTTTTCGAAAATCAATTTTTAATGGATTTAAATAGGGAATGAAATTTCGTATGAAAATTTATTTCGACGACATGCTATTCTCTACTGGGTGTGAAGCTGTATAATATCTCAATTAGTTTACTATAAAAATGACTTTATTAAATGACTAATAGACACGTAGCTTTATCTGCGAGTAGAGTTGCATATCATCAATATAACCTGTCATACAAAGTTTCATACAATATTGAAGCCCCTTAGGGGTAAGTTAAAAAAATATCTAAAATTCACCCGATTATTCAATTAAGTTGTTGACTCTAAGAATATTCTTACCGAATTTCATTTCAATCGGTTCAGCAATTTAGTCATGAAAGCGTAACAGACAGATAAGCAGACTTTCGTATTTATAACAGGTATTAGTATGGATACGACAAACAACTGCTTTATCAAGGCAATTGAAATAACTTCTTGTACAGCCTGCTAATAATTGAAGAGGTTTAAACTTTTGCTAATTATTGAAATAGTGCTAGTTGAGCTTCTTAAGCTATCAGTGTTGGATACTGAAAACCTTACTTAATCATTACTAGTAATAGAGTAATCCATATAACTCATATACACATGTTCTAATATTCATAAATATAAAAAAAGAGTAGGCAAGTAATTTTTGCCTGAATTTGAGACAAAAAATATTATAACTATACAATAAGCTGGAGAGCATAAGTAAGAGACGTTTGAACAAATCCGATATATCCATATGGCTCAGAGACATTATCTCATGATAGTGCTATATATTTTTGCTATTACTCTCTTTTCAAGGCTTTTTATATATGGTAAAGCTATAAGATGAATCATTAACATTTTATCGATACGATATCCTAACATTTCTAAGTCGATAAAAGCTTATGCGAAAAGACGATATCACGGCCCCGAAACACTCGAGTGGTCTAAATGTTTCAGAAGTGCTTATTCAGTAACTCACAGCGATATTGTTTTAAGAATCCATACTTACTAACATTATGAATGCGGAAGTCTGTCTGTTTGTGTGTGTTACGCTTTCACAGCTAAACTACTGGGGGTCAAACAAAGGATACTTTTTTTTCGAAAATCGATTCTTAAGGGACTGAATTAGGGGAAGAATATTCACGGCACTAAATACACTTATTGTTCTAACCCCAAAATAAGCAAATTATTTGCTTGTGTTATGGGTATTAGCCAATGATACTAACACATAGAAATGCATATGTGAATACTTTTACATATATAATATATAATAAACACCCAAACCCGGAAATACACACATTTATGCTTATCACACAAATGCTTGTCATCGTCGGGATCTAACCCGCGGGGTTATCACGTAACTCGCAATGCGAAATTAACGTAATTGTTTGGTTATTGCAGGACACATAACAGCATTGTATATTAATGGCAGTCGTTGCCGCTTGTTTAGTTTTGTGTAGTGACGTTGCAAAAAGTGTATCTAGTGACCAGCAGGCTTTTTGCAGCAGTGATTTTTCGTTACGTTAAAGAGCTATCGCAGATCGATGGCGGATTGCAATCGATACGTGATACGCCTACCGATCCCCGTTGATTGCGTACGACCGACGAGCACGTAGGTACGAGCGACCACATACTGGCCGTCGTAATTTGCGGGTCACCCAAACTAAGAAATACATCTTTGTTCATCACTCAAATGATTATCCCTATCGGGAATTGAACCCGAGCTCGATCGGTTGTGCAATAAACTCTCTCTGGGTCTCTAGCCTCTCGGTTAACGGAGCCATCAAAATGCTATAGTTTGGTACCGAAATCAAGTTACTGGCAAATATTTCAAAAGTTTATCTGTCATTATGCATTAACCCAATATTCATAAAATAGTTTCTTATATTAATGATCTACTATAGCATGTAATGACATTGTCGATAGAACAGGGATTTTGTTTCTCTCTTTACGTATATTATTAGTTCGTTAAGTAAAAACTTTGTATCCCTTTTTAAGACAATTACGCGAACGTATGAAATGTGGCACAGTTAAAGTTTACATTATGGAGGGCTGCAGAAACCTAGTATTATTGAATAATACACATTAAAAATGTATTAAATCAATAAAAATAAACATTACACACAAAACATTTACTTGACATACATGGTAATTTACACACAAATATGTATTCTTTACGGCTTAAAACTGTCGTAAAAAAAGAGGTTTTATTGTTTAGTTTATGGTCGAGTTTCGATCACAGGATGAAGCTAGTCCATTAATGCAATAAATTAATAAATATAAGCATTACACGCAACATTTATGTGACATACGTGATAACTGATAATATACACACATGTATGCTATTATCTTTACGGTTAAAATCTATTGTCAAACAGAGATTTTATTCTTCAATCTTTATTCGACTACAGGACGATCGTTAGTATAAATCAGTATAAGTGTTCTTTGAAAAAATTAGATAATCCACTTTCTTTTTCTAGCTTTACTTTCTGTGTTAGCTGTAGGAAATCTCCATCTTTGTGGATAAGCTGACCTTATGTGCATTATTTTAAGTATTATTTATTTAACGTTAAATAAGTGTGTAAAAAAGTATTAAATATATAAATAAAAAATGTGTGGGTGTCAGGATGCCCGAGAAAAGTGATAACTAAAACTAATATATTGATCTATTTAATATTGAAATTGTTTAACTTGAGAAAAGTTTAGATTATTACTTAGATTTAGATTTATATTAATATGATAATGTAAGGAAAGGTTATTTATTAATAAAATAAAATAAACATTGTGTCATGCTACAGATATCTTTATATTCTGTGATCATGCGATGAGAGGAGAGAGAAGCATATGTCCGAAATACGGCTAGCGCTGTGGGTTAGAGTGAGAGAGGAGGAGCCTGCTGCCTGCCTGCCGGCGCCGTAACGCGTTACATAACAAAACGGTTTATCCTCCCATAGAAGTTATCACTTCAAAATAAATAATTTTCCAGAATAAGGATTTTAATGTTTACGAGTGATGAAGCATTTGTGTGCACCTTGAATGCAGCACTTATGGTGTCTGGAGATATTTCCAAGACCAATATGATTCGGAAATGGATTTTCCTTGTGTTAATCCGGGTAACTTGTTGAAGAATCGATCAAAAGGCTTACTGCTAACATTTCGTAAAAGGCGAGAGTAACTGATACGTGTTACTAACAATGTGATTACTAACTTTTTCCCCGAGACCGTCCGGGCTCCTTTGCAGAACAAGTCAACTGCTGTATTGTCAAGCAGGTCGTAAGAAGCGACAGATTGGCTATACGAGTCACTATAATCGTGACTACTTATAGGTTGTAGAGTTCCGCATTGTCTCGCCCGGGTCTGGTACTACCGCCTTAATTATTCCTGCCGCAATAGCGTCAGTGTTTGTCACTGTTGTGCTCCGGTTTGAAGAATAATGTAGCCGTTAAACTTATGCATGTAGCATTAGACCTCGCCACAAGATAGCAATGCACCATTAACGTCTTTGGTGTTTATAGGCGATGGTTGACTCTTCCTATCAGGAGACCCATCTGCTTGTTTTCTTATGATAAAAAAAAAACTAGGTAGTAGAGTTCTGCAATGTCACGAGCGGATCTAGTACCAACGCCTTACCCTTTCCTGCCGCAATAGCGTCGTATTGCAGACGTTTTCCAATTTGGAGGGTAAGGTAAGCCGGTAAACTTAATCATGTGCTCGCCGTGTTGTTCCCGGCCTCCTTTGAAGAATAGGCCTACCGCCGTTCTGCCAGGCAGGTCGTAAAAGGCGACCGATTGGCTATCGAGTCACTACATCGTGGCTACTAGGTGGTAGAGTTCTGCCTTGTCTCGCCCGGGTCTGGTACCACCAGATCGGGTCTGGTTACGGTTTGGAGGGTAAGGTAGCCGGTAAATTTATGCATGTGGCATTAGACCTCGCCACAAGATAGCAACGCACCATTAACATCTTTGGTGTCTATAGGCGATGGTTGACTCCATCAGGAGACCCATCTGCTTGTTTGCTATCTTATAATATAAAATAAATAAATAATGTAATAATTTTAACTTCATCGTACGGATAGCAGCTCACCATTAACATATACTTTGGTGCTTAAAGGCAATTGTTTTCTTTTGCTATCAGGAGAATCATTTGTTTGTTTAGACCAGCAGTTGATTTAATATTCAATAAAATGATAAAGTGTGTGACAGGCCACGCCCAAGGTAGGTTCCGAAGTTGCTCATCACAATAATGCGGACTAAGAAGAACACTTTTATAGTTTCATACTATGAACATTTAAGCTATTCAACGTCAATGACAAATATATATCTGCACCACAGGTTCACCGCCTATAAAAACTTCTCGAAGTACATTTTATAAGTTGATCGACTATTACTCAAAAAATTGTGGAGCCTTCAAGTCGTGATAGATTTCCTTTTAACTTCATTCTATTTACTACTAACATTATCTTTTTCCCATCCCTAAAACCAACTGTTTAGCTTGCAGAGGGGGGGACACTTGACTCTAAAAAAATTAGGACATATTTTACAAACGAATCCCATAATCACAACTTTTTTTCACAAACCTACAATATTTTTAAATACCTATTCATCGATACCCCACACAATGAGGTACGTGAGAAAAAAAATTAACATTCCCACTTTACATGTAGGGGAGCTACCCTGAAAAAATATTTTTCAAGATTTTATGTTACCACTTTGTTGAAGTGACTAATATGTATATATTTGTGCCAAATTACAATTTTTAATAAGGATTTCTGAACTATCGGGCGGACAGACGGACGGAAGGACATAGCGTAACTAACTATAAGCGTTCCTAATTCACTTCGATACCCTGAAAAGCAGCTGGGGATTTCAAACCGGATAATAACAGATTCATTTTTATTTGTTGTAGGTACCATCAGTTGCTCGCGACTTCATTCGCGTGACCAAAAATCACAATTATATTATATGTTACTAAGCTCTTTAATGAGCTTATAAATCATTACTTTCCTTTGCTAATAGTAAAATATAAAATAGAGTAAAAAAATAGCCTATAAAAAAACAGCTTTCTAAGTAACAGAATTTTTAAAATCAGTCAAGCAGTTTGTGAGTTAAATCATAACAAACAAACAAACAAGAAATCAAATGTTTCCTCTGTATAATATTAGCAATCCTTCGATCAAAGTGAATATTTTACTTTGGGCGAAGAGTATAATCACACGTTATGGACTCTTAGTCATTGAGGAACCTAATTATAGTCTCTTGTGTAACTGCAATGGACGGCTCACGCGTATCATCACGTGTAATAACTAGCTGTAAATCAAACTATCACGGCATTTTGTTTTGACAAATCTAAAATGGCTCCATTTACACGAGGAATGTTGCATACCGATAAATCCCGCGAACTTTCGTTTGATTACGACAAGCGACATTTGGTATTGCGATGCCACGTGTCACTCCACGTGTTGAGATGAAATTTTGTTCGTTACTGGCTGTTGCTGTAACTTTGGTCGCATTGAATAATGTTTAGTCGTTCTATACCATTCTTTCCCAAAGTGGGTGATAATGCCCCCTTAGGGGCGCTGAACGCCTATTGTGACGCCAAAAGTGTTCAAGTTGGTTGGTCTTATGGTACTGAGTTCAAATTTTTGTATAACTTTTTAATAGAAATCACACAAATATTCTTTTGAGTTTTCGTTTTTTTTTTCAAAAATCGAATTATCATGAGTTAAACAATTATAATTCATTAACTCTGTGGTCACTGGAAAATTTGTCGAATCAATTAAACGAATTACAATCCGTCCAACACAATTTATCGATTGGAATAATTGCCATTCCAAGAGCTGTCTTTCGACGTTTTTTTTCGATAAACTATGTTTGAAGAATTGTAATTCTGACGGCACTGAAGGCCTAGAGGGGGGCGGTAAGGTACCCAGAAAAAATGGGGCCGCTGATATTAACAAACTTGTTAAAAATCATTAGATTCCTTTACATTAGATTAGTAATTTAAAACAAATGTTGATTATTGGTTATTTTGAATAGGTAAAGGATAATCTTAATATTGTAAAGTTGTATTATTGTTGCTCAATGTTGATTATTGTTAATTTTGAATAAACGATATTCTTTATATAGTAAAATTGCAATGTTATGAAAAGTCTCGTTTAGAATATGGGTTTAATGAAACTCCAGGGGAGATTAATATGTTATTGAGGTTTTTAAGGTGAAAAAAAGGTGGGGGGTTTAAAATTTTAATTTTAAACACTTGTACAAGTGTTTTGTAATTAAAACAATTTAGTCATCTTTTTATTGATGTAACTTGGCGGACTTAATGCTAGCCATTCGGTGCATTCTTTCCCAGACAGTCACACTTTGGGCTAACAGAAATATAAATGTACATACCTGTACCTGGCCCTAACCTAACCTAACCCAACCGGAACACGACAGCGACAAGCACTGACGCTATTGCGGTAGGAATAGGTAAGGCGGTGGTACCAGACCCGGGCGAGACAATACAGAACTCTATAACCTAGTCGCTTTTTACGATCTGCGTGGCAGAACGGCAGTTGACCTATTCTTCAAAGGAGCCCGGGACCAACTCAGGGTAAATTTTATGACACTATTTCGTAAAAATTTATACATAGATTTTGATGTATTAGTGTCATAAAATGTTTGTTTGTTAGTTAGACAACACAATAAGTTGTGATCACAGCAAAACATCCACATGGCAAAATTCGTGTTATAGTATTCGTAGGGGAACCCAAGAGGGCAGTTTTAGATTTACTCAAGCGCGTCAGATTAACGTAGGGGGGTTGCCTCACATACTGTTGAGCCTCTCCACCAAATATAAGCCCTTTATATAGAGGCGAGTTATTAGGGCAGAAAAAAAATCCAAATAACTTCGGCTTGTGGAAATTGTCAGATAATATTTTTTTGGTTATTCTTACATAGTTTCCTATAAAATAAAATAAATTCAGACGCGCCCGAGAATGTCAAAGCAACATTTTCTTTGCAACTTTATGACCATCCCACTCCCTTACATAGCACTTGTATCGTCAGATTTTCTAAATTTTAGATGGCAATTTACCCACCATACCTTAATCTGACACGATTTAGTGTTTTCATGTCACAGTTTTTTTAAAATTTTTTTTTATCTATAGATTTTTTCCAGCATTGAAATGAAAAACATCATATTATAATCTTTTATTTTTCCTATAATTTAATCTACAAAATCCAATAGGTCCCTACGATGCCCGAGTAACTACCTATTTAGTATCTCGGGCTCCCCTACTATTATGAATCTAATGAAAACGCTCACGACCCGTTATGGCAATCACAAAAAGACCACATAGAAAATTATTTTCTTGGCTGATATGCTACCGCAATACGCATTATTTTAATGGCTTAAATCACTTACATATGATGAAATAGAATTTTTTTTTTTAAAGATTATATCATACCTAGTTTTTATCATTATTATTTAAACACACACACACACACACACACACACGTGCGTGCGCATACATTACACATACACCCACTTACACACATTTTACAAAAATGCTTACATCTCTTCACATAATCTTTCCTTCACTAACTATTGCATTTTATTTTAAACTTATTGTGTAGTAAAATTAAAATTGTTTATTCTATGAAGAGGGGCGTTGATGGCTGCGACTGTTATTTTACTTTTGTAGCTATCATCGTTCAATTTATTTGCCAAGAGAAAAATGTATATTTTTCTCTTAGCAATTAAAATATTATTATTGGAACGAAGTTCCTTACGGCAGGATTTTGCTGCGCGACCGAACTGAAAAAAATGTGATAGTAAAACCGTAAGAAAAATGCGTGGAATAAAAGCGTTAAATGAGACGTGCGCAGGCGCGACAGTCGCGTACACAAGCGAGTAGTGCCGTTTAGCCGAAGGAAGTTCGTTCCTACCTGGTGTCCCGCGACACCACATCATTTTTATTATTTATGTTTTTCCGACTATTTTCATGATGACGTTAATATGTATTTATGTGTGTGTTTGTGTGTGTGTGTGTGTGCGTGCGTGCGTGAGTGCGTACGTGCGTGCGTGGTTTGTGCGTGCGTGCGTGTGTGAACATCCCATAACTTTTGAACGCCTTGCCCGATTGAAAAGCGGTTGATGGCATTCGATTGGATTCCACTAAAATTAAACTTCCAAAAACTTTGAACCAATTCGGTCCAGCAGATTTTGAAAAATTTTGAAAAAACTTCAAAAAAATTTGGTGAAACGGTATTTTTTTTAATATTACTTCCAGATTAATGCACCTATTAAGTACAAAATCTAATCAGTTCTTTTTCTCAAAAAACTGCATCCAATGCGTTCAGGAGTTATCGTTGACGAAAGAATTTGAAAAGAGTGTTTTTTTTTGCATAACTTCAAGATTTTTTGACTAATCGTTTTTGGACCATCTTACAATATTTTAGTACTAATAAATTACGTCAAATGCAGTTTCAAAATATTAAATCAAATTAAGTTTTTAGAAGTTACAGCTTTTTAAATCTTAAATATTATTTTTTTAAATTTAAATATTTTTTAAATATTAATTTTATAGAAAACTTACTTGATATTTTTAAAATAATTTTCAGGCTATATACCGATTGACTTTAAAATCTAATCAGTTTTTTTTTTCTAAAAACTGCGTCAAATATCGTAAATTGGATGAAAATTGGTTGATTTATTTGGAATTTATAAATAACAAAAAAATTTGAAAAAATAGATTTTTGGTATTATTTCGACATTTTTCAACCAGTAGATTATGTAGCTAACAAAACATTCTAGAGTTATAAAAAATTGCGTTGAATGCCATTCGAAAGCTCAAAATCGGTGATCGTTTCCAAAATATACAGCTCTCCTTAAATGAAATTACTGTCAATATCTAAATTTAGATTTTTGTACTCTGAAATAAATCTATGCTTAGGTGTAGTTCTTGTTTGTTTAAGCTAAAAATAAAATACATCATTTTAAGCGGGACGTTTCAGGGATGGCCTGCAGTTTCAACCGGTTTACTGATTTTTTTTGATACTACTGGACCAAATACAAAATTGTTTTCTTAATTTTTTTTAAATCTTTTTGAATTTGTAGAATTTTCCATTTGAAAAGTACTTATTCATTTGATTTTACCCAGCCTTGTGTGTATAAGGCTGGATAAAACCAAATGAATTAGTACTCTTATAAAAAGAAAGCAACAGTGGCAAGTCCCTGCACTAATACTACATTATTACAGATGGCGGTACTTAACTCGGTTGAGGCGTTTTGTTTCGTGGTTAGGTTGAAATTGGTTTAAAAAATACCGGTTCATAGAAGTACTTGCCGGTTTTTATAAAAGGTTTCGTTTGGATCGTATCTGAAATGAAACCGTTTCATAAACTTATACATAAATGCACGCAAAGTGCGGAGAAAAATAGGGGTTTATTAACTCAAAATCCTCACGATTTTGTCCATAAAGAAACCGGTTTTTTTGAGGTTAGGGTGGAGCCAAACTCTTATAAACGCTCCTTATGTACTTGTGCTGAATTAGGTTTAAAAATTACCCGGTTAACAAGACTTGTTGGTAGTGATTAGTTCGTGTGACTCTCAGATATTACTTTTACTTTAAAGGCGGTTTAAAAAGTACCGGTTAGCGGTTTTTATAAAATGTTTCACTCAGAGCGTATCAGAGATGAGAGCGAAGTGCTCTACATATTCTGTAAAATTATATTCACGCTTGTATCCCCGAAGAGCTAGGCAGAAGTACAACAAGTGCACTTACGATTAGCCGAAAATACTTGGTCCCTCACTATAATAAGGGGCAAGCCTATCGCAAAACAGGTACATCCCAATCCCAGGCAAAGTTTTTTTTATCAGAAAACTGAAAACACATTTTTGAATTGCTTGACCCCGGAATCGAATGGGACCGTATGTGATCAACACCGTCACCGGACCACTAGATAACAGAGGCGATCTACATAAATTGTTTGAGCCAAAAACCCACAACTGCTGGTAAAAATTGCGGCAAGCATCAGTTATATATTAAAAAACTCTATAAACCGGTTTGTCAATTCAAAACCCTTAAAATTTGCTCTATAACGAAACCGGGATTTTTTTAAGATGAGGTAGAACCATGAAGCTGTATTATATCTGGAGGCAACACTTCTAATATCTACTTGAAACACAACTTTAAATACTGCTGTCATCTTCTGAGGTCCTACCCTCTCTTTCCGACACAGGTGTATAAATAGAGATGGGGAGACCTCAGAGACAGAGATATAACGTAAATATTTGTTTCAATTGATTAATACGAGTGTTAGCTCCACCTATACCTTATATTTCATGGGTAGAACCAAACCTTCACCAACTATTTCTTATGTAGTTGCGCTAATAATCAAGGTTTGAAAATTAGCCGGTTAAAAAGGCTTGCCTTTTTCAATCCGGTAGAGTCATTGTAGAACTCTATCTTTTAGTTGGTAGTCGCAATTCTGGTGATATGACAAGATGTCAAGCGATAAGGCGGTTGATATATTTTTTGAAAATTAAACACAATAACTTTTTTAATTATCCTCTTATCCATACTAATATTATAAATGCGAAATTAACTCTGTCTGTCTGTCTGTTACGCTTTCACAGCTAAACCACTGAACCGATTTGGAAAAAATTTTGGTACAAATATGCTTTTAGACCCAAGAAAGGACATAGGGTAGTTCTTATCCAGGAAATCCCACGGGAACGGGAACTATGCGGGTTTTTATTTTAGATTATTTTTTCACGCGAACGAAGTTGCGAGCGTTTAAAATATCTCTTATATGTAGTTCATATATGAACTATATATAAGAGCTATTTTATTTTAAACGTTGCTTAAGTTAATTCAACTAAATAGAGGCTCATATAATCAAAACAAGCGGAACCAGAGACAGCTGGTAGTAGTGTAAAACAAAACAAAACAAGTTTGACTGTATGTATTAAATTACTAAAGGCATATGGTTTACGTTATAGAAAGGGGCGTAGTAATACGCCCCCACGAAATCCAACTGATATGGATTCAAAATTCAAACTATTAGTTAACAACAGTATTTAGTAAATGTTAGACATGAACCATGTCTAGACAAACTGTTTACTTAATAATTTTAGTGCTGTGTATGGTGCAATTAGATTGTGAAGTTTACAATAGTCGTCCTAAAATCAAAACTTTCAACGGAGATCTTATACTGGAACCAGCGTATGGTAAAAATATTTATATTCAACCTCACGGCCCAAAATCTACTGTATTTATTGGAGAACAAGACATAGCGAAACTTTCTTCTAAAATAAGTAATGACAGACCGAATGATGTTGTTATACAAAATGACGTCGGTAATGTACAGGACTTACAACGCAGGATTGATAAACTTGAATCTCAGGTTTTGTCATTGCCCATTAACACTTTTCTAAATGTAAGCATTCTGTCACGAAGAATTAACAGGTTAAACAATGCCGTCAGGGACTTGCACAGTACACTTCACTCCATTACAGAAAATGAATGTCAATCACATCCCTGCGAAAACGGAGGAACTTGTTTAAATTTAGCTACCGGTTACTATTGCCTTTGTCCATCTACGTGGAAAGGTAGAAACTGTGATGAAGATGTCAATGAATGTCGTAATTACGCAGGAACTGATTTAGGTTGTCAAAATGGAGCAACATGTATTAATAGACCTGGTTCTTATGAATGCATTTGCAAATCTAATTGGTATGGCTTGCACTGTACTAAAAAATCCAAAGATTGCTCAGCAGGAGATTATGAAATGTGCGGGCACGGGACTTGTATCCCAATTACTTCTGGGGAGGGTATCAAATGTATTTGTGATCAGGGATGGACGACTAATGGAACAGGTCCTGCTTGTTTAACGGACGTGAATGAGTGTGAATCTGGGCAAGGGGCTCGTTGTTCAGTGATCCCTAAAGTAAAGTGTATTAATTTACCTGGTTCATTTCGGTGTGAACAATGTCCTGTTGGATACGAAGGAGACGGATTTGCTTGCTATGACATTGATGAATGTATGACTATCCCTAATGGTGGTTGCAGTACTAGTCCAATGGTATCTTGTCATAACACAATTGGATCTCGGATTTGTGGTTCCTGTCCCCCTGGCTTTCAAGGAGACGGTATAACATGTACTTGGCGAGGATCATGTTCTACCAACCATGGAGGATGTCATCCTTCCGCGCAGTGTATTGAGTCTCCTGTACTCAGTGGACAAATGGTGCAGTGTATTTGTCCGCATGGAATGGCTGGAGATGGAATCGGAATTCATGGTTGCTACGTTGAAGCCAAAGCCAATTTAACTCAAAGCTGTGATAATAATCCATGTGGATCGCATGGTCAGTGTCTCCTGCTTCGCTCAGGCTATACTTGCATCTGCTATCATGGATATGGCGGTATGCATTGTGAGATGCCTAGTGATTATTGTGTTAGCAATCCATGTCGTAATGGTGGAACATGTCGACCAGATGAGAGAGCTGCAAGAGGATTCAGATGTGAGTGTACCGCTCTACATACAGGTGGTTTATGTCAGTTCAATTCAGAACCGTGTGGTGGGGTTATCAATGCCGAACAAGGTAGTCTTATTTATCCTTCATCAAACACTACATACATGCCTAATTCTCGATGTGCCTGGGTTATACATACATCATCAGATAAAGTAATTAATGTAACTTTTAGTAAATTTAACTTAGAATATGATTCTGAATGTCACAATGATTTTGTTCAAATTCATGATGGCAGAAGTTCTGCTAGCCAACTCATTGGTAGATTCTGTGGTAATAATTTTCCAAAAGGTGGAAACATTATATCTAGTCATAATAACTTATATTTCTGGTTTCGTTCTGATCAATCCGTTGCAAGAGATGGATTTGCATTACACTGGGTTAGCATGCCGCCGAAATGTGGTGGGGAAGTAGATGCAACGTCATATGGCCATCTTAGTTCCCCTGGCTCACCTGGTACGTATCCACCTAATCGAGACTGTTATTGGCATTTAAGTACTACTTTAGGAAAAAGAATACAGATACACTTTTTCCAACTAGACATTGAGGTACATTCAAATTGTAGTTTTGATTATGTAGCTATTTACGATGGCGAGCATTCGTATGATCCATTAATTGGTAAATATTGTAGTACAACTCAACCTCCCCCAATAGAGTCAACAGGTTCTGAAGTTCTCATACATTTCCACTCGGACGAGAAAGGTGATGGGCATGGTTTTCAAATCGCGTATGCTCCAACCGAGGGAGTTCCGGGTTGTGGTGGTATATTCACTAATGACAAAGGTGAAATCACTTCGCCGTCCTATGATGGCAAGTATCTAAATAATTTATTATGTGAATATAAAATCAAAGTCAGGCAGGATATGAAAATTCGTGTTGAATTTAAAAAATTTAATTTAGAAAAATCACTGACATGCAGATATGATTCTCTAAAAATATATGATGGCCCATCATCCGATTCTCGTCTTGTCGGTAATTTTTGTGGTAACATTCTTCCCAATTCATTTGTTTCTACCTCAAATAGCATATTCTTTATTTTTAAAACAGATCAGTCTATGTCATCAGAAGGTTTTAAAATCAAATATGATACTGTGTGTTTAAAACACTTAACGGGTGACAGTGGATTCATCACTTCACCGGGTTATCCAATTGTATATCCTAAAAGGACTGTCTGTGAGTATATTATTAGTACTACTCCAGGAAAAGCGATTCAATTAACATTTCAGGATTTTGATATTGAAGATAATAGGTACTACGACTGTCAGTATGATAGTGTCGAAATTCATGATGGACATTCTGTTAACTCAACTTTAATGGGGAGGTTTTGCGGGGGTCCTGAACACACTCCCTCAATGCAAGTATCATCTTATAATTATTTATACATTAAGTTTAATTCTGACCTTAGTGTTACAGGTAGGGGATTTTATGCAAACTTTACGACAGTCGATATTGAATGTGGTGGAGTGTATAGGAATAACACTGGTCTCATAAATCATCCTAAGCTAGCTTCACAATATGTGAATGATCAATCATGCACTTGGTTACTATTAGCACCAGTAGGAAAACATATCAAGTTATCGTGGAGCAGATTTGATCTGGAACTTATGCCTTCTTGTATGAGTGATTATGTGGAGCTTATTGAAATTGATGAAAGTAATAATAACAATACTCTGGGGAAATATTGTGGAGATAGGTTACCGCCCGCCATTTCGACTTCTTATAACCGTCTTATGGTAAAATTTGTCTCGGATTCTAGCATCCGAAGTAATGGTTTTTCGCTCAGTTACTCATTTTTAGATGATGCTGCCCATTGCGATAGAGTATATGTAAAATCTCACGGATACATATATAGCCCAGGCTGGCCGAATCTGTATCCTGCAAATCGTGATTGCATCTGGATAATTACAGTTCCCATTGGTCAACAAGTTATGATTAATATAACAGATTTTGACTTAGAAAGACCATTACGGGGAAAATGCGACCTTGGTGATTATCTTCTAATTAGAGATGGTGCTAATGAAAAATCCCCAATTATCGGTAAGTATTGCGGAAGTTTTAAATCGCAACGTGTTGTGTCAACTTCTAACAGCATATTTCTTCAATTTCATTCAGATTTTTACTTAGCTGGAAAAGGATTTCAAATTGAATGGGATGGCTCAATATTTGGTTGTGGTGGTACTTTATCTAATGCTAAAGGTTCCTTATCTTCGCCAAACTATCCACAACATTATAATGAAAATGCAGAATGTTTTTACAAAATTGTAACGAGTAGTGGTTCAAGAATTCGAATAAAATTTACTGAGCTAGACTTGGAACGAACAACTAATTGCAGTGATGATTACGTAGAAATATTTGATGGCCGAGACAGCAATTCTCGTAGCTACGGAAAATATTGCTTTTTAACAAATACAATAAGTAATATTGAAACAACAGCAAACTACGCTTTTATTATATTTAGATCTGATGTGTTCCTAAGTGGAAAAGGATTTCTTCTTAACTATGAAACAATCTGTAACAACAATGTAAGCGGAAGATACGGAGTAATTGAAAGCCCAGGCTTTCCAAATGTTTATCCATTAAACTTGAACTGTCTTTGGACGATTACAGTTCCTAGGGGAAATACGATAAATGTAACATTTACGCATTTTGACTTGGTATATAGAAATTTTTACCACAGTCGCTTTGCCACAATAGTAAGACCTGTTCATAGAACTAATTATGTTCAATGTGACTCAGACTATATTCAATACAAGGATACATCTAGCAAAAATTTTTCTAAAAAGTTATGTGGTATTATTTTACCGGATCCAATTAGTAGTACAAGTAATTCTTTACAGATAAAATTTGCTTCTGGATCGTTTTTTGCAAGAACGGGTTTCCGCTTGGAGTGGCTTAGTTACGGTTGTGGTGGACATATTCAAAAACGTTCTGGGAATATTAATCTGGATAATATTAAGAATTCAAAGGCAGAAATAGAGTGTGAGTGGCTATTAGAAACACCTTTTGGTACTGCTGTTTCAGTAACTATTTCAGATCTTCTTATAACAGAGAATAAAAACTGTTCAATAGATG
Organism: Apodemia mormo; assembly: GCA_036924255.1. Lineage (NCBI taxonomy): Eukaryota > Metazoa > Arthropoda > Insecta > Lepidoptera > Riodinidae > Apodemia > Apodemia mormo. The sequence goes on along the minus strand of JAUPFN010000020.1, from coordinate 24,525,234 downwards.
CAATTGAGATATATAACGGTCAAAGCTCAGATTATCCACTTTTAGCAAGAACTTGTCATAGGGGAACTACAGTTGTTCGTGCTAGCTCAAACTTCATGTTAGTTAAGCTTGTGAAACAATCTTCTTTGAGAGATATTTATTTTAAAGCAAATTTTGATTCATTTAAAGCCAGTTGTGGTGGAAATATTGAAGCTAAATCTGGTTTTATATATTCAAAAAATTATCCTCATAATTATGAAAATAATTTAGATTGTTCATGGTTAATTACAGTCCCAAAAAATCATAAAATTGAATTTAGTCTTATAGATTTTGATTTATATGGGAATGAAGATGAAGATGATTGTAACGATTCAATACGAATTTATGATGGCCATGACATGTCTGGAGGTAATAATTATACACATAAAGTATGTCCAAATTCAAATAACACTCGGTATATATCAGACTATTCTACTATGATGGTGAAATTTGTTACTAACAGCTACGGGACAGCAAAAGGTTTCAAGGGGAAATTTACGATGATTTGCGGTGCTGTTATAAACGCTGTATATGATGGAGTAATTTCAAATGATAATTCTATTAGTCATTTAAACGGATCGTGTACATGGACCGTCATATCACCAAACTTTTCTAAAATAAAATTAACAATAACGCATATGAATTTACCCAGAAATACTGACATTATTACAAATAGGCATTGTCCTTCGTCTTTTCTGAGAGTCTTTGAAGGAACTGATGAAAAGTCATCATTGATTGGTGAATATTGTGGTCATAAAGTACCATCAACAATTGTAAGTCGCGGCAGTGCACTTACATTACAACTGGGTACTTATGCGGATATTATAGTTGGGCAGTTTCAAGCTTATTACTCAAATATTTTAACTGCATGCGGTGGTTCTTTGTCATCGGAAGAAGGTGATATTGCTTCTTTGAACTATCCACAATCTTATCCTATAAATAGTAACTGTGAATGGATACTTAGTACTTCACCAGGTAACAGAGTATATATAACGTTTGAAGACTTTGATTTAGATTACTCGGAAAATTGTAATGAGGATTATTTGGAAATTCGTGAAGATAACGGTGGTGGCAAGTTACTAGCAGTATACTGTGGCCATGAAATCCCTTCAAACATGACTACAGGAACAAAATTATATATAAAATTTCATAGTGATCACTTGAAAACCGGCCGTGGATTTTTATTGCATTATGGATTTTTACATGGAAATGATATCATTGGTTTGCAAAGTGGTGCAGTGTCGTCTCCTCTCTATCCACATTTATATGAAACTCAAGGTGAATATACATGGCGAATAACTGTCTCTGATGTTAAAATTATTATTTTGAATATTGATCATTTGGAAATTAAAAAAACTGGAGAATTGTGTACAAATAAACTAATCATATATGACGGGTATGACGAAGATGCTCCAGTTTTAGAAGAAATGTGCGGGATATTAAAAAACGGAGAAAAAACTTTAAAGTCATCTTCTTCTGTAGCTTTTATTAAACTGTCTTTAGACGATACAAATACGGGTTCTGGTTTTCATATCAATTGGGCTGAATCTGACAAAAATATTGAAGACATAAATGAAAGAAATAAAGCCAACTGTGGCACAAATATTACACAGTTAGTATCCAGTCATAAGGATGTAACTTTTCAATCACCTAACTATCCAAAAAATTATGGATCTGATCAGAATTGTCTATGGACATTCCAATCTGATGTAGGTAATCATTTAAGTATTCAATTTGAAGATCTTACATTAGAAGAAACTTCAGGTTGTTTTGCGGATTATATATCTATTTACACGTCAGATAATCAAATTCAATGGTATCCCGTAGAAGAACATATTTGTCTTTCAGAAAACAAAAGTCAAAAATTTGAATCTTCAACCTTTATGAAAGTTATATTCAAATCAGATAGTTCTGTGTCCCGCAAAGGTTTTCAAGCCCTTATTAGTTCAAAATGTGGAGGTACGATCCTTGAAACATCGGGACTGATTGAAATGAACACGCTTGATCAAAGAAAACTTGGCACACAGACTTGCGAATGGATTATAAAAGTACGACCAGGACATAGTGTTAAAATGTCATTTGAATATTTTAATATAACTAATAGCGATAATTGTAATACATATGTTATATTAAAAAACGGTGGATCATCTGAATCGCCTCTTCTAGGAAAATATTGTGGTTATCCTCAAGAAAACAGGACCAATATATTATCCTCCAGTAATTACGTTTTTGTGAAATATTTAACAAAATACCTGCCTCATTACGCAATTCAAACTTTCCGCTTGAGATATGAAGAAATGAACATTGAATGTGGTACTACATCGAAATTAGATATAAATCACTCGTGGGAAATTATATCTTCGCCTATGTATCCGTCTGTGCCTGTACCTTTTACTGAATGTGTATGGGTATTTACAGGTCCACCAGGAGAAATTCTCAGAGTAGATTTCATTGACAGGTTCGATTTAGAGGTTTCAGATAACTGTGTAAAGGAATTTGTAGAAATAAGAGATGGATCAACTCGTTTATCACCATTGAAAGGAACATTTTGTGGAGATCGTCCAAGTACTATTAAAACATCCAGTAATACAATATTTATAATGTATTCGACCCAGTTGGTCGAACCTAGGAATGGATTTAAAGCTAATGTGTCTATTGATGTTTGTGGAGGTACTACGATATCCAGGTCGGGAGAAATAATATCGCCTAACTATCCACGCATGCCTGGTCTTCCTGTTGGGATAGTTTGCCAGTGGCAAATAATTTCTTTGCAACGGCATATCATCAAAATAGAGTTCAAAGATATAAATCTTCCCGAATCAGAGGAGCCTTGTGGAACAAGAATTACAATCGAAGAAGTGGTACCCTCAAATGGATCTTTGGAAACACAATTAATAAAAGAGTTTTGTAGTGATGAACTTTTTGATGACACAAAATCGATAGAAAGTGTAACTAATAAGGTAACAATTAAGCTACATGTTGGAAAACCGAGTCAATGGGCGCATATTGTTGAAAGTAGAGGATTCAAACTTACTTTTGACTCATCTAGATTATCCTGCGGTGGAATAATAAGAGCTTCTGAGGGATTCCTTACTACTCCAGGTTATCCACGACAGACTTCAATTAGGTTTTGCCAATGGACCATTATAGTTCCCGACGAAAGCCGACGGGTAAAATTGGAAATAATTGATTGGACAGGCGATCATGATATAGCAGCTTACAATGATAATACGTTTAGTTCAGGCATAGATGCATACGTCGATTCTACGAATTCTTCGCAAACTTTTCGCATATACAAGTCAATTGGTAACAAGTTGTCGTTTTATATATGGCCAAAGACACCATCAAACAAATTAGCGCATCGTTTTAAAGCTCAGTTTAGTTCCCATGAACCATCTTTATGTGGTGGAAGTTTAAATGGTTTGTCAGGAGAGCTGAAGTCCCCAGATTTAATACAATCATATGTGTGTGAATGGAAGTTCACAAATGTAGGAAATGAAGTTCGAAACAATTCAACAAATTTATATAATACCATTTTTGTTACAGTAAATATTTCATCTTTATCTACCACTAAAACCATTTGTCGGTATAGAGATTCAAGACTTAATTTAAATACCAATGTTGTTGAAAGCAGTACGTTTGTTCGAAATATATGTGGTAATAATACGCAAGTTTCTTTTAAAATGCCAAATTCTATGATGAATATTAAAGCTATCCAATATAAACACGACCCTTTATATTTCAATTTAAAATGGAAATTACAGCCTTGCGGTGGAATCTTTTATGCAACTAAAGATCCTACTAATATTTTAATAATTCCTGAACATCTGAGTGATACTATATATTGTAGTTGGGTTCTCATATCCTCTAACAATGAAAGGGTAGAATTAAAATTAGAGGGTTTATTTAATTTAGATTGCTTCGACGAATTTCTAAAAATTAGTCAAGGCCTTTCTCAATCTTCGCTCGAAGTTGCTGACTATTGTAAAGACAAATTACCAGAAAATTCGTTTTCTTCTACATATACGCATACTTATATACAATATCAATCCAAACCGCAAAACGTAACGAAAATAAAACTCATCGTGAAAACCCTAGATAGTGTGTGTGGGGGTTACTTAACACAGTTTAAAAAAGTATTTACTTCACCCAACTATCCACAAAATTATCAATCAAATCAAGAGTGTACTTGGGAAATTGTAGCAGATTTAGGTTTCAGAGTGTCATTGCAGTTTATTGACAGATTTGCTATAGAAGTTACACGCAATTGTACAAAAGATGTTTTAATTGTTTACGATTGGAAAAATAACAAGTACGTAGAACTAGCTCGGCTTTGCGGTCGTAATCTTCCACAGGCAATTAATTCTACTTTCAATAAAATGAAGGTTTTATTTCGTAGTGATGCAACCATAACTTTAGACGGTTTCAAAGCAAAATGGTCACCACTCTGTGGAGGAAAATTTGTAGCTATCGAAAAAGAACAATTTTTGTACAGCCCAGGATACAATTATGAATATCGTCCGTCTTTGGTTTGTGAGTATGAGATTTCGGCTCCTTCCAATAGAGTTTCAATTAAGTTTTTGAGTTTTGAACTTGAAGGACCGTACCCTGAATGTAAATATGATAATCTGTCAATTATTGCAAGCAATGATTATAACTACCTTTATAATATATATTGTGGAAAAGAAGTACCTGCAACTTTGAATTCTTTTGAAACTGTGAAATTGATATTTATGACAGATAAATTTGGCCAAAGAAGAGGTTTCAAATTAGCATACTCTACCTACTCATGTGGTGGAAAAATCACTGAACCCACTCTTTTAGCTTTAGAGCTGGCCGATTCTTATGGTGATTATAAGAATTGCACTTGGACAATCGAGACTTCCGAAAATAAAATTATAGTACTAAATTTTATCAACATAGATATTGAAAGTAATTATGAATGTGGTAGTGATAACTTGGACATATTTGATGGTAACATAATTAATGTTAACAAAAGACTGGCTCGATTGTGTGGCCACATTAATTCAACTACGACTGTTAGGACTAATAGTAACAAAGCTGTTGTTCAGTTCGTTAGTGAATCTTACTACGATTCGAAAGGCTTTAAAGCTAAAGTCACGTTTAGTCTTTCTAGTTCTTTTGGATGTGGAGGCAATGTCAATTTAAAGAACACTGCATATCATATCTTGAAAAGTCCTCTCAATGGTAATTTTAACACTTACGATAACTATTTAGATTGTTATTGGAATATAAAAGCACCAGTAGATCATGTCATTAAAGTCAATTTTACTTCGTTTCATATTGCAACATGTTTAAATGTGAATCAAACTGCTTTAGGATCTAAATGTGACTGTGACTATGTTGAAATATATGACGGGTTGAATCCAAATAGTTTGGTTATAGGGAAGTTTTGTGGACACAGTATGCCACCAAATCTAATGTCTTCTAATAATGTAATGAGTATTCGACTTGTTACAGACGGAGATTTATCAAGTTCTGGATTTGTAGCATTTATTTCATCTCAGCCTTCTTCTTGTGGTCAATCAGTGTTCAAAGTATCTAAATTGGTTCAACGTTTTCATTCACCAGGATATGACATAGCAACTTTACCTAGAGGACTTCATTGTGCTTATTATTTTGATACTTCTCAAGAACCTTATAATACCGTTCATTTAAGTATAAGGAATCTTGATCTTGAGCCAGCTTCAGACGGTAAATGTAATTCAGATAAACTTATTATACATAACAGTGCAAAAACAGAAAATTTAACCGTGGGTAAAAATTTCATTTGGGACGTTGATGACAGTAATTTGATAAATTACGTGCATTTTTATGATGAAACTATACGTCTGCCGAAAAAAATTATATTATGTGGCACACGAGTGTCAGTAGATTATTATTTGATGGGAAGTGTAAATGTGAATCTTATAACTTCACCTGAAGGAACGTCCACTCACAAAGGCGTAGAAATAGAAGTGTCTTATTTAAATTTCTGTAGTAGAAATTATACTGAGCCACAAGGCAGAATACAAAGCAACTCTATGTCATATGATGAAGTTGTCACAGACCAGGATTGCTATGTTTTAATCACAGCTCCTGAAAATTTCACAATATCTATATATTTTATGTCAGTATCTCCTATTTATAACAATGAAAATGTTTACTTAGAAATATTCGATGGCAACTCAACAAGCTCACCTTTAATAGTTAAAATAAGAAAAGAATATTCAGAAAATACCCCTATTTTTTCAAATAGTCAATATTTACTACTACATAACCACAGGCATGAAAACGTTGCCACTTCTTTTGATTTTAATTATGTTATAACTGATAAAGGAAGAGGTTGCGGTGGAAAACTATCAAATGAACTAGGAAGAATAACCAGTCCACTATATCCAAATACTTACAGACGAAAAGCCACGTGTGAATGGGAATTAGAAACCCCTATTGGTACCGTCTTACGATTACACTTTACAGTTTTCGACCTAGGAAGAGTATGTGAACAAAATTATTTGACTCTTGTTGATAAAGAAGGTAATAATATATCCACATTTTGTAGTGAAACACCAGCAGATTACACTAGTAGGGATAATTATATAAAAATAGTGTTTGTTACTAGTAGAAACAATGGTGGCACCGGTTGGATAGCCGACTTTGCTGGGATCGTTTGAGCATATTATTATTATGTTTGAAAACTCGTTTATAGTTTTATTAAAATATAATATTTACAAATAGTTCTAGGGGTGCTGTAAAAGAGAAATTGATTAACTGAACATATACTTAGCCAATCACTTTGTCCTTTACAGCACACTTAGGACCTATATATACTAGTACCTATGTATAATGAATTTCAAAATAAGAAGTTTTATGCTGCATAGAATAAAAATGAAACTTATTTAGGACAGGTATTGTATAATAAATAATAGGATGTTGCACGAATATATTACCTATTTTAATTTATTTGTTTTTTATTTTTCTTTCGTTTATTTTTTACTTGATAAATGTTGTTTGAAAAACTTTAAAAACGACAAAGAATAATTATGGCACCACAGGACCTGCGATCTTCCCTCTGATTGGAATGCTCTCACCAACGGAGCCACTGTCGACTGGTTCAATGTGGCGAAATTTTTCTTTGGTTTGTGATCGACTTCGTCGATTGTAATTTATTACTTTTAAAGTTTTTCAAGTTTTTCCAAAAACGGGGTTAGTTTTATAACACATATGTGTTTGTTACTGTTTTACTAACGGTAATTTAAGTATTCTTAATACTAACAACATTTTGTACTTCAGTTGTTATAGTGCCAATTCATACATATAATGAAACTGTAAAATTTTGAAATCTGTACCTTGAAAAGATTAAAATAAAAAGCTTTTGGAGAGCATTATAATTTTTTTTATTTCTGTCTGTCTGTATAAAGGCCGCGCATCACGCAGAATCTACCCGACGGATTTAAATGTAATTTCGCATGATTTGAGATCCATACTACGAGGTAAGACATAGCACATTTTTTACCAAAAGTTCAGCACCTTTCATTTGGAAGAGGGGATGGAAGTCAAAATGTTTAGGTACTTAGTTATAATTCATCAACCTGTAGTTCCATTTTATTCGTTCTTTTTTTGTTAGAAAGAGGACTACTTGGACATGTTGAGAGTAAAGTACAACTTCAACGTTTCGCCACGCAGGCCAAACCTCGGGATCCAGGGATCTCCCTAACACTGTAGGCAGAGAGGACTAAGTGCCATATACTACGATCCCTGTAGAGTTGCTTTGATTTTTCCACATCCTTGACTCCTGTCATATTTCATGACTCCTGTCATATATCCTGTCACAACGCTGGTTTCGGAATTTATAGACATCGTCCTTGGACATCACTTGATCAATCTGATTATGTGCTGTCTGCATCATTATTATCTTTGATGTATATAGGCGGTGGTTGTTCAGCTTTCTATCAGGAGAGCAATTTGTTTGTTTTCTATCTTACGAGTTACGATGTAGTAAAAAGCTTTCATCTTGTTTGCTATGGTAAGAATCTATAACAAACATTATGTTGTATTTCTTTTTTTTTATAATAATTCTATTGTGTCGATGACGCCCAGACCGTGGTCGCAAGAATGTTTTTAGTTTTGATTCATAAGATGCAAAATTTTTGTAAACAGCTTCATTTGGACGAGAGGCCCATCTTTTCTTGCATCGAAAAATCTCAAATCGGGTAACTAATAAAGGCAAGTAAAAAAGAAAATTATAGCTGTAAAAACAACGGGACTTCGGGAAAGTTTCCACTTTACGTGTAGGCCAAAGTTGAATGAATGGCCCTTTTTTTATATATCATAAGATAGCAAACAAGCAGATGGGTCTCCTGATGGAAAGAGTCAACCATCGCCTATGGACACCAAAGATGTCAATGGTGCGTTGCTATCTTGTGGCGAGGTCTAATGCCACATACATAAGTTTACCGGCTACCTGACCCCCCTAACCGGAACACGACAGCTACAAACACTGACGCTATTGCGGCAGGAATATGTAAGGCGGTGGTACCAGATCCGGGCGAGACAACGCCGAACTCTACCACCTAGTAGCCACGATGGTAGTGACTCGATAGCCAATCGGTCGCCTTTTACGACCTGCCTGGCAGAACGGCTGTTGGCCTATTCTTCAAAAGAGGCCGGGACCAACACGGCGGCCCTTGAATTATTATAATAATTACCAAGCTATTGTAAGAAAAATAGGTTGTCATTAATCAATTTAAAAATCTCATCATTCCGACATATTTAGAGTGGAGGAATAATTAGAAAAACCATCGAATGTGTAGGTTAAAAAGTTTTTCGTTATAAAATAATCAAGCGATAAAGTAAAAAATTAATGATTATTGATCAATATTTTTTACCTACCCCAAATTAATATATTTGAAGCATCCTTACTTATTTAGTTACCCGCATGCTACCCGATTCGAGAATTTTCGAAGAGTAGTAGCTCATGTAATAAGGAGTAACTTAGGCTACTTTTTTTTAAAAAAACCACGCGGATGAAGTCGCAGGCACGGCTAGTGTTAAATAAATAAATAAATATAAAAAAGGTATTGACGACTTTCGTTAAATGTATTTGAACGTGTCTGGAAGTACTTTAAAACCGACAAAATTGTCTGGCATATTTTTTTTTGAATTCTAGGAAATCCTAATTAAAAGATGAAATAAAAATCAAGTTGCTAAAAGTACCTTTTTTGGGATTTTTTTTTGCAAATGTTGTAAACTGCGCAGTAGTGAAATAACCGCAAATTTTCTACCAGACTCGCAATTCCAATCTGCTAAAAGGACCTTCCCAAAATTCATCGCTAGCTCTTGGACCACTTGTAATTAACCCGTTGGTCGAGTGGTTAGAGACCCTGACTTGGCAATCAACGAGGCTCGGGTTCGATCCCCGACGGGGACAAGCATTTGTGTGATGAGCATAAATGTTGGTATTTCCGGGTTGGGGTGTTTATTAATATATTCTAGTATTTATATATGTATTTCAACGTATTAGTATCGTTGACTAACACCCATAACACAAGCAAATAATTTGCTTACTTTGGGGTTAGATCAGTAAGTGTAATTTGTCCCGTGAATTATTATTATTATTATTATTATTATTAAGTAATAAAAATGTTTCTACGACCACGGTCTATTAGGGGGCGTCATCACTGTGTCGATGAATATTTATTTTGTTAAAATATGAGAGTATGTGTTATCTTTATAATAGGAAAAATCTTTCTAAAGTATTTTATTTAAAAAAAAACAATACTTAGAGGTGATGTGCATCTATAGAACGCACCCAGACCAACGTCTGTGCATTGGAGCTTTTTTATCAGTATAGTCAATTTTTTTAGAATTACCACTGGATCGGAATGCAGCCGCAAAAAAAAAAATTCAGTGGAAGAAACTCAGCAGGCAGCAGGTAATTTTAAAAAAAGCTAAACATTTTAAATGAACAACATTTAAAATGTTTACATTTTTTAAAATTACATAATAAGAAATTTCTTAGTTTAACATTTTAACTTAACAGCAAATAATTCGTTCACATTATAGTTTTCAAATTCAAAATTCAAATATTTATTTGGTATCAACTTATACATAAACTTACAATACTATTGAAGAAATATGAGCAATTCCCTTAAAATAAATTTATGAAGAGTACAATTGAGTGCAATTTACATACATGTACATTAACTTAAACAGAAAAAAAAAACACAAGACAGAAAACGAATGCTTGAAATGCTTTTATTACTTTCGTATCGCAAGTGATGTGATACCAAAATGGACCCAACTCAGCCTACACTGCAGCGATTGTGCCACAGCACTGATTTTCAGTGAGTCCAGAAAAAGACGTGCTGCGTCTACGAGGCAGCCACGGGGGTCCGACACTGCGTTCACATTATGAATATACTTAAAATAATAATAATAACCATAAACACCAAAAAAGACATGTATAAAAATGTGGATTAATTTTTACATAGTTATAATATATATACACTATTGTAATAACGAGGCACGATCCAAATTTATTAATTTGCAGTGACACATACATACACACATACACATACAAATGTACACGTTTGTGTTAAAGGAAGTATTTTGTATGGGTCTCCCAGAACAAGTCGCTGAAGTCGTCAGAAGAAAAAAAAATCAGAAGTCGAAACGCTAGTTGTGTATGTCATTAAATCTATAGCTTAAGGTTTGCAAGCCATCTATTGCAATAAGGTGCTAAGTCAGCCTGACCCTTAGCACTCCAATCATTTTTCTGGCATGATAAAAGCATATTTTTCAATTTATGTTTAAATCCGTGGATTGAATTTATTTCTCGAAGAGGCGGAGGTAAATTGTTCCAACACATCGTGGCTGCATACCTAAAGCTCCCACGAAAGGCCGCTGTGCAATGTCTTGGTACTTTTAAGACCCAACTTACTGCTCTTGCGACTTGAGAGCAATCATCTCCTCTCCAATTCAGTTTTTGAAAAAGGTATTCCGGTTTTCTACTTTTAATTACCCCAAATATTAACGTTGCAAGACTAAGTTGGCGCCGTAGAGACATTCGTAAAATATTTGTCCTGTTCAGATATGGACTAATGTGCGTTCTTGGGGAAATATTGAATATATACCTAGCACATGCATTCTGTACTCGTTGTATAACTCGAGCAGTTCTAGCCAACAACCTAGGCCCATACACAGCGTCTGCGTAGTTAAATTTAGACAAAACCAGCGAATCACACAGCCTGATACGCAGGATATCACTCAAAAAGTCACGTACACGATACAATATTTTAAGTCTATAAAAGCAATTGCGTGAAATCTCGACTATGTGCTTTTCAAAACGGAGAGTACTATCTATCAGCATACCTAGGTTACGTGCCTCTAAGACGCGTTCCACTGGCTCTCCAACGATTGATATTATAGGATTTTTCTCTTTGATACAATCTATCTGCTTTTTTGATCCAAGTATAATGTATTTAGATTTTGCCGGATTTAGAACCAATGTGTTAGCCTTTGACCATTGGGCGATATTACTAAGATCTTTATTAATGTGTTTGATGGCACTATTGGTATCACTTGGATCAAATGACAGATAGAGTTGTATGTCATCCGCATAAAGATGGTATTTGCAGAATTCAATTTTCCTACTAACATCTGCTGTACATAAGATGTAAAGAATTGGAGCAAGAATAGATCCTTGTGGAACACCTCTTGTCACTTCTTGCGGAGCGGACTGTATTTTAACCCCGTTACAGTTATTAATAGTGACGACCTGGCTTCGACCTCTCAAATAACTAGAGAACCACTCAATTGTGGTAGGCGATAAATATTAAAATATTAAATAACTTTTTGCGAAATTAACACTGTATCTAATACCTTTAAACGAGCAATTCTTGTGTATATATATATATATATATATATATATATATATATATATATATATATATATATATATATATATATATATATATATATATATATATATATATATATATATATATATATATATATATATATATATATATATATATATATTGGAATCTCGGAATCGGCTCGAACGATTTTCATGAAAGTCACAAATTAGGGGTTTTTCGGGTCAAGGAATCGATTTATCAAGGTTCCAGGTCCAAGAAAAGCTCGGTTCCCAAGATACGGGTATGTTAAAAACCGAGCAAGGCTCGGTCAACCGGGTACAGAAAAAAAAATTATATATTCTATAGGAATCGATTTATCAAGGTTCAAGGTCCAAAAAAGATGGGTTCCAAAAATACGTGAAAAACCGAGCAAACTCGGTCAACCAGATATTATTAATAATGATGGTACGAGTAGATATTTGAATCTCTTTTATGGCAATTACGCAACCGGAGGAAGGAGTATGCAATTTAGTTTATATGTTGATGGAGTGCAGAAAGATAGTATTTTTATATAATATGCATTATAAATACATTAAATTAATAAAAATAAACATTACGCTACTATTCAATTCAATATAAATACATTTTAACACACACAAATATATATTGTAGTTTATTTAAGGTTAACTAGCTGTACCCTGCGCGCGTTGCTACGCCACCAGCTAAAATAAATTTAAACGAGACATTACATTACCAACGCAAAAACCTTCGTGGGCTCATGCGCAACAATTTTGCTAAAGATCATCACATGGTCAAATACATAGTTTACGATTGTATAAAGGAAATACAGACAAAAATTCAATTTTATATAATAAATGTACGTTGTCAAACTTAGAATCAATTTGATTGTTTATCACACACACAGAATTATGTTCGAATTTAGGTAACAGGCGATTGGTAGTAAACAAATATAAGGGATGATGCTGAACCCAGGTAAGACGTTGAAGAACTTTGTTACCTACTTTTATTATCTAAGAGATAACAATGTATATAAATTAGAAAAATAGCCTTCGAACTCAGTCACCACGTTATGGAATCTGTTAAAAAAATATGTCACAAACTGGAAAAGTTTTGAAAAGCTTTCCAGGGTACTTAATTCCCTATATTTAGAATATGTTTTAAAAGTAAAATGGGCCTTAGAATAATAATACTGCAGGATGTAGACGGCCGTTGTAACAAATGTTTCCAAATGTATGTGCATGATTTGTTTCACATTACTAGTAATGTGATTGAATGTGATTATTTAAATTTTTAAACTTTTCCACACACACACACATACACACACATACACACACAGACACACACACAGACACACACACACCTAATTTCTCACACTGACAAGCGTGTAGTCCAGTGGTTTTCAAAGTTATTACGGTTCCAACCAATTAAACGAAATATGTGCATTTTGATATTTTACAGAAAAATTATATTGGTAACGCTCAGATTGCGTACTGCTGAGTCATAGAACTTCTTAATGCTGTTTTGTTTGTTGTAGTTGGTATGAAAAATTTGTTTCATTGGAATGAAAATGATTCAAGCGTTATTTAATAAAAACGAAAGACTTTTAATTTTTTTTCAGATTGTCTGAATTACTGCTAGCCTTCTTGACTGGTCGCGAGGGCGAGCAGAGTGCTCAGCCAGAATTTAAATGGGGTAGTACGCCCTTCACCCTAAGAGAGACCGATGCTCGGCTTAGGGTGGGGTCGTGATTTGCGATAAGAGGGTTTGTGGCATTGTTTTGTCCGTCGGCTGAGCTTGGGTTCGGTTCGCAGATCGCCGGCGGCGACGCGACGGTGTTGCGTATGTAGGTATGTAGTGTTTTGGTGCGTCATGTTGGCCAGAGTTATCGGGTCGCCGGGGTAGGTGAGAACGTGGCGAGGCCCACGTTATTTGAGATCGGGATTAGGAAAACCACAGGCTGTGATAAGCCTTGCACGTTGGTAGAATCATCTAGTTGTAGACATCCGTCTAACTGGGCCGTCAGTTGTCACTCACTTCAGTAGCCGTCCGTTTGGTTTGGTCGACTGCGGTTATCTTACATTTTAGGTCCCACTCAATATTCGATCGTTACCCATCTGTGAGTCGCGACCCATGGTATGGGAAATACTGATCTGGTTAATATTATATTAGTAAATTTTTCCTTGTTTACAATACGGAGAATTACGAGTAGATCTCTATATCTATACTACTGTATAAATCTGTGGCTGTATCTGTGTAAAACTACGTGATAAAAATTCGTTTCAGGGCTCACTAACATCGATTTTATCATTGTGTTTTTATCTGTATGTCCCGCTATTACTAGATACCATCTTGACGGGTTTTATAAAAGAATCGCTATAAGTTATTAGCAAGGAAGTTACATACTATCTGGAATTCACGTGCGCTTCAAAATCGTTCCGAAGAGTACAACGATATTGGCGGAGTGTGTCTTTTTCTGCTAAATAAAGCGCCATATATAAGTGTGGCCGTGCGTAGTTTGCCAATTACTACTAATTCAGCTAAGTCTACTAATTTGAGAAAACAGTTTTTTTACTGCATAAATAATTACATAATAATTAAAATAAGTACATTTTAGAACTCACTATGTTAATAACAATGCATTTTATGCTAATGTATTTATCGACGTGTATGAATAAAAGGGATTTAACGATTACCGAATGTATAAAAATCTACCATCAGATAGTTTTATTTACACTGGCAATTACAATAAAAGGACAACGTCCACTCTTGTCGTTGTCTTGCTCATAACGTTTTCCCTCTCTATTAAGTAAGAAACAATTGTCAACTTTATTAGTAACGAAATAAAGTACATTTTTATTTTTCAAATATTGCTTCGTAATAATTCCAGTTATCGTATATAAGTTCCTTGGATAAATGTCATTCAAAGATTGAATAGATTTTACCCGTTTTTCCTTTTATTATATTTATCTATACCAGCACCAGCGATCGCCTGTGGCCAAAATTCGATCATTGACCATATTTTAAGTTTAACGACAACTTTAGCCGTATAGAAAATAGTATATATGTTTACTAGAAAATAGGATATATATATATCATGAATGTCACATGTATGTAGTGTATGCACGGATCAATAGTCTTTCAAGGAAATTTCTTAGGTAGTCTTTACACCTAGAAATATCGAGTTGTAATACTTATCAATGAAATAAAATCATTACAGAGTCATTCATTAAGCACTGGCTTCTTATACAGTACGATAAAATAGCACAATATTATGGCATAGTTCTATTTTTTCACGATATATTTATAAGCGTTTGAATTTACAAGCATTTGCTAGAGCAAATAGATTTGCGGGTAGGTACACGTTTTCGACCCAACACCGTGTCTATTAGTATTTGTGTAGTCTTTGAGTGTATGTAATGTTTATTTTTATTTATTTAATATTTGTATTTCTAATGTATTTTATTTTAAAATGCAATGCAAATGCAGTGCAAGGTGAACTTTAACTGTGCCAAATTTCGTAGGTACTCCACCGTTCGCGCAATTGTCTTAAAAATGGTCCAAGTTTCTCCTTCATATACATGAACCCCGAATTTAACTGTGTTTTTCCCCGAGTTGACTCCGGGCTCCTTTGAAGAATAGACGAACTGCCGTTCTGCCAGGCAGTTCGTAAAAGGCGACAGATTGGCTATACAAGTCACTGCCATCGTGCAATATAACGTTTCGTTTCACGAATGACACTTGGCTACCAATTACAAATTCGTTTACGCTCGTATCAACAGCTTATGTCAAATCCATACATTTGTTTTCTATTCTCCTAGCGTTGATGCCACTTGTCTTGGGGGGCTGACTACGCAATCGACGGGGCTCGGCTTCGATCCCCGACGGGGACAAGCATTTGTGTTATGAGCATACATGTTTGTATTTCCGGGTTTGGGTGTTTATTAAATATATTCTATTATTTATATATGTATATTTTTGTATTAGTATCGTTGACTAACACCCATAACACAAGCAAATAATTTGCTTACTTTGGGGTTAGATCAGTAAGTGTAAGTAGTCCCGTGAATATTATTATTATTATTATTAAGTATATTATTAATTTTCTTTTTGAGTTAGGTATGGACACGGATTAAACTGGACACTCCCCACAAGGCAATTTCTTAGCTTGTCAACGTCATATTTTGTACTAGCTGTTGCCAGCGACTTCGTCCGCGCGGACTTCGTTAATCCGCACAGCACCTCCCCCGTAGGTGATAGCGTGATAATATGTAGCCTATATGTTGACCCGACCTATTAGTAATATTCATGCAAAATTTGAAGTAAATCCATGCAGTACTTTTTGAGTTTACCCCGGACATATATACAGACAAACAGACAAAAATTCTAAAAACTATATTTTTGGCTTCGGTATCGATTGTAGATTGTATTCTTTTAAAAAAATATTCAATGTACAGTTTTGACTTTCCTACGATTTTATTATATGTACAGATTTTCACAGAAAATACAGATTTATAACACTTATCAATGTAATAAAATCACTCTAGAGGTATTCCTTAAGCCTCAGCTTTCTATTCGACACGATAAAATAGCACAATATGGCATATTTCTATTTTTTACGATGTAATTTATCTACTAGCGTTTGACATTTATTTACATACATTTGCTCATATGAGCGTCTACGCATTTGCTCCCAAAACAAGTATTCTAGTAGTCTATTAGTATTTGTGTGGTCTGTGGGTATGGATTTTTCTATAGTATATCTTTAAAAATAATATATTTTCGTTTCTGTCTGTCAATACAGTAGAGTTCTGTTTGAAGTTTCAATATCGATGTTTATTAACATTATATCGATATTTGAAAAAATCGGTGTATCGTTGTATCCCTACGAATAATGGGGCGGAATGAACGTCTTATGGAATTTTTTTCTATTTAGAACAAAGGTGAAGGCCCTAGACACATCAAAGTCGTTACAAAAAGACGCCTGTTTGCGAACTTACGAGTCCGTACTGAAATCTTCCATTGATCGCGGTACGATAATTAAGTAGTACCTAATTATTTATGAGTAGTTCAATATGTTGGGTATTTCGCTGTAATGTTCTTGAATTAACGTTATTATATTAAGTTATTACATACATGGCAATAATTAACCACTTGATTCAGTTCCAGTAATATAAAACTTATTATGAACTAATTGTCGCCAGTGACTTCTTTCACGTGACCTAAACCATTAATTCCCAAAGGAACTTTCCAGTAAAAACTCGGTCGGGTAAAAAATAGCTTATGTTACTTAGTGATAACGCTTTACATAAATGAATAACTTTTTGAAACCGGACCTCTAGTTTTTCAGTTTATCCAATAAAAACAAATAATCAAATCATTTTTTATGGAAAAAGGGGGTAAACGGACAGGAGGCTCACCTTAAGTGTCACCTACCGTAAGTGATCACCGCCGCCCAGGGATAACTACGCTATCAGAAGGCTTGCAGTTGCGTTGGCTCTTATCTTGATCATACTGCTTCATAATAGATGTTGAGTATATTTTTATATTGATGAAGGACTTTTTAAAATCGGTCCCGTAGTTTTTATATTTATCTGTTATAAACATACAAACAAACTTTACCAATTAATAATATTGGTGCAGAATTGGAGCTTCTTTGAAAAATAGGCCAACTGTCGTTCTGCCAGGTAGGTTGTAAAAGGCAACCGATTGGCTATGAGAGTCACTACGATCGTGAACTACTAGGTGGTAGAGTTTTGCATTGTCTCGCCCGGGTCTGGTACCACCGCCCTACCTATTCTTGCCGAAATAGCGTCAGTGCTAGTCACTGTTGTGTTCCGGTTTGAAGGGTAATGTAGGCGGTAAACTTATGCATGTGACATTAGACCTCATTGCAAGATAGCAACGCACCATTAATACCTTTGGTGTTTATAGGCGATGGCTGGCTCTTTCCATCAGGAGACCTATCTGCTTGTTTACGATGATATATGATATAAAAATCGCCTCTGTGGTCTAGTGGTCCAGCGTTGGCGTTGATCACATGAGGTCCCGGGTTCGATTCTCGGGCCGGGCACAATAAAAAAAAGTCTTTTTTCAGTTTTCTGAGAAAGACAAAGTTGCCCGGGATTGGAAAGTGCCCGGTTGGCGATAGGCTTGCCACCTATCACATTTGTGGGACCAAGTATCTTCGACTAATCGAGGGTGCACTTGTTGTACCTCTGCCTACCCCTTCGGGGATATGGGCGTGAAGATACTTTTTTTTATGATATAAAAAAAGCGGTTTATTGCCCGCACCAAAAGCCAAGGAGTAAAAAGAAAGTTTTTCAAAAATTTATTCAAATGTATCTAGTGTTCCAGTATTGGTGTTGACCACATGAGATTACGGGTTCGATGTCTCTCTGTCTCTCCTTCACGCCTAAACCACTGAACCGATTTGAATGAAATTTGGTACAGATATAGTTTGAGATCCGAGAAAGGACATAGGATAGTTTTTATCCCGAAAATCCCACGGAAATGGGAACTATGCGGGTTTTATTTCAGATTTTTTTTTCACGCGAACTAAGTCGTGGGTACAGTTAGTTCACTATACGGGAAGGAAAGCAAATAATTAGTGATGCGAGACTTTCATACAAAATGGAATCAGGAAAACATCGATACTGAAGTAACAAACATTGTGTATAAATATGTCCTTCGAAAGTCGAAAATAGGACTCAATTTCGTTACCTTACCAAACACCAGATTGGAAAACATAAAATTATCAAGGACTCTGAAAAGCCTATGACATGTTCATAATAACAGACCAATGTGTGTAAGACCAAGCGCATTGTAGGCAAGCGTAGTTGCCCATCACAGTAATGAGTCCACATTTAACTAACAAGAAGGCTTTGTCCCTGTTTTCAGTCGCATTCCCAGGTTATTAATTTAGCTGCAGGTTTTTTAATGTTTGTTTTTTATGTCATAAGACAGCGAACAACAGAGAGTTCTAACGAAAAGAGAAACTATCGCCTATAGACCAAAGATACTAATGGTGCGTTCATGGGCGTACCCAGGTTCTGGGTCAGGGGAGGAGGGGGGGGGGGGGGGGGGCAACCGTAACATTTTAAGACTATATTTTTATCATATTATTTTTTTATCTACTATCTATCTATCGTTTCTATCGTTAGTATCCTTGTGGCGAGATATCTTAATGCAACACGCAGAAAAACCTCAGAACAGTGACAAGCCCGTTTTCGACCGTGTTGGTCCGGGCTCCTTTGAAGAATAGACCAACTGTCGTTCTGCCAGGCAGGTCGTATGAGGCGACCGATTGGCTATAAATGTCACTACCGTCATGATTATTAGGTGGTAGAGTTTGGCAACGTCTCGCCCGGGTTTTTGGTACCTCCGCCTTACCTATTACTGCTGCAATAGCATCAATGCATGTCATTCTCGTGTTCAGGTTTAAAGGGCAAGGTAGTTGGTAGACTTATACATGTAGCATTGCCATTCCGCCACACAGGTAGCAACGCACCATTAACATATTTGGTGTCTATAGGCGATCTTTCCATCAGGAGGGTCATCTGGTTGTTTGCTATCTTATAATATAAAAAACCGGCCAAGTGCGAGTCGGACTCGCGCACGAAAGGTTCCGTACCATCATCTATTAAAGAAAATTAATTAATTATCTTCTGACAGGTAATGATTAATCAAACTTATGTCTTGGCTCGGGGATTATAATATTTTAAGTTTATTCATTACAAACATACAAAAAAATTACGAAATAAAAAAATATCTATCTATACATATAATAAAATCGTAGGAAAGTTAAAACTGTATATTGAATATTTTTTAAAAGAATACTTTGGGCGTGATCTACAATCGATATCGAAGCCAAAAATATAGTTTTTGGCTTCGATATCGATTCTTTTGGTCTTCTTTTGGTATTCTTGTTTGTTTATCTGTTTGTCTGTTTGTTGTATGTATGTCCGGGGTAAACTCAAAAAGTACTGCATGGATTTACTTCAAATTTTGCATGAATATTACTAACAGGTCGGGTCAGCATATAGGCTACATATTATCAAGCTATCACCTACGGAGGAGGTGCTGTACGGAGTGCTAGTACACAACAGCTAGTAAGCAATAAAGAAAAAATAATAACAGATCTAGATCGATGCGATTATTCCACTTGCGCCCTTTTTCTATAGCATATACACTAAAAATATATTTAAAACTAGCTCATCCGCGCATCTTCGCCGCCAGTAGATTAACATGTCATCAAGATAGCTTTTCATATAAATTTCATCCTCTATTTCAACCTTTTAAGGTATGGTTTTTGAAAAAAAAAGCCTATGTTTGACCGCGGCTCTTCAACTACTTCCATGTCAAATTTCATGAAAATCGGTCCATCGGTTTAGCCATGAAAGCGTAACAGACAGACAGACAGACTTTCGCAATTATAATATTAATATAGATTGGAGAATGACAATACGTAATATGTATGTTATTCGCCGATTAGTATAGACGTGACATAGACTACTGTGATTTTTTCACACATCCTGAAACAACCATTTAGCTTGTGCTAGGAGGGGGAACACTTGAATCTAACTAAAATATATTGCACAAAAGGCACTTAATAGCTTAATATTCCAAAAAATTGCCAGCACTGTAAGGGTTTCTTATAAACTACGGAACCCTTAAAAACAACAACATATATACTGAAACAAAGGATTTTTGCTACTGTCAAGCCCCTTTCAAGCGGACAAAACTTAAATTGGTCAAGATATGAATAGGTTTCTTTTTTGCGTTGTCTCGTGTTTTGATAGATTAAATTGACAATACTTTTAATGTAAAGAGATGTGGCTTACATTACGTAGAGAAGTGGCTCTGCTCTGCATCTTCTACCGGATTTGTCATGGGGAGTATTCCGAAGAACTGTATAAATTAATTCCTGCCGTAGGATTTTACCATCAAAATTTCATTCTCACCATCTCGATTTCTGGAAATCTACAACTATGCGACTCTCGAGGCACTTTTTCCTCAAGACTCCTCTGGGGAACCAATTAACGGCAGGGGTTTTTCCGAAGGGATACGACTTAGGGACTTTTAAGAAAAGAGCCACAAGACAAGGGAGTGTCCATGGGTGACAGTGATCACTTACCATCAGGTGAGCTACCTGTTCGTTTGCACCCTTTATCTATAAAAAAAAACTTTTTATGCGTGTATTGTAGTGTAGAAATGCCACAAATATTGATTTTGCCGAAAACAGATAACCGAATATCCAGCCAGGCCCTTGGCCAAATATTTGGAGGCTGAAACTCGGCTTCCGAATATTCGGCGGTATATTTGTTTCGTCAGCGAATTGATGGTGTCGTGACATGTATTATTTGTCTTTAAGTTATTATTTATCTGTTCTGTCATAGACTATGACAGATTGAGTCTTGCTGTATTGCCGAGTGTATTGCATTGCTAAAAGTATTGTCTGTCTTATGTAGTATTGTATACTCTTTGGTCTGATTGTCCAATGTTTTCATTAATAACAACTTAATTTTGATAAATTTTAATTACTTAATGATTGTGATGATCTTTGTTTTTATTTTAATATTTAATTTTTTGAGTAATATTTGTGACTTTTCTTATTATTAGTAATTTGGTATTCGTCCGAACAGTTCGCAATATTAGGCCGAGCGGATTCAGATCTAATTTTGCCAGAAACCGTTCATTGAGATCGGTCTCGGAGATAAGATTGAAACCAGTCAAGAGCCGATAAAGATATGTTAAGAGAAGCAAGTACTCTTATTAGCACGTCAAATTCTACTGAATTAAAAGCATTGCTAAAATCCAAAAGGACAATTAAGTGAGTTTTTCGTCATCCATAGCTTGACGGATGTCATCGTTTACTCGGATCAGAGCAGTGATGGTGCTATGTCCTGGTCGAAAACCTGACTGAAATGGATGAAGAAGGCAATTTCTTCTCAGAAAGTCATTCAACTGTGAGTGAACTATGTGCTCTAATACTTTAGAAAGGGATGGGAGAATTAAAATTAGGCGAAAGTGCAAAGGAGAAGAAGCATTCGGAATCTTTGGAAGGGGCATAATATATGCCATTTTCCAAACTACCGGAAAGGAATTTGACGTTAAGGAAAAATTAAATATTTTTTTTATAGAACAGGGGGCAAACGAATAGGAGGCTTACCTGATGGTAAGTGATTACCACCACCCATAGACAACTACACTACCAGAGGTCTTGTAGTTGCGTTTGCGGCCTTTTAAGAATAAGTAGGCTCTTTTCTTGAAGGTCTCTAAGTTGTATCCGTTCGGAAAAATTTCTGCCGTTAGCTCGTTCGACATAGGAGTAGTGCAAAGCAAAAAATGCCTCGAGAATCGCACGGTTGTGGACTTCCAGACATCGAGATGGTGAGGATGAAACGTAGAATTTGGTCGCGATGTCCGTTGGTGAAATTCAGCGGCAGGAATTTATCCAAACAGTTCCTCGGAATACTCCCCATAACACAGCCGATAAAAGATGCAGAGTGATGCAATATGAACGAGAATTGGAAGAAGTTCAGAGAGAATAGGGATAATCATACGTGAGCACAAACTGTCACTACCAATAGCCGCGGACGAAATGGAAAGTACATGTTTCTTGACATCCAACTCGTTAACTGATTCAAAACTTTTGAATACTACAAGTCTTTACAGACAACGGAGTGTCCATGGATGGCGGTGATCACTTACCATCAGGTGAGCCACCTGTTCGTTTGCCCCCTTTATCTATAAAAAAAACTTTTTATGCGTGTATTATATCGTAGAGATGCCATAAATATTGATTTTGCCGAAAACAGATAACCGAATATCCAGCCAGGCCCTTGGTAAAGAGGAGAGGAGAGAGGCCCAAAGTAAAGATTGGACACGAGGGAAGCGGATTGGAGGCCAAGCTCGCTATAATTAAACTTATAAGTGGTATATAATTCAATTGAACTTATAGGTGGAGAAGAAAAATGAACATTAAGGTCATTTAGATCAACACTACACTCACTAGGAACTGATGAATAACCAACGCCAAGGGATCTTAAAATGTTCTAAATCTTGCCAGAATCAGAGCCTGATGATATAACTAATGGTTTTGTAAATATAGCGGCGCTTAGCATGACGACACAGCTGAGTACATCGTTATACTATGACATTCATACATTTTGTTTTACTCGAGTGTAGAACATTGAAAATAATGTTTTTGGTCTCATATAAATAAACATATAAGTAAACGGAACGTATCCGGACTGTAAAGGCGAGCTTAAACTAAATAAATAGGTACTACATACTATGTTACTAGTATAATATTTCTGCGGTGACTCTGTAGCTTTGTTAGAGTCACCGCAGAAATGTTATGTATTCCTAAGGTATTCCTGCCGCCATAAAAATCAGTGTCAACCCCTCTTGTGTTTCGATTAGGACAAATGAGTAGACGGCAACTTACTTATGTGGTAAGCCACAAGGAAAATAGCACATCATTAACATATATTGTGTCTGTAGGTAAAGGTTATTTTTTCCGTCAAGAGACCCGTTTGTTTATTTACAATTCAATGCTGTTCACAAAAAAATTCCATGTTCAAAAACAAAATCGCAGCTTTTTTTTCTAATTCTAAAATATTATAATTTATCTCATGTATATCCGTGGTGTTTGAGTAATCATCTCCAGGTGCTACCAACTTTTTCTTCCAATGTCACCCGGCATCCATTATGTATAATATCTTCATACATTTTAATGTATCTGTTTTGATTATAAAATTTAGTTTTACGTAAGCACCTACTAGTTGTTGTCTACCGACATATGATACTAGTAGCTGTCGCGTGCAGCCCGCTGCATTATAAAAGATATCCGATAGTGAAATTCGGCGGCAGGAATTAATCCAAACGGTTCCTCGGAACATTTCCCATGATAGAGCCGATAAAAGATGCAGAGTTCACGTATTCTTTGGCGTTACGTAGAGATGCAGAGCCACATTTCTACGTAACGCCAAAGAATCAAGCTGATTTGAAATAGTCCTGTCATAGACAATTTGAGCCGCTCTACCTTGAATGCGATCAAATGGAAGAAGCTGGTACTGATGTATAGACTGGGATTCCACGAATAAACTTTTTTTTTATTAATAACAAGCTGATTTTTTGTGAAAAATCTCGAATCGGGTAACTAATAAAGATAGATAAAAAAGAAAAATTTAGAGTGTTGGACTAAGAAAAGTTTCTACTTTCGTGTAGAAGAATGTTACCCTTGAATGACAATAATAATTAACAAGCTGTTGTGAGAAAATGAGGTTGTTATTAAATTGATTAATATCAATTTAAACATCTCAAAATTCCGAAATTTGGAGTGGAGGACTCGCCGGAAAAACCATCGAATGTGCAGGAAAAATTTTTTTATTACATACATCGAATATATTATTGATTCTGAAGAGCCTCTGAAAATTTAGCCGGAACTTTAAAAGTAACCATGTATATATATTAACAAAAAACTTGCCAAGTAAATAAAAAGCAAATTAATATAATTGTAGCCGAAAAAGGATAAAATATTTTTATGCGCAATCATGTCATGAATATGCAGAAGAAACAGCGTGGGTGACAGCACACGGTTTTGGGGAACACCAACGTTGGCGTGCTTAAGGTGCATGCAGCATGCGCTATCAATAACAACCTTTGATACTCCAATCAGCTGGTAATCCAATTGCTCAATTTCTTAGAAAAGAAGTATCATCATTAGTTCATCGATGTTAGCTTGAGTAGAAAAGAAAATATAATGTCTTTCACATAGCAAATCCTAAGCGAGCAATTTTAAATTCTATGGAAGGATGTAAACTGAGGAAAACCAACACTACATATGATAAAATTGATTGAATGATATCTGAAGAAGGCTACAATAGGTTATAAGAAGACGATAATGAATTTGGAGGAAGCATGGGAAATTTGCACTCCGATGGCATTGTGATGTATGACAGTCGATTTTCTTTATCTATCTCTTAAAGGACTTAACATGAAAATAATTATGCTTAAAGTTTTTTTTTTGTTCTTTAGTGGTAATGTAAGAGAAGCAATACTGTCTTTACCATAAGGACACTCGGGGCCAGTGCCCAGAGCCCCCATCTTCAGAGGGCCCCGAAGGATCGACATTTTCTCTCATATTTAATATCAAAATAAAATAGTCGGGCATTTTCGCAGCTTAAGAGAATAAAAAATGAATTGCGAACAACAATGTTACAAGAACGGCTAAGTAATTTGTCAATTATGAGCATAGAAAATGATATTCTTCAGAAAATTGAGTTTGAGGATTTAATAGAAGAATTGTTTAACAGAAATCTCGAAAGAAACTATTATCGTAATAATTACAACAAAAAAAAAACAACAGCATACATACTAATATCATTAATGACATATTGCGTTATGATAATATATAGGATTAATAAAGCAGGTCATAGTGAAAAAAATTGTATATTTTGCTTTCTTTACATTCCAAAAGGGGCCCCGAATTCTTGTGTGCCCAAGGGCCCCAGCATAGTATAAGACGGCCTTGAAGAGAAGTTAGATCCGGTTTGTTAACAATACAGAGACGGAACCACAAATATGGCGGCCTTGCGCTTACTTCCCGCTCCAACACGTTCACCATTCGCCAACTTGATCTTTAATACACAATTAATAATGAATAGAACCAATTAGATTTTATTATCATTTACAATGGTTCTTTGATAACAAATAAAATTTATGAACTAGTTGTATCCCGTGACTTTGAGATTAAAATTGTGTAGAAGGAGAATTACTCTTATTTCTTTTTTTCTATGTTTTTAGACTCTTTAAACCTTTCCTGGACTTCAACAATTAATTCAAAACCAAAATAAGACAAATCGGTACATATAGCCGAATTGATAAATTCCCCATTTTGGGAAGTCAATTTAAAAAAACGGCCATTTGCGAGTCGCACTCGCACACGAAGGGTTCCGTATCATCCATCCATCCATTTTTCAAGTTTCTACAATACAATACTCTTTATTGCACACCAATATACATGACAACATATAAGTTACAAGATAAATATTTTACAAGTAAGATACACAAAGGCGGTCTTATCACTAATAAAGTGATCTCTTCCAGACAACCTTTATAATAAGGGTAAAAACATACTAGGAAAAGCGGTGCTAACCACACCACAATTTATAGTTTTTTTTCAACATGTTTATTAAGATCGAGTAAAAAATTGCTTAAAAATTACATTTGTTGTATGCCTCCCCCCTTTAATATAAGTATTTTTTTAAAATAATTTATTCTGAAAGGTAATTTAGGTACAACTAAATATTCTGTGAAAATTTTAAGCGTCTGCTATCGTTATTAATATTGAGCAAAAAAAAAGAAGTTGATTGATTGATTAAGTATTTTATATATAAAATTCTCGTGTTACAATGTTATTTACCATACTCCTCCGGAACGACTTGACCGATTTTTATGAAATTTTATATGCATATTCAGTAGGTCTGAAAATCGGCTACTGTTTATTTGTTTATACCCTAAGTGATAAGGGTTGTCCTCCACTAACATTGTTTTTTATTTTTAAGGATAAAATTCTTTATTTTTATTTTTTTATAATGTGGCATTAAAATACATACAACCCTAACATTCACCCTTTTATCATCAACCCCTAATTTTTAATTCAATAATTTATATGGCAAAACAACGTTTGTTTATTATAGTATAATAATTTGTATTGTATTTAATAACACGTCATTTCTATAAGCTAGTAATAAGTAATAACACTAACAAAACCACAAAACATTGAACGCTTTTTTCCGCTCTCAGCTTTATCGGTCGCCACTAATTCATTTAAATCTTCGTTTTATAATCGACCTTCTCAACGATCAATAATTTTTGTTTAAAAAAGCGTTTAAACGAAAAACGCTTTTTTAAGCACTCTTGAAAGTATAAGCAAAACGTTTAAACGTGTTAATAATTAAAAGCCGTTTATCACACCTCTACCCGCAACACAAGCAAATAATTTGCTTACTTTGGGGTTAGATCAGGAAGTGTAATTTGTCCCGTTAATATTAATTTATTTATATTTATTTAATTTACTGTGCATGACATTACATGCAATTCATATTGTTTTACTAAAGAAATATGTCAAGCATGGAGCGGTTAAGAGTGTTAGACACGTTTCATGTCACGAGTCAATGAGTATTGGGTAATGCCACATCTCACGTGTATGCTTTGTTACATGTGAGAACTTTATGTTATTGTTTGAAGGGCGGTGCCCTGTGGGTAGATTCTGTAAGCGTTGTGCTGTTTATATAATGCCCCTTATAAACTGCGAGTAAAATTTGTCTGGAAACTTCTAGTGGTGGGGTTCTAGAACGTTTCATCGTTTTGTAATACATATTTACCATATTCAGACATAATATCGTCAAAGTTTTGTTATTATGACTAGAGCGGAGCGGAGAGACTAAAGGAAATGCTTAATTTCAACTGTATATATATAATAATAATATTTATTGGCAACAACACATTTGACAATATTGACATATTAAAACTATGTAATAAAGTATTCTTTATAACTTATTTGAGTCGTTAGCATCTGTATTAGATTATAAAATCTGTATTACAGATGCCAGCGCCTTCCCATTTATTTGGTTCACATATGTATATGTATATATATATATATATATATATATATATATATATATATATATATATATATATATATATATATATATATAACCGTTTTTAGTATTTTTAAGTTGGCGACAGTTCTAATCTGTTTAAAACACCACATTAGCTTTCGAAGTCTTGTGGATAATGCGTTAACATGGAATCGTCAATTTAGGTGTTTGTCGAGCCATACTCCTAAATATTTGATCACCTCAACATTTTCAATCTCATTACAAGAACATATATTCATGGATGAATTATTACAAGTATGTACTTTAAGAGCATAATGTGGGTTTGTATCCTTAGATAGTGAAAAGCGAACATATTTCGTTTTTTGTAAGTTAAAGGATAACAAATTAGACTAAAGCCACTGATATACTCTCTGGGTGCCTTCATGTGCTATTTTATATACTTCGCCCCAAGTCTGTGCCTGATATACAAGAGCTGTGTCATCAGCAAATGTAACAATTTTCCCATTATTTAAATTTAATTGACACAGCTCATTTATGTATATTAAGAACAAACTTGGCCCAAGAACACTGCCCTGAGGTACACCAGTCATCACCAATAACTCTTGACTTAACACATTACCTATTTTTACTTGCTGAGTTCTATTAGTTAAAAAGTCTGTAAATATTTTTAATGCAATACCACGAATACCAATGTTATGCATTTTAGAAATAAGGATAGGAATAGGTACGATGTCAAAAGCCTTGGTGAGGTCCAGAAATACCCGTAAACATTTCCTTTTGGCATCAAGGTTCTGAACAATATTTTCAGTAAGGTGAATGACAGCATCTTCGGTAGATTTCCCAGACCGGAATCCATACTGCGAATCTGCTATTAGACCATAACGAGACAAAAAGCCAACCAGCCTTCGATTAAGAACCTTCTCTAAAATCTTGGCAAATGTTGATAAAACAGAAATAGGTCTATAGTTTCCTATCTCGGTTTTATCACCACCTTTAAAAACAGGAGTTATTAGAGCTTTCTTAAATTGATTAGGAAAATTTCCAGTTTCCAAGGCAAGATTGCAAATTTTCGTTACGGGGGAACTATTTTATCCTTCATTTCCTTTATTAATTTTACTGGTATATTATCCCACCCTATAGCAGTATCATTTCTTAAATTAAGAATATTCGATTCAATTTCCGACTCGTCTACACTCAATAAAACTAGAGAACTCGTATGTGAAGCGTGATGATGTGGTCTAGAATTTAAATTTTGTGTACATGTGTTTGTTATTTTCTGGGATAATTTTGTACCAACATTAACAAAATATTCGTTAACCCGATTTAATGGTTCAATTGGTGTGCTATCAATATTAATCAGATCATTTGCCAATCCACTTTGATAATTGTTATTCATATGCATAATGTTTTTAATTATTTTCCAAGTTGATTTAGAATCCCCGCTAGTTTTATTAAGCATTTCACATTCATAATTTGATTTCACTTTCTTTAGAAGCTTGTTACAGAATGACTTGTATCTATGATATGAGGTTTTAAGTATATCATTATTTAGATCTTTTTTAAACTTCATATGCAATTTATCCCTATTTTTAATACACCGCATAAGCCCTGGTGTTATCCAAGGCTTTAGGACACGTTTCCTAGACGGAACTCTTACTAAGTTGGTGTTATTATTTATTATTTCTGATATTATATTAATAAATAGATCAGTAGCTTTATTTGTATCAGTATTAGTCATTATTTTTGAGAAGTCTGCATTTTCAAGTTGGTCACATACTGTTTTCCAGTTAGTTATTTTAGTAGTTTTAGTGGTGTCTGAATTCTCTAGTGAATTAATAAGTAATTCTACTACAACCGGTTTATGGTCAGTAATAAATGTATCTATCACCAATACATTACAATTAAGTCTTGTTTTTAATAATATGTGATCAAGGCAATTATTTTCTCGCGTAGGTAAGTAATGGCCTGGTATAAATCCCAGTACCGATATGCCATCTAAATAATTTGCACAATTTTTATCTTTACTATCTTGTTTTATATCAATGTTTATATCTCCAACTAACACTACGTTTTGAAATGCTTTTAAATTTGAGCAGGTTGCTTCCAAAGATTTTAGAAAATCATCAATCGAATGAAAAGAGGGCGATCTATAAATAGAAATCGCAGTGTGGTGATTGGTCTTTGTAACTAGGTAATTGGCATCTTGAAAATGAGGTTCTCCAACGACATATTTCATTGTATTTTTTACATAAATAACAATACCATCATTTTGATTTATGCAATTCTGAGTATAATGAAGATTATAATTAGCAAATTGTGGTGGGTTTTTTAAATCACTCAGCCAGCATTCAGTTAAGACCAGAATGTCACATTCGAATTTCAATATTTCTAATAGGATTTCAAATTGTGGGAGATTCTTATATATACTGCGTATATTTTGTGTGATTATCTTTAAACTACTCTTATTTTTAGTTAAATGCTGTAAACAATCATCAGGATTACAAGATAAAAATTTAGTGGTTTGCAAATCATCAATTTCATTTATTATTCTTTTTATGTTAGCCATTTTTAAAGATAAGTTTACATAGCATCCTATATATGATCCAGATACTAGAAATAAACTTTTGATAATTTAGAAGTAGAGTAACAAAAACATTTACAAGCAAATTATGGAGTGATTGTATTTTATTCATAATATTACCTATCAAGTTAAAAAAGGCAATCTTGAATGTGAATGACTAATAAAATATTAAATTTGTATGTGTTGTTACAATTTTATTTGGTAAAGCCCTATAAAATAAAATAGTCTGAATTCTATATTCTAAATTTGTATATATATTGTAAAAAACAGGTTATGTGAAGCCGGATAATATAATAGTCATAATTCTCAATTGTATATGTATATATATTTTAAAAAATATGTTAGATAAGACTGCATAAAATAATTTTACCCACTCTTCTCGTAATTGGGAGAATGGCTTAAAGTTTTGTATATAACTCCAGATCAAACCAAAACATACAATGATGGAATTATGACGCATGTCATGTTTTATAAAATAATAGAAAAATATAACTAAAACAAAACTCTTAACGATAAACAACAGGTTTAAAAACTTACGCAATACATAAAAGCTATTTCCTAATTTAGCAATGACAAAATTCATTTCTCCTTTCGCATGGCGTTTATACATTCTTCGTTTTTTAACCATATTGCAGGAGACCCTTCTGCTTTACGAATAAATATCTTTTCATTTGTAGACCAGCAATATTTATACTGTTTTTCTTTACTTAATTCCCTATATATTTCCTATATAAGAAAATATTTGTATAAATGAAATCGACAGACTCAGAACTGTTTGACCAATTATTATGAAAATTGATATTAAGAATATGTGTTTTTTACGTAGAAGGTTTTTATGATGCTATTCCCATTAACGTAAATCGCTACCAGGCGCTGCAATGTACCGACTTCCTTATCCGTGACAAGACAGTATTTTTTTAAAAATAACTTCCGGATTAATGAACCGATTGAGAACTAAAATCTAATCAGCTTTTTTCCTCGAAAAATGCATAATTGCATCAGATCAGTCAATCCGTTCGAGAGTCATCGTTGAGGAACATTTTAAATAAAGTGCTTTTTCGACATAATTTCGGGAATTGTTTTTCCTTCTACAATATTTTATTAGTTAAAAACTACGTGAAGCGCAGTCTCAAAAACTGAAATCGAATCAAGGTATTTTAAATAATAATATATTGTTGATTACAGCAAACTGACTTAATACTTTTAAAATAACTTTCAGGCTTATGTAACGCTTGACTTAAAAACCGAATCAGCTTTTCTTCGTAAAAAACTGCGGCAAATACAGTAAATTGGATCAAAATAGATCAATTTATTTGGGATTTGTCAATGACGAAAATTTAAAAAGAGGTTTTTTATTTGATATCACTTCGACGTAGACTTGACTTTTGTAGCCTATAGATTATGTAGCTAAAACATTTTAGAGCTCAAAAACCGCAATGAATGCCATTCGAAATATAAATGCCTAACCACAGACTACTAAGGAGATACTCTTGCGGAATATATTAAATAACCTTTAAGGTAATAACTAAAAAAACGATGTATGAACTCTTGTTCGTGTTCTATAGATTTTCGAACTGTGAAAATCACAGTTCGAAAATCTATAGAACCTATCACATCATCGATTCACACAAAGCCATCTCCTCGTAACGTTCACATCTGCCCCATATTGATTCAGTCTTTCTTTGAACTAAAGATTATCTGCCATTTTGTCAGGAAGTTTGTAAGATGAGAACGCTTGCCTATATCATCGTGACCACTAGATGATATAGTTCCTTACCTATTCCTGCCGCAATAGAGTCAATCCGTCTGAAAATGATGTAATGCTACACGCATAAACTTCTCGGCTGCCTTATTCTTTCAACTGAAATAAAGCAGTGTGTATGGTCAAGCATGTGCTGGTCCGGCATCCTTTGAAAAATTGGCCAACTGCCGTTCTACCAGGCAGGTCGTAAAAGACGACCGACTGGCTATGCAAGTCACTGCCATCATGGCTACAAGGTGGTAGAGCTCTATATTGTCTCGCTCGATTCTGTACCAATGTCTTGTCTTCCTGTCTCAATAGCGTCAGTGCTAGTCACTGTTATGTTCCGTTTTGGAGGGTAAGGTAGTTGGTAAACTTATACATCTGACATTAGACACCGCCACAAGATAGCAACGCATCATTAACATCTTTGGTGTCTATAGGCGATGGGTGACTTTCCACCAGGAGACCCATCTGTTTCTTTGCTATATTGTGATATAAAAAGAACATTGGTGCTATTGCAGCATAAAAACAAAAGACGGTAGCAGTAGGTGGCGGTAGACGGCAAAGACCTTGCAAAACTCTATTATCTAGTAGTCACAATATAAGCACTAGGTGACAGAGAAGTCGCATATATTTACGAAATGGCTGGCAAAAAGACTTACACGGGGAAATTCCGTGAGTAAGTAAGTTCCTTCATGCCCATTTTTTCTGGCCGCGTCCCCGAAGGGGTAGGCAGAGGTACAACAAGTGCAACCACGATTAGTCGAAGATACTTGGTCCCACAAATGTGATAGATGATAGATAGATGGTCCCGGGCAACTTTGTGTTTATCAGACAACTGAAAAACACTTTTTTCAGTGCCCGGCCCAGGAATCGAACCCGGGACCTCATGTAGTCAACGCCAACGCTGGACCACTAGACCACAGAGGCGGCAAATTCTGTGACTAATATGTAAAACTGCTAGTAGAGTTCTTAGCTCTATTCGACAAGATCCTCGTTTCCCTCTTTACTATCATACTCGCTGACTCACTCAGCTTTACCTGAGATTATAGCAAGTTTATTTATATATTGTTACGAATAATCTAGAAGCGTGTAGAGTTGGAGCGCGCGCGCGCTAATTATCTAGAAATAAAAGAAAGAGATAGCTACTCCTATTGACAAACAAATAGTTGACCGGGGCTATGCCATAATGGACTTTGTGGGATATGGCATAAGGATGAAAGTAGCGTGTACTAGGATTTATGACTCATAACATGTTTACGATAAGAAGTGATTCATTGTTTCCCGATACATTTAGATTTTTCTGGATCCAGCTAGGACTTTCCCCTGCCTATAAATACAGAGATGTTGACAAACACAAGGCAGTTTTTATCAAGCGATCGAGAGCGATACATCAAGTGACAAGTGCGAAGCGGGAAGTGTTTTATTGTGTAGTGTTCTGGGTTCGATGATAGTATAGCAAGTGACTAGGGTGTAAAGTGTATTTTAGTATTACGTTGTGTTGTGTTGTGTAAATACACGGATTTGGTATAAGTGGTGTTTTCTTACAATTGCGAACCCGAGTACGTAACAATATAAGATAGCAAATAAGCAGATGGGTCTCCTGTTGGAAAGAGTCAACCATCGCCTATAGACACCAAAGATGTTAATGGTGCGTTGCTATCTTGTGGCGAGGTCTGATGCCACATGCATAAGTTTACCGGCTACCTTACCCTCCAAACCAGAACACGGCAGCGACAAGCACTGACGCTATTGCGGCAGGAATGGGTAAGGCGGTGGTACCAGACCCGGACGAGACAATGCAGAACTCTACCACCTAGTAACCACGATGGTAGTAACTCGCAAAGCCAATTGGTTGCTTTTTACGACTTGCCTGGCAGAACGGCAGTTGGCCTATTCTTCAAAGGAGCCCGGAACCAACACGGGGGAAAATTGACATTAATATAACCTTACACACAAAATGTTGTCTTGTATTTCAGCCCCTTAGGGATTGATTTTTAGAGTTCTGTACGCAAAGGGTATAACGGAACCTTATTACTACAACTCGGCTGTCCATCCGTCTGATTAGCGGCCCATCCACTAACGTTCATTCCTTCAGACTTGTTCTGAGGTGCGAACCGGGCAGAAACGCGATGGGATAAAATAAAACCGTTGTAACCACTAATTAAACCGCAATCTTACATTCTTTCCCCTGAATTATCACAACACGCCAGTCCGACCGGAAAAACAATCCTTCGATTACAATCCACACATTTAGATACATTCCTGTCAGTTTGCATCTTGTCAGCTATATCGAGGGATTGAGAGTCGGTGCATGGTTAAAATCTTATAATTTTATGAAGATTGTTGTCATTTAACAGGAATGCCCGTCATTTTAAATTATCTTTAAAGATTATTTTCATTTTGCAACATGTGTACCCGTAAGCAAGAGATTGCTATTGCTCTGAGTGTTATTGCGAGTGAATTGTCTCTTCGTCTGTCCTGTCACTAGGATGTATCTCGTGAACCGTGTTAGATAGTTGAAATTTTCATAGATGATGTATTCCTGTTGCGGCTATAGTAACAAATATTAAAAAAATAAAATAAAATTATAAGATAGAAGAGCGGAGTCCTCTGGAACCGGCATATTGTTGCCTAAAAGTGGACCCCAGCTTATATTTGTAACTAAAATATGGTTAGTGAAAATAAATAAATGTATTATTCAAAAGACAGAATAAAATAAATATTCAAGTGGGTACCTGTACAATAAACTGTTTTTTGTTGTGTTTTTATAGCTGTGCCCGCGACTTCGTTCGCGTGGAAAAAATTCTAAAATAAAAACCCGCATAGTTTCCGTTCCCGTGGGATTTCCGGGATAAGAACTATCCTATGTCCTTTCTAGGGTCTCAAACTATATTTGTACCAAATTTCATCCAAATCGGTTTAGTGGTTTGGCCGTGAAAGCGTAACAGCTGACAGACAGACAGACAGACATACAGACAGACAGACAGAGTTACTTTCGCATTTATAATATTAGTATGGATGGTACGGAATCCTTCGTGCGCGATTCCTCGCACATGGCCGGCTTTTTTTAAATTTATTTTTAAAAAGTGGCTTGTTTGACCACATGTCTACATATTCTTGTGAAATCTCATCAAAATCGGTTTAGTGGTTAAGCCATGAAAGCGTATAGACAGACAGACCGTAGCATCACTACATAGTATAAAACAAAGTCGCTTTCTCTGTCCCTGTGTCCCTATGTATGCTTAAACCTTTAAAACTACGCAACGGATTTTGATGCGGGTTTTTTTAATAGATAGATTGTTTCTTGAGGAAGGTTTTAGTATATAAACCTTTCCGATATTTCCACGGGAACAAAAGCTACGCTGGTGAAACCGCGGGCAGGTCGCTAGTTTATAATAATTCTATGAATTATCATTGAGGTCAAATATCAAGCACGTGTATAGCTTTATGACACAAACACGTGAAAATTTAATTTCAATGTTTACAATGTAGTGTTGGTCTGAAGGTCGACTCTATTAAACTAGCTATTATAATTTTACTAGCTAACCTGCCAAATGATGTTCTGCCTAGTAGCTAGTGCAGCTCATGTCATTTTACTAGGTGGTAAAGTTCTGCATTGTCTCGCCCGGGTCTGGTACCACTGTCTTACCTATTCCTGCTGCAATAGCGTCAGTACTCGTCACTACCGTGTTTCGGTTTGGAGGATGAGGTAGCCGGCAAACTTATGCATGTGGCATTAGACTTCGCCACAAGATAGCAACGCACCATTAACATTATTGGTGTTTATAGGCGATGGTTGACTCTTCCCATCAAGAAACTCATCTGCTTGTTTGCTATTCTATGATATAAAAAAATGTCGTCGATAAAGTTTTTCATACGACATTTCACCTCCTAGTTAAGGACCCTAGAGGTAACTTTTGAAAATATATTTAGCCTATGTTTGACACCAGATCTTCAAATATCTCAATGCTAATATTTTTTTTAATCGGTTCAGCGATTTATCCAAAAAGTATACAATCATTACGTTTTAGATTTATCCATGAAAGCGTAAGGACAAACAGACATTGTCTCTGTCGGGCTTCAGTTTGAAGGGTTAAACGTAGCCGATAGACTTATGCATATGGCCTTTCCATCCAGCAACACGGATAGCATCGTACCATTAACATCGTTGGTGTCTATAGGCAATAGTTTCTCTTTTAATCAGGAGAACTTAAATTCATAACTATCTTATAACATTAAAAAATAAAGACAAACATACTTTCGTACTTATGATATTAGTACGTAAGTGTCTGTGTAAGTGTCTGTTTGACTACAAAAGTTAATATTTCGGATTAATGGTAGGTAACGGTAGGAGGATGGAATTCAGGGAAGTAGGTATTTTTGATGATAAAAAAATACAAAAATTAAAATGTTGGTCCGAAGGTTATTAAACTGTTATTAAAGGGTAGGTTATTAAACTGGCACTCCTTTAAAAGTAATCTTGAAAAGTTGACCAATTTTTATATATTTTTTTATATTTAGTAGATTTCCACTAGCTGAACCAACGCAGCCCACTCGCGAGCAGATTAACATGTCTTTGATAAAGTTTTTTATACGAAGTTTCACTCTCTCATTCAGCCCCTTGGGGGTGGTTTTTTTTAAATAGCATATCCTGAACCCCGAATTTTCAACTACCTCTATGCCAAATTTCATGAAAACTAGTTCCGGGGTTTACCTATGAAAGCGTAAAAGTAGATAGACAGACTTTCGTACTTATAGTATTAGTGAATGGAAGTACTAGTAAGTAAAAATAGTGTTTGTAGTGAAAACTTTGGTATGGTGGGGAGGGTAGAATTCCGGGCAGTAATTTGCCAAAAAGAAAAAACAAAAATTAAAATAATCAAAAAATACTTTAAAAATTCTGTATAGAGATTGCTAGAGTAGGTGATTAGTCACCTAGCGGTATGAATTAATTTTTAACTTTCCACTACGTATGTAGGTAGATAATTAAGTTAGAGATAGGGCACACATGCTACTTTTAGCATCGGCGATCGGCGATTCAATCGCTT
This sequence comes from Apodemia mormo, assembly GCA_036924255.1. Lineage (NCBI taxonomy): Eukaryota > Metazoa > Arthropoda > Insecta > Lepidoptera > Riodinidae > Apodemia > Apodemia mormo. Next base: position 24,488,329 of record JAUPFN010000020.1, on the reverse strand, counting down.
TTAGAAGCTGAATGCAGCGACCGATCGCTCCACCGGGCACACTTGCAAACGCCGATCGCGGCGATCGAATTGCTAGTTGCCGCGACTGATCGTCACACCCGGCACACTATCGGATGCCGGTCGCGGCGACTAGCTTCCGCGGAATGATATTAGTGTTGTACTTAATATCGACGAAGCTACACTCTTACTGTAAATAATATAAATATGAAGAATATTTTTTTGTTAAATAAATAATCTTAAGAACTAAATGATTTCTACTAACTACATATTATTAAATATTAAAATTTCAATACTGCTGGGAAGAAATTTTGCAAACCCCAAAATACAAACTTTACGAAGTAAAAATAGGGAAAAAAATAAGAAAAATTTATAACTTCTTTAGATTTAGATTTAAAATTAATATCGAATCGTTATTGATATATAAAAACCCAAGATACACAACCAGTGTCTCAAAAACGTCCTCTATGAATGAATGCACAATTTAAAATTGTGCACTCACTTCAAATAGAAGCCCGCCGCTCACGTCACTGCCCGCGCGTCAAAAATACAGAATTGTTCTCTGATAAATTGTAAAATACAACATCATGAACGTTAAAAAAATATAAGATATTGTATTTTCGGTAAGTATCGAGTTAATCGATTTATTTTTGTCGTTTATATTACTAAATATAGGGTGTAATGTATGATTTTCATTTTATTTGTCTTAAAAATGTACTCGACGCTCCAAATATAATACGACAAAATTTCAGTGGTCACTTTTTCAGTAAAAGGACAGTGCATTACAACCTCCTTTTAATTTAGTCGAATAATACAAATTGATCCTGTTATTATTAGTGGAGTCGATTTTTTTCATTAGTAAGTTATTTTTTTTAATAAGATAAATTTTTTTCATTAATAATTTTGAATACCTTTTATAGTTGTTAACCAACTGCCAAAAGAGAAGAGGGCATCAATTTGACGATTTTAAAATGTTTGATTATATTGATTACTTATTTTGAGGACCAAGTTAGCTGATTCTTTTTATTCTATTTGTACGAATACAAAATAACAATATATAATTGTGATTCTTACGATGAATTTTGGAGATATATTACGAAACTTTTAATATAACAATAGGAAATCATAAGTAGCATCGAATTTTGTTCTGTTTACACGTGTTGTTGATAACGATTTCTTAAGTGGAAGGCACAGGTTACATTAAGAATGTTTATTTTTGATTTAGTAATTTATTTTTAATAAAATGTTGTTTTTGATTGCGGATATCTTATACTATACATATTATAAATATTAAAGTTTGTATGTTTGGATGTTTGATAATCAATCACGTAAAAAATGGCTGTACCAATTTGGATTTGGATTCGGATATAAGATGACCTGGAATAGCACATAGAATACTTTTATCCTACTGCAGAGATCTGCAGCTTTTATCGTATAAATCTTAAGTGATTGTTTATATGTACGAGTTGTTTTATTTGCATACTAGCTGTTACCCGCGGCTTTGCTCGCGCATATTTACTTTAGAACTTATTTAACCTTTCTTTATTTTATTAAAAATCTCTACATTGCCGGGTGGGTCGCTAGTACGTTAAAAATAATATTTAAATATTCATCTTTATTATTTACATACGACATGTTTGTTATTAAAATGTAAGTAAAAAACGTAAGACCTGAACTTCCTATAACTTCTAAATTTTCTATACCTAATACCATAACTAACTATATCTCAAACTAAAAATACCTATTAGTAACGCACCTATCGAAAAAACTAACGTAATCATAAAAGAAATTTATAATTAACAGGAAATATCTAATCTAAAATTACCTTTGGCAATTATATTATATGTACTAAACTATACTCCAAACTAAATATACGTATCTATTAGGATTTCTATGTATGTAACACACCTATGTAACCAACTAATGTAACTATATTAAAAAAATCTGTGAGCTGGTTGACCCTATAGGCCACCTGAAACTTCCCGCTAAATTTAAGTATTTTAACCTCAAAGAAAAAACTATGCCTAAGCATAGACTATTGAATTAAAAAAGTTCATAAATCCAAAGTTTTTTTTAAAAATGATACTTAGTTATTCAGTATTTGAAAAGATGTATATTTTTTCAAAATCATCAACGACTTTGATCTTCCGAATAACATTGAACACAATTTTTTGGCTCTTAATTGTTTTATTGGAATTTTTTATACGAGGGTCAATTAAATTTTCAGAAGCTGACATCGCATTAGCAACTAACCTATTGTGTTTCAAATGTCTATGGGCAGTATTCGCTCGTACGTCTGCAGATACTATAACTAAACAAATTTTCGTTTACATAATACTGCAAAAAAAAAAAAACAGAAAATCTGAAATCTAATTCAAAACGAGAATTCTACGAAAAGCTAAATTTATTTGTAGGAAATTAATGCGTTTCCTTACTATGTTGTCGATACATTACATAATAAGTCTGAAAAAAAATCGTGTCTGTTATCATGTAAGAATCTATGAACTTTATAACGTAGTCATAGTCACCGTTGCAGTAAATTTCTCATTTCAGTACATTTAGTATCAATATCAAGCGTCAAATACTACATGGCTATAAACCCACAGTTTACCTATATGTGTAGGTTCTGTGTAATAGAATTAATAAATTATTTTAATGGTCATTATTTGTTTTATTGATATATAAATGTTTTACGCAAAAACAGATTTTCGACAAGATTTTTTTTATGTAAATTTTACAAACCCTTAAAATACTACCTCAATGCATAAAAATATTTATATTCGACTCCACATGTGCCTTGCCCTACCGACTAACTTAAGTCAACAAAATTTTATTGCTTTTTGTACATTGTTTTTTAAAAATGACTTTAAGTCTTGCGTTTAAGGTTGAATATGCAAAAACACGTTTGTGCCATAACTATAAACTTTTTAGACTGAATTAGCGACAGTTTTGAGTGTCAGTTTTGTTCGGAACTGTGTATCTTGGGTATTTTATATCAATGCGAATAGTGAATAAAAGTAATTTCAAAAATTAAACCGACTTCAAATATCTGTCAACTATAGCTTCCCCATATCTCAAAAACTACTAAACTGATTTTGACAAAACTTGGTCAGTTCCCTAAATTAGAATATTGATTGAAATTGATTTAAATCAAATGAATTATCTAGATAATACTTTGAGTTCCCGACAAGTTTGTGGACAGACATATAAACATACAAACATGCATGTATATACAATTACGAAATTAAATACATATGCTTGGACACCTAAATAGCACTCAAAAACACACATGCATATATTATGTCAAACTGATAACCTCCGTTTTTCCGTTGGTTGAAAATAATTGTGTTTTAACGTGTTTTAAACCGGAAAACCCAACTACATATTCCTGCCGAAACAGCATCAATGCTTTTCATTGTCATGTTCCAGTTTGGAGAAAAAATTTGCCGGTAGACTTATGCATGCGGCATTGTCATTTTGCCACACAGCTAGCAACGCCCCATTAACATCTTAGGTGTCTATAGGCGATGGTTTCCCTTTCAATTAAGAGAGACATCTGTTTGTTTGCTATCTTATTACATAAAAAAGGCACCATTAACATCTTTAAGGTTTATAAGCGATAGTTTCTCTTTCTATCAGGTAAGTCATCTGGTAATGAATCATGATATGACGTGACGGAACAATCATACATTTTATCGAAATTGTCTAACTTCTCACGGCCAAACTTTTTTTATTATTATATACCTTGCTAATTTAATTACCATCTGTGGTATCTATGGGCAATGGTTGTCTATTTTCAAAAACAGATTTATCTGCGTGTTTGCTATCTTATGATATAACAAAAAAAAATCGATAACTTTTAATAAATATTGACATTATTATTTTCTTCTGCTTAAATAGACTAATCAATAGTCGGCTATTGATAGTTTGTCAAATTGTGGTACTATTCTAAATAACAAATAAATAAAAATTCTGCATTGTCTCTCACGGGTCTGGTACCACTGCCTTACCTATTCTTGCCACAATAGCGTCAGTGCTTGTCACTGTCGTGTTCCAGTTTGGAGGGTAAGGTAGACGGTGAATTTATGCATGTGACAATAGATCTCGCTACAAGATAGCAACGCACCATTAACACCTTTGGTGTCTATAGGCGATGGGTTACTCTTTCTGTCAGGAGACCCATCTACTTGTTTGCTATATTATGATATAAAAAAATAAACAATAATATTCACGGGACGTATTACAATTACTGATCTAACCTCAAAGTGAGCAAAATATTTGCTTGTTTTATGGGTGTTAGTCAATGATAATAATTCATATAAATACATATATAAACTGTAAATACTGGAATATATTTATTTAATTTGTAAAAGTAAACAATACTTTTACAAATCAGCAAATAATCGATAGTCAACTATCGAACGGCAACACTACTACCGACCCGTAGGCGTATCATCTAACGTTTGCAATCGCCAGCGATTAGCGATGGTTCTTAAACGTAATGAAAAAATCATCAAAAACATCGCCATTTGCTTGATAGTCACTAGATGCACTTTTTGCAATGTCACAGCATCAAAACTAATCAGCGGCAACGACTACCACTTATGTTATGGCTGTTATGTGTCTTGCAATAACTAAACAATCACGATAATTTCGCATAGCGAGTTACGTGATCACCCCGCCGCGTGCGATTTCGCGTTTGATCGCTAAAACGCGATGCAGCATCGATGCAGTCGCTAAAACGCGCGATTCGGATGCCGTGACCGATCGCTGAGAGTAACTAAAACGCGATGCAACATCGATGCAGTCGCTAAAACGCGCGTTTTGAATGCTAAAAGTGGCATGTGTGCTCGCTCTCTTACTGATTTTACCCCGATTTTCGAAAATCGAGTTTTCATCAGATGTCCACGTTTTGAGTAGCCTTTTCCGATTATTTTCACGATGACGTCAGTATGTCTATATGTATGTGTGTGTGTATGTGTGTATGTAAATATCTCATAACTTTTGAACGGCTGGACCGATCGAAACGCGGTTGATGGCATCCGATTGGATTCCGCTCAACTTAGACTTTCCGAAAATTTGAACCGATTTCGGTCCAGGAGATTTTGAGAAATTTTGAAAAAAAAAAAACAAAAATTTTGGCGAAACAGTTTTTCTTAAATATAACTTCCAGATTTATGAACCGATTGAGTTTATCAAAATCGGTTTATCTGTTTGGGAGCAATCGTTGACCAAAAGTTTTAAAGTAGTACGAACACAAACACCGTAAGGCGAGACTATTATAGTCTGTTCAAAGTTAGATCATATATAAGTTTTAAGTCCGATTACAAGGACTTAATTTATATGAGACCGCGATTGAATTTTTTTTTGTACTTTTTATACAAAGAAGATTTTATAATCATAATTTACTTATATTTAACTATGATGTATATTATACTAGCTGTCTGTGCGAACTTCGTTCAGCTTCGTTCGATTTAGGATTATAAATTTAATGGATTAATATCATATTTAGTATTAATATTATATTTATTGGCCGCGTTTCCAATCCGGTAGTAACTCAAAAAATGTTAACTCGTCAAAAATGCCTGTAAAGGATAATTTGAATGAAAATGTTTTGACTTTGACTTTGACTTTAATATTTATTATTCTAATCCCAACAACAGCTAATCCAAACACACACACACACACACACACACACACACACACACACACACATATATATATATACACATAAATAACATATTATCGATTCTGAACAGCCTCTAAAAATTTGGCTAGACCTTTAAAAGTAAACTGCGACAAATAACTTTGATAATCATCTCTTAGACTTACCTAAAAACTTTACTTAAAAAAACCATAAAAGAAACTATAAAACAGGTAACTTGTGTGGTAACTTGTGTTACTTGTAATTTATTAATTTATGTGTGTGACGCAATACAAAATATGCAGTATTTATAAACTCTATTAATTAACCTAACTGCAACGATCGAACCTCGAAAGTAATGTGGTAACACCGCCACAAAGACCTAGTCCTGAAGTAAAAGCACCTAACGGTAAAGTGACGCCAATAGCGTCAGTGCTTGTCACTGTCGTGTTCTGGTTTGGAGGGTAAGGTAGCTGGTAAACTAAAAAAATGTACGTAGCAGACCTCGTCACAAGGCAGCCGCACCGTTAATATCTTTGGTGTCTATAGACGATGGTTGACGATTTCCATTAGGAGACCCATCTGCGTGTTTGTTATCTTATGATATAAAAAAAAAATGTGTAAACGGTTGACTTTACGGGCCATCCCTGAAAATTCCCACTAAATTAAGGTATTTTAAGCTCAAATGAGTAAAAACTATAAGCATAGATTTTTCCGTTCAAACATCTATTTTGTTAAAAATGGTAGTATATTAATATTTGAAAAGCCATATATTTTGAAAACGATGATGCCAATATATTTTGAGATCTAAAATATTGCTTTAGCTAAATAATCGATAAATTGAAAAATTTCGATGCAATGTCAAAAAACATTTTATTTTTAATTTTCTTCATTGATAGATCCCAAGCAAATTGACCGATTTTGATTAAATTAACTTTATTTGACGCAGTTTTTAAAGGAAAAAAGCTTTTCAAATCAATCTTTTTAAAACAAAAAGCTTTTCATATTCAATATATATATATATATATATATATATAGAAAAAAAATAAAAAATGGAAAAAATGAAATTCAAAATAAACTCCTGAATCTTTGAAAGCGTTGAAACTTGTATATAGTGTGTACGAAATATTTATTTCGTACACACTATATACAAGTTTCAACGCTTCTCAAATGGACTTCGGTCCCCACCTCGCCTGGTTGGATAGAATCCATCACACTATGACCGTTCAGCGGTAAGGACCAGGCAGCGGTGCCACAAGGCCGAACGCCATAGATTGTGCAGTTAAGGCCGCTAACCACTTGACCCACGGACGGTCAAATGTACGAGAACATACTAAATGTGGTAATACTCTGTTGCATTACTTGTGGCGGGACAGTAATGATACACATAAGTTTTCTCCCTCTTCCTATATTTCTATCTATAAACTTTACAACAATATCTATATATTAAAAAAAAAATAGCAAACAAAACGCAAGGTATCATCCAGTCGAACAGATTCATTTTTATACGCTCACTATTGTAATAACACCATACAATGCACATACCCACATATATTACCTATCAACAAAGTAAAGTACTTGGGTGTGATTATAGACGAAGCCCTTTCCTTTAAAACAGCACATTGAGGCATTTACAAATAGATTGCGTAAGTTAATTTTTAGTTTTAAAGTTCTGCGCAATATTTTAGATCAAAAATTAATTAGACAAGTATACCTTGCTCTTTGTCAATCAATAATAACGTACTGTATTACGTCATGGGGTGGAGTAAGCAAGACTCTGCTGGTTAGAGTAGAAAGAGCACAAAGGGCTATTCTTAAGGTGGCCACATTCCGCTCCTTCCTATATTCCACTATCTGGTTAGTGCAAAGTGCTAACAGTCCGACAGCTATTTGTTTTAAATAAAGTATTAAAACAACACTCTGCTCTTTCTTATTCTCCTGATCATGAAAACAAGGCGAAAAGATAGAGCTTGTCCGTACAACGATGTGACTAAATTTGCTTTTTCATCAAAATTTTACGTATTTTTATTACCCGACTGAAGGAGGGTAATGTTTTTCGAGTGTATGTATGTATCCATTTCTTAGACACGCCCTACAGTACAACGGCTGGACGGTTTTTGACATATGATCGTGACTCTACCATGAATTCGCAGGTACATATATGCCACCACACGCAGAGTCGTCATCAAGTAAGGTGCCCAGGTGAGGTGACGGCAAAGCCTGCAGCCACGCTTCTGAATCTGGCTGAGACACAGCCCGCAGTCTGGTCCGATCTGTTTCTTTCGCATTATTTATCAGCTGCTTTTTGAATCGCTGTACACCTACGTCGTCCCCCGCCCGCTGCATGTGTACAACTTCGAGGCTAGCTGCGCCCGAATTGAGGGCCATCAAGCTATCATAGCATCATACGCAAAAGAAACGCTCTCCACATCACCATTATAATCAAGTATTACAGTGATAAGGTTCGCAACACAATGCGCCAACGCCAGGAAAGCCGGTAAGCCCACATCACGTACATAACGCACCCCGAGACCACCACATCGAATTGACAGAGTCGTCTGTCTCCACTGGGTCCCGCTTAGGGAGACCCTGATGACTGATTCAACAACCAATTTCAGGGCGGAGAAGACTTCCTCAGGACAAAGCCAGGTAGAGGTGATCCGCAACATGTACGTGAGTTTTAGAAGACGGAAGCACATGCGCGACAAGACAATCGCCACGTGTGCGGAAAGATTTTTAAAATGTTAGTTAGCAGTTAGAAGAAGTTGTAAACGAGCAGTAATGGCCTCAGGAACTGCGCTTAAAAAATTGGAGCTCCCGACAAGTTAAAATTTGACGGAGACAGTTCTTTGAGAGCAGGAAGAAGATTATTAAAAAGGGAAAAGTGTGTTCGAGCCTCAGGACCGCCGGGAAAATACTCGCACTTAGTAGGGTTCACCTCCAGACCCAAGAATCTGAGCCGCGGGATAAGGACCTCCAGATCCTGCAAAACATCTTCCGGTTTACCCCCTCCATAGTACCATTCTCAAAGTACCACACGTTTAGCGGAAATTTAAGCTCAAGCATGGCTTTATGAATAGCAAGGCTAAACACTTATCAGACACTGAAAACACATTTATTTTAACCCAGAAATCGAGCCTGGGTCCACCTGTAGTCAAGGCCAACGCTGGACCACTAGACCACACAGGCGATTACTTTATATATTGATTGAGATAAAGCATTTACTAGTCTACAATAATATTTAGTAACATATTTTAGGAATGTATACTTCTTAAATGGTTGCTCTTGTATCCATGGCAGAAAATCTAAATTAAAACTTTATAAACTTATTATTTTATACTTGCTTTTATAAACAAAAGTTATATTTGGTGTTGGTACGTAATCAAAATTCAGTTGCTTTTTTATAGAATGTATTTTTAAATTTTCAGAAAAGTATTAGCTAACTTCGTTATGATTTATTGTTGCATAAGATGACATATACAGAGTGCCGGAACCGGCATCCACTTAATTAATACAGCGTGTTGGAGAATTCAGATTGTACACGAAAAAAAATAACCGACGGAATTCAACTCAGAATATTTTTTGGTGTCATAATTTCTGCGTATATTATTTCTGTATATTCTACCAGCTGTAACCCGCGGCTTCGCGCGCGCATATTTACTTTAGAACTTATTTAACCTTTTTTTATAACCCACTTCCCTTATTTTACCCCCTTAGGGATCGAATTTTCAAACACGCTTAAATATGTAATTTATTATTTTTTTTTGTACACACTTCATGCAAAATTTCATGCAAATAAGACCAAGGAATAAAAAGTTTCATACAAACATTTATCCCCTATTTCACCCCCTTCGGGGTTGAATTTTGAAAAATCCTTCCTTTGTGGATTAAGCATCATTATAAGAGAAATACTTGTGCAAAATTTCAAGTTTCTAGCCTTAAGGGTTTGGCCTATGCGTTGATACCTCAGTCAGTCACTGTTGCCTTTTATATTATATATATAATATTATATATATAAAAGGCAACAGTGACTATATATATATATATATATATATATATATATATATATATATATATATATATATATATATATATATATATATATATATATATATATATATATATATATTACCTAAGAATGGTACTTCGTTGTAATCCTTTTAATAGCAATGTTGTACTACGACTTTTCATCAATGAGATTGTAACTCTTTTGGTTAACTAAACTATGCTATCACAAAATTTAATATATGGTGAGTAAGGTTATATATATAGGCCCTTATGTTGAGCGTTAGTAAACAAGATTGCAAAGGTGTTTCAAGTTTAACATAATCTAAATACGTATGAATTTAATTGAAAGTTGTTTTTTTTAGCTAAAACAATTATTTTTATTACGAAGTATTAATATGGACTAATGAAAGCAATGTTTAAAATTAAATTGATAGGTTAGAAAACAATGCTCTTGTAATGGAAAGCGAAAACCTTCCAAACAGGAACACTGATTCAAAAATATATTGCTGAAGGTTTAAATTTAAACTTAGTGTATATTTTAACTAGATTCGGTATCTAGAAATAAAATCATTAATATGAATTCAAAATAGGTTATCTGGAGTGTTATGGATTGGGAAAAGGAAAAAAATCTATATGTGGAGATATAAAATGAAACATTAGGACAATACCACCTGATTACTAAATGAATGGGCTCGTGATACGTGCTTTTCAGTTAATATATTAAGAAGACAGACAGTCGTCCAGATTATATGTAGCCGTCCAGACATTCAAATTCTTAGAATTTGAATGTCTGGACGGCTACATATAATAGCCTTGATTTTATGTACATATTGGTGTTAAATAAGGTTGAGATATGTTAGATTTAGATAAAGTGTTGTTATATGATAGGATAGTTAACAAGCTGATTCTCCTGATGGAAAGAGAGAAACGTTGCCTATAGCAAACAAAGATTAATGATACCAAAGATAAATGAACCAAAGATTAATGTTACGTTGCTATCACACATGCGTAAGTTGCTATGATGCACATGCATAAGTTTACCTGATAACTTGCCCTCTAACCTAGAGCTCTACAGTGACAAGCATTGTTTTTATTAGGAATAGGTACCATCAGTACCGAATCAGGGCAAGACGGAACCGAACTCTACCATCAATTAGTCACGACGGTATTGATATGTTTGGCCAACGTTTGCCTATTTCGAGTAGCCTGGCAGAACGGCAGATGGTCTATTCTTCAAAGAGGCCCAGCCAACACGGTTTTTTTATATATAAGATAGCAAACAAACTGGGTCTCTTGATGGAAAGAGTCACCCATCGCCTATAGACACCAAAAGTGTTAATGGTGCGTTGCTATCTTGTGGCGAGGTCTAATGCCACATGCATAAGTTTACCGGCTACCTTACCTTCCAAACCGGAACACGACAGTGACAAGCACTGACGTTATTTTGGCAGGAATAGATAAAGTGGTACCAGACCCAGGCAAGACAATGCAGAACTCTACCATCTAGTAGCCAAAATGGTAGTGACTCGAATAGCCAATAGGTCGCCTTTTACGACCTGCCTGGCAGAACAGCAGTTGGCTTAATCATCAAAAGAGCCCGGAACCAACACAAGGAGGGGATTAATGTTGTTATGGTAATGCGTTATTTATTTTTTTTCAAAATTTAAGAAACTTAAACAACCTTTATTCATTTGACGTCAATTCTTAAATTTCAATCTTTGTAGTCGATCTTAATATTCGTTTTTAAGATAATTTTATATTAAATTTTCATTGTCCGCGCCTTTTGTCTCGTGATACTTTTATAAAACCAAATGGATTATGAATATTTATAAAAAATCAGACAAGTGCATGTTGGTACTGGCATTGCATAATATTTAATTTTAGTAAATACTTATCTTATATATATAAAAATCAATCCCTATTTTCCTTGGTCACGACATCACGCCTGAATGGCTGGACCAATTTCGGTAATTTTTTTTTGTGTTTGTAATTGTAAGGAGAATGTTCTTATAAAAGAAAATATTAAGAAAATTGAGCGGAAAATTAGAAAATTTAAGAATACTTAACCACCACATAAAGTTTAATACCGTAGACTTATATAAATTAAGTATCACGTTGTTTGTCCGCTATGGATTCCTAACATGTAAGGCAAAACAACATTTGCCGGGTCAGCTAGTATTAAAATAAAATGGCTGTCAATCTTGTATGAACAAATATAGTGCCACCAATTTACATGTTCGGTAGACTAAATTGGAACTACAGTCACCATTTTGTTAAATGTCAGTTTTTAGAGTTCCAAAGTAAACAAAGAACCCTTATAATTTCTCTACGTCCGTTTGTCCGTCTGTTCGCACGATAGATCAGAGATCATTATTACTAGAAAGCTATAATATAGCACGAATATACATATTAGAGACGTCAAGGAAGTGGTAACATAAAATCTTGAAAAATATTTTTTTTCCTTACATGTAAAGTGGGGATATTAGATAGGATTTTCAAAATATTGTAGGTTTGTGAAAACAAGTTTTCGATTAACGGACTCGTTTTAAATATTATATATATATATATATATATATATATATATATATATATATATATATATATATATATATATATATATATATATATATATATATATATATATATATATATATATATATATATATATATATATATATATATATATATATATATATATATATATATATATATATATATATAATATTTAAAACGAATTTTTAAATATTATATTATATTGATATCGAAATAATTGAATTACATTGTAGTATTATATAAACACTAGTGCCATCTGGTGGCAGCACCAAGGACCTAGTTTTTTTAATTAAATAATGTTTTATTTAAGTCTATAACTGGTTGATTTCTATTATTTGTATATCTTTTTCTGTATTCTTTATGAAAAATATAGCTGCGTGTCAGAAAAAAACTTTTGTTTTTTCTAATAAATAAGAATTAAATTTAGGATTCCAGATATATTTTTTTTATATCATAAGATAGCAAACAAGCAGATGGGTCTCCTGATGGAAAGAGTCAACCATCGCCTATAGATACCAAAGATGTTAATGGTGCGTTACTATCTTGTGCGAGGTATAATGCCACATGCATAAGTTTACCTGCTACTTTACAATAAAAACCCGAACACGACAAATACAAGCCCTGACGCTATTGCGGCAGGAATAGGTAAGGCGCTGGTACTTGACCCGGGGGAGACAATGCAGAACTCTACCACCTAGTAGCCACGAAACATTAAGCTTTTGAGTGCTAATTTTTGTCAGAGTCAAGTGTCTCCCCCTCTCTGCAGGCTAAACGATTGGTTTCAGGAGTGGGATGGTTTTGAGACTCTGATTGTCTTTTCTGTAATTGACTCGAAAGTCGTTTTGCTGCTTCATTGTGTTTGTCTACTGCACATGCGTCTTTAAAAAGAGATACGAATATTTAATTAATTATATTTCTCTGTCTATCGATAATAGAGTACTTGCTTGGCTCACATCTTTATATAATAACTCTATGGTTCTCCTAATCGAGAATGATTTGCTATATGTGCCGGTAATTAGTTTTTGATTTTCAATAAGATTTTTAGTGTCAAAAGTATTTAGAGTGCAATAAAAAACAAACACATCAATTTTAAATGTCATTAAACCTCATGAGACGGTCCGTTTCCGACAATTAAATGATCCATGATTTAGCAGAGCTATATAAGGACATGAAAGCAGACAAGGCACTTATTCAAATGTAATTGTATGTACTTATATGGAAATAAAAGATTTTTCTCGATCCCTTATCTACGTTTTATCTTGTTTCTTTAAATTATAGGGTAGAAAAAAGATAAGCATCGTCTTTAGACATTAAAGTTGTAAATGTTTATCCTGGATTATTTTTTTAAGAAAAGACAACTGCCTTACTGTTAGGCATTTCGTAAAAGGTGCGAGAAGGTCACTTGTCACTAACATCGTGAATACTAACTAGTAGAGCTCTGCAATCTTTTGACTGAGTTTTATATCAGCGCCTTATCAATTCCTAACACAATAGTATTGATACCAGTCACTAACGTTTTCCGTTGGTACGTCCCACAGACAATATAAATACTAATAGACACGACATTAGGAAGGAAAGCGCATATAAGCAAACTCTTCTAACACTGTCAAAAGTGTCATATATTTGTAGATATATTCTGTAGTAAAAAAATAGAAATAAACCATGTTGTACTATTTTATCGTACCGAATGGGACAAAAAGTTTGGAAAATTACCCTTGGAAGGATTTTGTTTCATCAATAAGTGGTATAACTCTGTATTTCTGTGAATAAATGCGTTTAGGTTACACTTATAAACTAAGACATTGACTTGAAAAGCGTATACATTTAATCCGTGGTACAGCCACATCTTATGGTAACCAGGACTCACAGTTTCATTTGTTCATCCAAGGCATCCAGTTTCAAGAGAGTAAGAGGCTGAAATAGAGGATGAAAATTTGTACAAAAGATCGCTTATATAAGGTCATTCCATAAAGGTGAAAATATTTTAATCCAGCACTCAGTACGTCTAACCAAATATATCCAGCTAAAAACAGATGTCATGCAAGAGTGTAAAACTTTTTGACGTGTATGAAATTTTATTCGTACAAATCAAAAGGTTTTACATCCTTGAATGACATCTGTTTTTAGTTGGATATCTTTGATTAGACGTACCAGATGATGGGTTAAAAGTGGTAATATTATATATGTCAATGGTTAAAATATTTTCACCTATTATGGAATGACCTTAAATGTTACACAATTGAATTAGCACTTTTACTTTAATTTTACTTCACAACTTTTATATCACTTAACCGGTTCCATTTTTTAAGCATCTTCAGGATGTAATACTCCATCCATAATATTACATCCTGAAGATACTTAAAAAATGACACCGGTTGAGTGATATACTAAAAATGTATGACTCAACCGGTTTCACTTTCATTTCATTAGGGGGCGTCCATAAATTACGTGACGGAATTTTGGCATATTTTGACCCCACCCCCTCTAGGTGAGATATCGTAAGATTTTCATTAACCCCCTCCCCCCTACTCTACTCTCACGTGAGATTTTCCAAAAAGCGTATTTTGAATACGCTTTTTGAATTTTTTCTATCTACTTATGCATATGTCATTGCCATCCCGCCACACAGATAGCAACGTACCATTAACATTTTTGGTGTCTACAGTCGATGGTTTCTCTTTCCATCAGGAGAGCCATCTACTCATTTGCTACCTAATGATATAAAAAAATCATTTGTCGCAAAGGTGACAAATTGACCCAATTTATGGCCTTTTGTAAAACTGGCATAAAGGGACTATCCATAAATTACGTCACACGTCAAGGGGGAGGGAGGGGTCGACGAAGTGCGACTTTGTGTGACAAGGGGTGGGATGGGGTTATCAATTTTGTGACATCACATGTTTTTCAATTTTATATCTAAGTATTACAACAGTAAATTTAAAAAGCCACATGATAAGAAAAAAATAATCGAATGAGATTATTATTCCAATGAAATTGTAAAATATGTGACATCACGCTAGGTAGGAGGGGGGTCTCACAAATGTGACCAGCTGTGACAAGGACGTGGGAGGGGTCAAAAAACCATGAAATTCGGGTGATGTAATTTATGGATGGCGCCAAAGCAGATGGTTTATTTTTCATATTAAGCCAGGTTGACTATTTCTAATATCTTTGGTATTTATAGATGATAGCTGATTGATTTATAGACGTTCTCTTTATTTATTATTATTTAGTTTATAGACGTTCGATAGCTGATTGGTTTATAGACGTTCTCTTTCCATAAAAAGAGCCATAATGACTTGTTATATCATAAGATAGCAAACCAGCAAACTCCTGATGTAAACAGCCAACCATCATCTATAGACACCAAAGATGTTAATGGTTTCTATCTTGTAGCAAGGTCTAATGCCACATGCATAAGTTTATCGGCTACTTTACCCTCCAAGCCGGAACACGATAGTGACAAGCACTGACGCTATTGCGGCAGGAATACGTAAGGCGGTGGTACCAGACCCGGGCGAGATGATGCAGAACTCTACCACCTAGTACCCACGATGGTAGTGACTCGTACAGACAATCGGTTGCATTTTACGACCTACGTGGCAGAACGGCAGTTGGCCTGTTCTTCGAAGGAGCCTGAGACCAACACGGGATAGTTGTTTATTCAGAAGGACGAGTTCATTTTTCGTCAGATTTCGAAGAACTTGGTCTTTTATTGAGCAATTTAGGTTACTTTTTGTTTGGGAGAAATTACTTACCGTTTCACCTCATATACAAGGGGTATCTGACTTGACGCGAAATCAGAAACTAGTTTGCTCAGAATCAGCAGTATAAGCGATTGTAGTCGTTTTTATAGTTTGTTATATTTTATTTCAAAATTGTGTAAAATTTTGTTTATGTAGTAATTAAGTAAAAATGTAATGTAGACGCTTTAGTTAGTTTGTATAATTATGTTTATTAACTTAATTATTCTTCGCTTAAATTCATTTAACAATACCAACCAGTTGGGTGCGATCGGTCAGGTTCATTGACGCGTAGGGTGATAATAATTTTGACAACGGTGATACAACTAGTCTATTGATAACTCAAAGAGTATTTGTTTCGCTTTATATTTTATTGATTGTTTTTGTAATAACACGGCTGGCAAATTTTAGCTTTTGTATCAACTAAGAGGTACCAGGTATATTTGGAAAAAACTGATTGAAGGTTCTAAAAATACAAGTTGGAAGTCGGCTGTGGCAGTTTTACTGCGTTTAAATAAGTAAATAACTAATAGACACTTGTGCTTTACCTCGTGTTATTTCGGTCCCCTTTATTAAGTTACAAAAAAGGTATTTCGTTTTTTGTTAATAACTCCGAAACTATTGACATTGTTTAAGAAATTTCAAAACAAAATTCTGCAAGAAGAGAAAATTTCCAAAAGATGAACAATTTAATATATTAATATTTTTTAATCATATTTTTTCTAAAGGTTTTAAAAAACTTTTGGAAACATTGAAATAGCCCATGTTTTTAAAATTATATATAATCAAATGGTGAATTTTATTTTTCAAGTCAATAAATGTCTTTCCAATGAAAAAATTATTACAAAAATTATTACCTCGATGTGATATTAATTGAAAAAATCCACAATATTATTTACATTTTTCATTTCCTGTTCAAGTTATTAAATTTTTATAAAAAAGGTATCATTTTTTTACTTTACTTTTATGGCGTGGTATCGTCAGTAGTATGTTTTAAAAATGTATTTAAAAAAGAGCTCGATGACAGCGAGCGAAAAATTTATACAACAAATATTTAAATATTTTTTTATGTACAATGAAAACGGAAGTAGGAGAAAATTTTGATAATTAGCAATTGTGTAACTTGTTGAACAATTAATTTTAAGATAAATTTCTAGCGAAAGTAAATTCTTTGAAGTGTTTTGAATACACTATATTTTTTTTATTTTTTTAAATTATTAATTAAAAAAATATTTAGCGTGACGTACTCGGTTTTGACACAGGTTTTGATGCCACGCGCGCAACCTAAAAATGCCGTGCGGAGGCTCATTAAAATTATAAATAATGGTGATACGATTTTCATAAACTAAGAGTTATTTTTTGGAAATTTTCTCTTCTTTCAGAATCATGATTTAAACTTTCTTATATGTCAATATTTTCGGAGTTATTAGCAAAAATCGAAATACCTTTTTGTGCAACTTAATAACTTTTGCAATTTTTTACAGACAGGATATCAAAAAAATTACAACACCGTGCTCTAGTGCAGTGTTTCCCAAACATTGTTTTGATATGGCCCGGCAATTTTCACACTGCTCCTTCGTGACCTACTTAAAACTTTTAAACCCAAGCTGGTTCTATTAGGTGAAATAATACTTATTTAATTATAGTAAAAAGGTTTAATTAATGCTACATACTTTCATATCGCCTATTTTTTCAGCACTCAACGCTTACGAATTTTCGTCGTGTTGCGTCGTGTTGCGTCGATCTTTAGTAAGTAGGTAATATCTTAAAAGCAAGGCGGGAATGTTGCGACCCGGTATTTTTTTTTGATGGACCGATACCGGGTCGCGACCCAGCAAATGGGAAACGCTACTCTACTCTCTAGTGGATTGATGTCGAGCTTAGGAAGAAGGTCGCTGTTTCGAACTCGGAGAGTGTCGAATTATTTTTTTAAATATTTTAACGTCGTGTTGATTTAAAATAAATAAATTCATTGCGTCCATTTCTTTGCGAGATAGATTAGATGAGTTAGTTCAACGTTCATGGGCCCTATTCCGGTACGAAAACGTCAATCAAGTCAAGCGTTTATTTTTATATATATGTCGCAGTGAAATTGTCAATAGCCGTTAGATTATAATCTACCTAGGGATTTTATAATTTGGTTAGGTTAGGTTAGCAGTTAAATTATAATATCACTTAGGTAGATTATAATTAACGGTATTGACAATTTCACTGCGACATATATATATATATATATATATATATATATATATATATATATATATATATATATATATATATATATATAATAAGATAGCAAACAAGCAGATGGGTCTCCTGATGGAAAGAGTCAACCATCGCCTATAGACAACCGGAACACGACAGCGACAAGCACTGACGCTATTGCGGCAGGAATAGGCCTATCACAAGATAGCAAACAAGTAGATGGCTCTCTTGATGGAAAGAGAAACCATCGTCTATTGACACCAAAGATGTTAAGGCTGCGTTGCTATTCGTTTGCTCCTTGCTGCGGTCAAGCGCAACGAGACCAATAATTTATCTAAGTTAAAAATCATATTTTTTATTACTACGTAAAAACTAGAGAGAGGTGATCTTAGCATATGTCATAGGTGGTAATTGAGAGAGGAGGGGGATACAAAATTGTAAAACATGGGTCACGTATTATGGCTACGTTCCCTTATTGTATAAAGAGGAAAGATTTAACTGTAACTTTGTAAAATTGTTTATAATGGAGAAAACTTGAGGAGCAAATCGAGCCACTTAAAAACTAGTATTTCGTGTTCGTTCGGGCTTCTCTTCAAAAATATACCATCTGCCGTTCTGCGAAGCAGCTCACAAGAGGTGAACGATTGTTTATAAGAGTCACTACCGTCGTGATTACTTGATTGTAGAGTTCTGTATTGTCTTGTCCGGGTCTAGTACCACCAGCTTACCTGCAATAACGTCAACGCTTGTCATTGTCATGTTCCAGTTTGGATGAAACAGCCGAAACACTTATGCATGTTTCATTAATACCCCGCCACAAGGATAGCAACGCACAATTTAACATTTTGGTGTATGTAGGCGATGGTTATATCTTTCCATCAAGAGTCATCTCCAGCTTGCTTGACCACCCCGTTGGTCGAGTGGTTTGCAACCCTGACTTCGCAATCGACGGGGCTCGTTCGATCCCCGATGGGGACAAGTATTTGTATGATGAGCATAAATTATTTCCGGGTTTGGGTGTTTATTATATATATTCTTGTATTTATATATGTATTTCTATGTATTAGTATCGTTGACTAACACCCATAATACAAGCAAATAATTAGCTTACTTTGGCGTTAGATCAATAAGTGTAATTTCTCCCGTGAATATATGTTTATTTATTACTAGCTGATCCGGCAAATGTGGTTCTGCCTTTTTAACTACTCTTATTTTTTTTTTCTATATTTTCTCACCTTTTAAACCTTCCCTGGACTTCAACAATTAATTCAAAACCAAAATTAGCCAAATTGGTTCAGCCGTTCTCGAGTTTTAGCGAGACTAACGAACAGCAATTGATTTTTATATACATAGACTAGCTGACCCGGCAAACGTTGTTCTGCCTTTTTAACCACTCTATTTTTTCTATATTTTCTCACCTTTTAAACTTTCCCTGGAGTTCAACAATTAATTCAAAACCAAAATTAGCCAAATTGGTTCAGCCGTTCTCGAGTTTTAGCGAGACTAACGAACAGCAATTGATTTTTATATACATAGACTAGCTGACCCGGCAAACGTTGTTCTGCCTTTTTAACTACTCTATTTTTTCTATATTTTCTCACCTTTTAAACTTTCCCTGGACTTCAACAATTAATTCAAAACCAAAATTAGCCAAATCGGTTTAGCCGTTCTCGAGTTTTAGCGAGACTAACGAACAGCAATTGATTTTTATATATAAGATTATTTGGTGCCTATAGGCGATGGTTATATTATTCCATTAGGAGAGTCACTTGCAGCTTGCTTGCTATCTTATAATAAAAAAAAAAAAATACTTAATCGGTTTTAGAAGTTATTATTTTTTTACTTTCAGAAAGTTATATTATTTCACAGTAATATTTGAAGGTCTTTCTTGCGAACGAAGTCACATGCACAAGCTAATTAAAAATAGGTATGTAAAGTTATTCCTAGCTCTGGAGTAGCGCGTTTAATACAATGTCATTACGATTATCGTGATTGAAATATCTGTAATTATCATTTATTATTAACATTGCAACGAACAGATATATATACTGATAATTACATATTCAAACATCTTAAATGTCGCATATCGAGCATTATAGCGATATATCACAATTGCGCGATTCATAACAATGTATGAGAGAGTGCTCTTCGATCAAAGTTACGCCTTTTAAAACAAACTCTTAGTTTATCAGCGTAGCTTGCAATTACATCCAGAAATACAGAGTTATCCTACTTACCGATGAATTAAAATCACTTTAAGGGTAATTTTTAAACCTTGTCATTTCATTCGGTACGATAAAACAGTACAACATTGTTTATTTCTATTTTATCACGATATAATATATCTATAAATGTTTGGCATGTGTGGCAGAGATAGGAGCGTTTGCTCATATGCGCGGCGACAGGTTTCCTTCCCAATGGCGTGTCTTTTAGTATTCGTGTGGTGTGTGATTGAAACCAATTTTTACGCTTTTTGTAATAGTACTGCACTGAATCGTAGTAATATGATCTGTGTATTCAGAAGATCACTACTAGGTGGTAGAGTTCTGCAACGCCTCGCCTGGGTCTGGTACCACCGCCTTACGTATTTTTGCTGCAATAGCATTAGTGCTTGTCACTGTCGTGTTCCGGTTTATATATATATATATATATATATATATATATATATATATATATATATATATATATATATATATATATATATATATATATATATATATATATATATATATGACAATCGGTGACTTCACAATCATCCGGCAGTGTTTAATGAGACTAATTGTTATTTACATAAAATGTGATTAGTTATGAGTAACAATAAAATAGCTGCATTATATTTACAGCCAATAAAGTATTCGTTTGAAAGAGTTACGATGTTTCTCCATAAGATGGGTCATCTATTCATCATTCATTGTCATTCATTAATAATATTTTTATCTCTTATGATGTAAAGTTAAGCATGTTATCTAATAAAGATTGCATAATATTATTTAGAAGTTATTGGATTGATCAAAATCAAATCAGTTTGGAAAATCCAAAAGTGCACATCATAACGTTTTTTTTTCTTTAAATTATTTATTATTTTAAGTTAAGTACATTATGGAACCGTACATATTATTGTGGAATTGTGGAATGCAAATAAATAAATAAATAAATTATAAAAAAAAACAGAACCGAATAAAGTGATTTTCAGTACCTATTCTGAGTGGATTAGATGATATTGAAAATAAAATAAAGTGAATTCATAAAGGAAATCAACCTTTTTCGTGTTTAGTCATAAAATAACTGACGACCATTTTTTTCAACGAGATTTTTTAAGTAATTAACTCTCTTCAAAGGCTTAAAGTTATACAGAATTTGAAGAATTAAGGTTTCTCTTTATAATCATATACTTTTTATATCAATTTAGTGTATGAATTAAATACTGAGTGTGATTGAAGTTGGTTGAGTCATAAATTTTCTTTTAATCGATAATAATGTACAGTCGCGCCGCGGCGTGCAAATACATGTATCAATTTTATTTTTGTGTTATAGCACTTATCCCGTGCTTGGGAAAACTGGAAAAACTTTAAAAACAACAAAGAAAAATATCGACATGGAGGGATTGAACCTGCGACTGTCTCCCTAAAGCCGGGACGCTCTTCCACTGAACTAGTGTCGACAGGTTTGACGTGGCGAAATTCTTCTTTGTTATATAATCGGCTTTCTAGGGAAACAGTCGCAGGTTCAATCCCTGCGCGTCAATATTTTTCTTTGTTATTTTTAAAGTTTTTCCAGTTTTTCCAAGCACGGGGTGAATGCTATAACACAAAAATAATAAGAAATACGAAAGTACTGATAAAAATTATAAATGTGAATTTTATCTGTAACGATGAACTCATTTAACTAGTTATACGTATGTATAGCTAGCGATCAGTACAATCGACGTAATCGATTGTATAACAAAGAAGAATTTCGCCACGTCAAACCTGTCGACACTAGCTCAGTGGAAGAGCGTCCCGGCTTTAGGGGAGACAGTCGCAGATTCAATCCCTGCGTGTCGATATTTTTCTTTGTTGTTTTTAAAGTGTTTACATGTTTCAATACTATTTTATTCAAATAAACCTTTTTAGGCACTTATGACGAATAAAATTTTTAAAATTACTACTGGGTTGGTACGCGGCCGCATACTGAGAAGATCCGATGGAAGCAGAGAGTTAATTGTACTACATACATACAGTACACAAAGTTTCTTCCGTCCAAAAACTTCTATGCACTTACACAGCAGAATTTTTCCCTTCCCTCCTCTTAGTCCTTTTTTATATATTTTTACAAGCTGTGCCCGCGACCTCGTCCACGTGGAAATTTTTACAAAAAAATTAGCCTAAAGTCCCCTCAAAACCAGTCCAGCCATTTCATAGATTAGTCGGAACAAACAGCCAGAATAACAAAATTTGTAAAAAAAAAGTTATCTTGGTATATGTACCATGTACACATCCATATGCATTTAGTAAAAAGCGGTTATTTTAATATTACAAACGGATACTGCAATTTTATTTATTTACTAGCTGTTGCCAGCGACTTCGTCCGCGCGGACTTCGTTTACTCCGCACAGCACCTCCCCCGTATGTGATAGCATGATAATATGTAGCCTATATGTTGACCCGTCCTATTACATGCAAAATTATCACGCAAAATTTGAAGTAAATCCATGTAGTACTTTTTGAGTTTACCCCGGACATACATAGAGACAAACAGACAAACAGACAAACAGACAAACAGACAAACAGACAAACAGACAAACAGACATACAGACATACAGACAAACAGACAAAAATCCTAAAAACTGGCTTCGATATCGATTGTAGAACACGCCCCAAGTATTCTTTTAAAAAAATATTCAATGTACAGTTTTGACTTTCCTACGATTTTATTATATGTATAGATATCTGTATAAATAATTCATATGGTATTTTATACTTTCGTCGGCACTTGTTGAAATTTCATTGTTATTAGACATTTTTATTATTGCACTTGTACATAAATTTCACTTTTACACATAAATTTTTAATACATATATTACTCGACCGGTTTCACTTTTAAAGCGCATTACGTCCTGAAGATGCTGGCTGCTGCTGGCTGAAACGATTTTTAAACAAGGTCAGAAAGTAATCACCAATTCTATTACTTGTTCAATTATCAATATGAACGTAAAAAATATCCTCAGATTTGATTATTTGATTAGATAATGGAGTTATCTAGCTATTTTCATTGAAATCGAACGATGTTAATCTGTGGGGATTTTCAGTTACGCATAACCAGAATCTGTGTCATAGTACTGCTTGTGGGAAATTACTACTGATTGATAAAATAGTTTAAGTACAGTCAGCTTCACAAATATGGAGAAACAAAAAAGTCAGACCTTGAAAATCTAGCATCGAAAATTGCGTCGACGTTATTTATGTATTTAAATCTACAACACTGGTAAAACATAAAAGGCATTAGAAAAGGAGGTGCAAATATTTATTTAATCTAAGAAAAAAGTTTAATTCAAACGTGAAAAAAAAATTAATCATGGCGGATCCTTTTATGATATTTCAAATAACAAGCGATAATTAGCAAACGCGGCATTGGATCGACATGTTTTTCGAAAATCTACAAAAAATTACAAATTATTTGATTATAAATGGGTTATTTAACATTTTAATGATATTCAGTACTAGTGTACTGAATATCATTAAAATGTTAAATAACCTCACCCACAGAGGAATCGGCATCACTTCCTTTTCTTTAAAATGTTTATTTAAATTTTAAAACTGAAGTAAAAGGCAGTATAATATGTAACGTAATGTTTAAATAACTTGTTTCAATTGTAATACCTACGAAATAAAGAATATTTGAATTTGAATTAATTTTGAATTTAAAAGATTTTTCTTTTTTAAATCACAGATAGCAAACAACAGGTTCTTCTGATGGAAAGAGACGAGCATGTTCATAGTGCATTGCTATCCTAGTGGTGAGATCTTGATGCAACATGCGTCAGATTACTGGCTTCCATACCCTCTTAACCGGAACATAACAGTGACAAGCTTTGACGCTATTGCGACAGAAGTAGGTTAAGGCGGACACTCCAGACCCGGGCGAGATAATGAAGAACTCTGTTACCTAGTGACTAGCATAATGAATGAATGAATTACAAACTGACTGGAAAAGCAGCAAATAGTATATTCTTCAAAGAGAGCTCGGACCAGCACAGCGGTAGTATGAAATAAGCGTAGTATTATATGAGATACCTTAGTTATTTGTGTTTACAGATTTTCATTTCATGATATTACGTGCTGTGTATAGCGTTTCATGTACGTCGTGGTTTTCAATAAAAGTCTGCTGTTAAATGTTATTTTTAAGCCGATTAGAATATCACTGATCTATATATAATTTTAAAAATAGTTTGGAAAATACAAAAGTGTATGCCTCAAAAATTAGTTTTAGTAATTAATTTTATATGAGGGATTCAAATTAAATTTGAACGAAATAATTGGGCTTAATTATTTGATTGCGTAAACAAAACCTAAAAACACAAAAAATATGCATTTTTAATAATTATAATTAAACAACATAAAATTATCCAGCCACTTGCGTTAGGAAACTGCGCACTGTGATTCTTAAGCAAATAAAAGAAAAAAAAAAACGATGTAAAGTTTTATCGCAGTAATCATGTCAGAACCGTAATATACAGACATCCGAATGGGCTTGGTAAGTTTTGTGTAATTGTTTTTTTAACACTTAATATATTAAATGTCTTTCAAAAATATCAAATACGTTAAAACAAGTGTGTATCTCGAGATACATGTATTAATATTATTCTAAAAGATTAATAAAATAGTCATTTTTCGTTCAAAAAAATGCTTGATTACGATTCCTTTTGCAGATACCAAGCCGTTGAGAGTAAAAACACATTTGTTAGTCCTTAAGGAGGTGTCAAGTTTAACTAAACGGACGAGTAATTTGTATAAAAACTTAAATACTTAACCATAAACATTCTTGATCTGATCATAAACATTCTTGATTATTTGGATGGGTTTTAATATGAAAGGGCATATAAGAGTTAAAATTATAAAATATATTCTCAAAATTTACAAGTTGAATCATACCATGATCAGATTGATCGAGTACTGTCCGAAGGTGGTGTCAAGAGTCTTCGCAACCAGCGTGTGTGTATGAAGAGAGTGATGAATGTGGCGGAAGCGAGACAAGCCTGCAAGGAACGTGATGTATGGCAATCGGTTTTCTCTCGGTCTACCCCGTAAGGGATCTGGCGTGAAGATATGTGTGTGACAAGTTGAATCGACTGAAAAAAAAACAGTTTACTGGGTGGTCAGAAAGTGCCTCAAAAACCATTGCAAAAACATTTGTTTTTGGTGTAGTTTCTGTTCTGGCTACTCATCTCGGTAACGATAAATTGCGATCAAGTTCAAAAGTTCAAAGTTCAAAAATACGAATTTTTGCCTTGCAAATCTATACTTACATACTAATATTATAAATGTGAAAGTGTGTTTGTTCGTCCGCCTTTCACGGCAAAACAGAGCAACAAATTGACGTGATTTTTTAAGTGGAGATAGTTGAAGTGATAGAGAGTGACATAGGCTACTTTTTGTCTCTTTTTAACTCATTTTAAGGAAGTAGGGGACTTCCTTAAAATGAATTAAACGCGAGCGAAGCCGCGGATAAAAGCTAGTATGTTAAATATTAAGCTTAAGCCCCTAAAATATGGGTATTTACTGAAATTGCTGAATGTAATAAATAAAATAGAAGTGACGCTATGATACACCAGAATGCTAAAGCATTGCCTTAATTATTACCATCTTTGTAACCCTGAGGTCTTACTTGGTCCTGAGGTGACTGTTTACCACTGTCGTATCCAGTTTAGAGTGCAGTAAAACAAATATTTAGATTAATTATCGTTAATGGTGCGTTGTTATCTTTTGGCTAGGTGTTATGCCATTGCATAAGTTTACTGGCTACCTTAACCTCCAAACCGGAACACGACATTGACAAGCACTGACATTATTGCAACAGGAATAGGTAAGGCTGTGGTACCTGGAGACAATGCAGAACTCTACCACCTAGTAGTCACGACTGTAGTAACTCGCATAGCCAATTAGTCGCATTTACGACCTGTCTGGCAGAACGGCAGTTGGCCTATTCTTCAAAGGAGCCCGGAATTAACACGGTCTGTGTTAGTTTGGCTGTTTATAGGCAACTATGAAAATAATCAATGAGGGGATTGTTCAGTTTTACCATCTTATACATACCGCTATAAAAATAACTTATCAATTGATTAGTGTAAATTAAGAATTTTCTTAGGTTATATAAACCTAGGAAAATTCTTAATTTACACCAATCATAAAAGCATAATTAATGAAGGTGACACAAGAAAGAGCTAAAGTTGTAGTTTTGATAATTCTCTTTCTCCTAATTGAATCACATTTTGTTTCTCCGCATGTGTACAAATTAATGGAATTGACTGTACAAAGACAGACAGTTGATTCATTTCAATAAGATACCAAAGCATATTTTTCATTTTTGTATTTTCTATACTTAGTCATGATATGTTCAACAATTCTTATCTTTAATACTTGGCGCATAGTTCTGTATATCATACACGCCTGATAGAAAGAGTCAACCATTGCCTATAGACATCAAAGATGTTAATGGTGCTTTGCTCTACTTGTGGCGGGGTTTTAATGCCACATACATAAGTCTACCGGACCGCAACACGACAGTGTAATATGTAAGGCGGTGGTACCAGACCTGGGCGAGAAAATGCTGAACTCTACGGCCTAGTAGCCACGATGGATGGATGGTGACCCGCTTAGACATTCGTTCGCCTCTTAAGAACTGCCTGGCAGAACGGCAGATTGTTTATTCTTGAAAAAGAGCTCGGACCAATACGGGGTGAGGTGGGGGGAGGGAGGGGGGGTTGTAGAAGTTTGGCACTATCGCTTTACCTAGTCCTGCTGCAGTAGCATTAATATTTGACATCGTCGTGTCCTGGTTTCTTTAAATTATCGATAGGGCCCGGTGGTAAACTAAGATGTGGCCTAAGATGGAACGCGCTTCCCTAGAAGGTACCTGTTCACTTTTCTCTTGAAGATCCCTAGATTGTACTCGTCGGGGAACACACACTCAGGAAGCATGTTCCAGTCCCTTGTGGTTTGAAGGAAGAATGTCAAGTCGAACCGCTTTATCCGGGTACGTGGAACGTCCACTATATGGCGATACCTAGAATCTGTGCGCCTCGACGGTCGTTAGAAAAATGGGGATGGCGGAATTAAGTCGTGTAATTCCGCATCGCACTCTCCAAAGTGTATCCGATAAAAAACCGATAAACTAGCCACTCTGCAACGATGAGCGAGGCTCTGGAGTTTTTGAGATAGAGATTGATGAGATATAGGCAATACTTATTTAATTACACTTAAATATAATTATTTAAACTTTCCTTCGACCACGAGTCGAGTGGTTAGCAAACCTGACTACGCATCATTGCTATTTGCTCGCCGAATTTCATCAAAATCGATTCAGCGATATTTCCAGGAAAGCGTAACAGACAGACAGATGTTTAAAATATTATATTTATTATATATTTGATTCATTGAACCTCGACATGTATTTTGGTCATAGTACGTGATAACGTCAAGGAAAAAGATTACACAACCGGGGAGTTCCGACAATAACAGATTTAAACAACCATTATTTGTCGTGATAACCAACATTACCTCCTTCAATATCGACCTATTGTTAAGGCATGTGATAAAGAAATGTAAGATCAACGCATAGATATACTACAAGTCTATAAATAAATATTAAAATACTTTTTAGTAAACTTAGTAAACAGTACACCGAGAATCCTATATTTACCTGCACCATACTTGGACACCGCGCGGACGCACGTGTCTCGCAGCACGTGATAGCGATAGATAGATTGATAAATCCAAAAAAAATAAATTAGCCAAAGATACTTGGACCCACAAATGTGATAGGTGGCAAGGCTAACGCCAACCGGGCACTTTCCAATCCCGGGCAACTTTGTGTGTATCAGAAAACTGAAAAAAAAACTTTTTTGTGCCCGACCTGGGAATCGAACCCGGGACCTCGTGTGGTCAACGCCAACGCTGGACCACTAGACCACAGAGGCGACTATATCATAAAGATAGCAAACAAGCAGATGAGTCTCCTGATGGAAAGAGTCAACCATCGCCAATAGACACCAAAGATATTAATGATTGTGGCGAGGTCTAATGCCACATGCATAAGTTTACCGGCTACCTTACTATTTACCCAATTCACAAGTAAATCATTTGCTTACTTTGGGGTTTGATTATTTTGTGCAGTTTATCCAGCAGTATTAAAAATTACTAGCGATTGCTTTGCTCTGGGATCGAAATCCAACCACAGACTAAACAATATTATCTCATCTAAGTTTGAAAACAGATTTTAGCCATTAAATGACTAGTATGAGTAATGGTTATTTTTATTATGTTTAGTTTCTGAACTTCTTCGCAATGTAAGCTCTGTACGCGTAGTTGTCTTAAAAAGGGGTACAAAATTTTCGTTTCTATGATATATAAATGATAGGCCTTATATTTTTTTATATCCTAGAAGAGCAATTACAGATGGCTCTTCTGATGGAAAAAGACAACCTTGAAGAGCACAAAAACTAGCTGTAAGTTTTCCTTAAATAAATAAATGAAATGAAAAAAAAATAATGATGCGTTATTATCCTTTCAAGGGATTGACATTTTTTTATGTTAAATCAACCATCTGCATCGCCTATATACTCCAAAGGTGTTAATGGTGCGTTGCTATCTTGTGGCGAGGTCTAAAGCCACGTGCATAAGTTTACCGGCTACCTTACCTTCCAAACTGGAACATGATAGTGACAAGACTGACAAGTACTGACGCTATTGCGGCGGGAATAGGTAAGGCGGTGGTACCAGACCCGGTCGAGACAATGCAGAACTCTACCACCTAATACACACGATGTTAGTGACTCGTATAGCGAATCTGTCGCCTTTTACGATCTGCCTGGCAGAACAGCAGTTGGCCTATTATTCAAAAAAGCCCGGGACCAAAACATGCAACATGATCTAGTTTTATGCCTAGTTTACCTTCCAAATCAAACATGGAAATGACAAAAACTGGTGAACTTGTAGCAGGTTTATAAGACTATGTACCATTTTAACGTTGAAGATTGCTTGAACATTACAACCTCAGACCGAAAGTCGAAGTTATTCGGAGTCCCTCTAATACAGTGTAGCGAACAGTAAGAGCAGAGTCAGAAACTCAATTTAAACGCAGTAAAATTGCAAGTAAAACCAATTATCGAATTCCCGTATCTCTCGAATCTTACATCAGATTGTAGCAATTCAAGCATCTAGAAACGCTACAAGAAAAAATAATAAAAAATAAATAAATTCAAAGTTAAATCCTAAATCGCGATATTAAAATTATTCATCTTACGTTATATAATTTTCAACGCTTCTCAAATGATTTTTGGTCTTCAGGAATACGTCTTGCCTAGCTGGAAAGATCTTCTTTTACCACATCCTTGTGTGACGTCATCAACCATCACATTTATGACATTACCCTGACAGTGGTTAGCACGCTGTGTCTATCGTTAAGCTCTTCAATGGTATTCACCAGCGGCTTAGCAAGATCATCAGTACATAAACAATCGAGTTCTGAAGTTACAAACCTTAGGATTGCAGGCAAATGTTTTTAAAAGGAAAGGCTTTTTCCCATTTCGGTAAGTCAGTTGAAAATATGCATAACTTCTATAACACGGGATGACTGCGTGCCACTGAAGTTTTCAATGAGTCGGAGCAACTATCACGGGGTAGGACCAGTATTGGTAAGGCGGTGTGCACCAAACCTGGGTAAGTTGTTGCAGAACTCCACCATCGAGTCTGACAAATCGAAAGAATTGTCCTCCGATTATTCGGCAGTAAATCGATTAGAAAATAAGACCGACCTCCGAGTTATTAACATATTGGAAGAGTTTTATTTGCACTGTCTTTAACAGTCAACTTAAAAAAGTATCTTCATGCCCGTATCCCCGAAGAGGTAGCCAAAGGTACAACAAGTATACCCATGATTAGCCGAAGATACTAAGTGCCACAATATAAAATACTGGAAATATTACATATGAAAAAAATGCAACGACGATGACGTACATAAGCGCGACCATTCGGTCAGCGCATGCCATCCGCGCGACTATGTAACGATCCAAGAGATGCAAACCTCGTGGCCCGCGACGCTTACCAACCGCGCTGGCGAAAGCATCACTGAAAAACCATGCTTAATCCTTTACAAATATCTATGGGACTAAAGTCAATAATCAACGATAGGGATGCCACCAACGCTTGTTATCCGGTTAATTCTAAAACGTACATGAGGAGCGTTTTGTAAAGGTTTAGCTTTACCTTAACTTCAAAAATACCGGTTTCTTTATGGAGCAAAATTATCAGGGTATTGAGTCAATAAACCAATAAATAAAGGTTTTACGAAAATATTTTTTTGATATTCACCGCTCACAATTTATGTCCGCACTGTGTGCGACGTACAAATTCTACGGTTTGGGCTTAAACCAATTTATATAGGTTTATGAACCGCTCAGATACGTTCCGAGTGAAACCTTATATAAAAACCGCCTAATATCTTTATTAACCGGTAGTTTTAAACCGGTTTCAAGTCTTGCTTGCCACTGAATTATTACGTTTGTTTTCCAATATTATTAAAATAGTAGTAATAAAAATTTTACTATTCTTTGCACGTATACAATTTACGTACGTAAAGAACGCACTAGTGTGTCCAAAACAACAGGAAAACTTTAGGAAAACTGCGACTTCCTTAACTAGTAGTTCACGTCATATAGTGTCTCTTGCGTCATTCGATCTTTGATTCACTCTGCTTACACTTTAAGTGAACCGGTGTGATCATATTTATAAAAATATAATCACACCGGTTCACTAAATCTAATCTAACTTAAATATGTATGACGATGTGGGGTTATTGAATCTCAATCTCGAACCTGGGACTTAATGTTTTGAGTTAATTACTACAAAAGTTTTATTGAGATTTTTTCGTGGTTTTCTTGAGAATTTAAGATCTCAGTGTCAGCTGTCTGTCAGTCTCACTGTCAGTGTCTGGCGGGTGGTGTGTCCCCCTCCGAGCCTCGAATAAGTACGTAAAGCTGACGGCCCCGGTTATCCCTAGAAATTGCCGATAATCACTATCAGATCGGTTAAATGCGGTGATGGGGATTAGGTACCACTCATCTCTCCAAACAATAACCGAACGCCGGTGAATTGTGCATGATGACACTTTTTTTTATCATGCATAACTTAGGAGTACAATTTTTAATTCTGCTGTAAATAAAAAGTAACTAAAGTGATTTTCCTTGTGTTGTTCCGGGCTCGCTTTGAAGAATAGACCATCTTCCATTCTGCCAGGCAGTTCGTAAAAGACGAACGGGGCTTTGCGAATCACTACTATCGTTGCTACTAAGTAATGAAGTTCTGGTTTCCCAATTGAGTCTGGTGCCACCGCCTTACTTATTCCTGCAGCAATAGAGTCAGTGCTTGTCACTGTTGTGTTCCGGTTTGGAGCCTAAATTAGTCGGCAAACTTATGCATTTTTTTTTATAGAAGAGGGGGCAAACGAGCAAGAGGTGCACCTGATGGTAAGTGATCACCGCCGCCCATGGACATCTGCAATACCAGAGGTCTTGCAGTTGCGTTGCCGGCCTTTTAAGAATGAGTAAGCTCTTTTCTTGAAGGTCCCTATGTCGTATCCGTTCGGAAATACCCCTGCCGGTAATTGGTTCCACAACAGAGTAGTGCGAGGTAAAAAGTGTCGGGAGAAACGCACAGTTGTGGATTTCCAGACATCGAGATGGTGAGGATGGAACTTCAAGTTTTGACGCGATGTCCGATGGTGGAATTCGGCGGCAGGAATTAATCCAAACAACTCGTCGGAACACTCTCCATGATATATACAATAAAAGACACAGAGAGAACCTACATCTCTGCGCAATGCCAAAGAGTCAAGCTGTTTCGAAATGGCCTGGTCGTCAACGATTCGAACCGCTCTACGCTGAATGCGATCAAGAGGAAGAAGCTGGTACTGAGGAGCTCCGGCCCAGAGATGCGAACAGTACTCTATGTGAGGCCGAACCTGTGCCTTATAAAGTTGAAGGCGATGGACCGGCAAAAAGTACTGTTTCGCTCTGCTAAGCACGCCGAGCTTTTTGGAGGCTAGTTTAGCCTTGCCTTCCAAATGACCGCGAAGCTGAACGTAATTCGATATGTCAACTCCCAGGATTCCGACACTAGCTGAGGCTGTCAGGAGAGTATCATTATATAATAAGACCATCATATAATAATAAGATCATCATATAATAAGACCCCACCACAAGAATACTAATGCACTATTAACATCTTTGATATATATAGGTGATGGTAGTCTCATTCTATCCGAAAAGCCATCCTTGTTTCCTATTTTATGATATAAAAAAACATATATTGCTCTTACTCGTATATTAAGTCTTGCTGGAAAATTCTATTTGGGTCATAGTCACCATTGTATTATATAAGTATACGAAGGATTATCATGCTATCACATAACTCTTATCTTGAGTACTTAGTAGCGGCTAGTGGACGAGATTGATCCTTTCTTAAGCCATTCGTATCACCACCGACAGTTTAGTGTTTGCAGGCAATTAAACTACGCTGATAATATTCCTCTACAAGACCAGACCAAGCCAGTATTAAGTCTAGATTATTCTCTATGCAACGTATAGAGAATGGTCTTGAATTAAACACTAGAATCACCTCTCTCATAATGTTACAATAATTCTATCCAAACAAACGACTATAAGGAAATTATACAATAATTTAATTGGTGTTTGTTGAAATATATCTTATAAATTTCATCTAGATCGTTTAAATGTCACATATTATATGTATTTTATGTAATGCTGGCGTTTTCAATGACCAGACTATATATTTTCAATTATCATTTTTCCGTTTTGGTCAAGGTCCCTTTTGAAGAATCGACTACCATACGTGGTAGAGCTCCGCAACGTCTGGCCTGTCTTTGGTATCACCATTTTGTCCATTCCTGAAACAATCGCGTCATCTCATCACTGTCTCTTATTAAGCTTATCACTGTCGAGTTCTCGCTTGGAGGTAAAGCTAACCAGTAAACTTATGGATTATTACCATTTTACCATATGGATGGATAGCAACGCACCTTTGGTGTCTAATGTCTAATGGAAAGACAAGCATAAGCTATGATTGTCTTTCCATTAGAAAGCGATTTGCTTTTTGATATATAAAATAAAAATAAAAACAATTTGTCTGACCCAAAATCCAAACACAAGATGTTTTACATCTATGCGTCAATATATTATTATTCGATATCCTCTAGCAATAAATTCGATATCGAAGCCGATACTTCTAGATCAAGGCGATAAAATGAATTGTCTAACTACTGAACGATATCGTCATTATATTTTTTCAAGGTAGCTAAATCAGCGTCATCATCAAACAATTTACTCACACAGGATTAAAGTATTTACGCGTTTTATAATATTTGTGATAAACTCAATTCCAAGTAGTCTAATCCTTACAGGATAATAATATTTTGTTAACATGACGTGTTCTTAGAGAGATTTTAAATACACATACATAATATCTTTGCGGCAAGTTCCGTACTGCCTCGTTCTTTGCTTGCCCGTCAATCTGTGAAACCGTGCGATCAGTACCGACACAAACACACAAATGCTATACCACAGTAATATCAGTATTATATCATATCATATATCATATATATCATATACCAGTATTATATCTTCATACAAACGGGTGAAACGCGAGTTATACCTACGCGCTCGGAGTTCGACATGCACTCGATACACAATAGACTGAGGGTTGCGCCGCAGTGACGAACGGTCGATGTGGCAGCACAGGCAAATGTAGTCAAAATATTGAAAACGGGCAGCCCTATCGCATTTTACGTACAAGACGGCGAGTGTGGCTGTAGGTATTTATTTCAAGAACAGGGTCGAGTATTTTAGTACCAGTATTTTACTGGTAGATAACATTACCGTGCCTATACCGTCGTCGCTGGTTTCGACGATGAAAATTTCTCTACCAAATCACGCTGTACGCGGGGCGTAATGCCACGATCCCGCCCACCTCATTTAGTCCGAACTCCGCCTAAGACTCCGATTACACTTTCATTAGTGCGAGTTCGAGTGTTTAACGCATGTGCTTAGTTATAAGCAAATAATACATGAAGATAGCCGTTGATTAATGCAAGTGATTATTAATCAGCGTAGTAAAAGTGAATAAACGCTGATTAACTCGCATTAATCAAAGTGAAATCGGGGCCTAAGTCGAGGTCCAATCTCGCAAAACACAGCGCGGGTTTTAATAGCCCCAATTTTAATTTAAACTTAACTTATATTTTGTTCGCCCCAAACGTCCGATGTCGCAGCGAAGACCCGTAGGGTCAACTGTAGTAGTCATTTCGAAAAAAAAAGTGAAACCGAGAACAGAGTGCCAATATAATAATAATAATAATTCTTTATTTATCTATATCGTCAATGCTTTTCACTGTCATGTTCCAAGTAAGGTAGCCGGTAAACATATGCATGTGGATCTCGTCACACTGATAGAAATGCATCATTAACATCTTCGTTCTCTATAAACGATGATTGTCTCTTTCCATCGGGCGAGCTATCTGCTTATTTGCTGTACTATGATTATTAACATCTGCTACTAGTTGGTAGAGTTCTGCATTGTCTCGCCCGGGTCTGGTACCACCGCCTTACCTATTCCTGCCGCAATAGCGTCAGTGCTTGTCGCTGTCGTGTTCCGGTTTGGAGGGTAAGGTAGTCGGTAAACTTATGCATATGGCATTAGACCTCGCCACAAGACTCGCACCATTAACACCTTTGGTGTCTACAGGCGATGGTTAACTCTTTCCAAGAGGAGACCCATCTGCTTGTTTGCTATCGTATGATATAAAAAAAAGTCTCTCACATTACAGAAGTGAATTACTACAGATTCTAGATCTCTGTAACATGTCACCAGTGTTTACTTCATGGAAAAATACATTTAGTTAAAATTATAAGGCATGACAAAATAATATGTTTGTGCATGTGTACGAGCAAAAATAAGCATACAAATATAACGAGATCCAATAAAAAAAAACTGTAGACTGTTTGACCCCGCAGGCCGTCTCGCCGATTGGGTTGTTTTAAGCTAAAATGAGTAAAAATTATACCTAATCATAGATTTTTGAGCTCAAAGAATTCTATTTCCGTCTCCATTATCCATTTTTTAAGGCTAGCCCAAATCTTAAGTCACTTAAATGGCCTGTAGAGTCAAGTTGTTTGTTTTCAGTCCAGTCAATAAATAAAAATGTTACAAAAATATTATAAAAAATTATACTTTATTTAGCCTAATTTAGGTGTTGCTGCACTGGTCTAATCGGTGCATTAGCATAAATGCATAAGGTCCTGGATTTGAATCCCTAGCAATACAGTATTTCTATAATTTTTTCTGTTTTTATGATAAATATAACTGACCTTAGACTGCTTATGTGCATGGTTTGTTTGATATCTATCGGGATTCTGGATCTTTCTAACAGAACACTCCGCTGTCCGTCCGTCTGTCTGTCCGTCTCTCACCTGGCTGTATCTCATGAACTGTGATAGTTAGATAGTTGAAATTTTCACAGATGATGTATTTCTGTTGCCTTTATAATAACAAATACTAAAAACAGAATAATTACTCGTATCTATCGTATATATACCCCCCCTTAGATACGAGTAATTATTCTGTTTTATATTATACTATACAACAAACGTGATTTTTGCCGTTTTTTATAGATAATGGTATGGAATCCTTCGAGCATGAGTTCGACTCACACTTTACCGGTATGTTTTACTATTTGGAAGCTATACTATACCCATACCAGGAGTGATCGGTTTTACTTGATCGATCAAAAGGTGTCACTGATTTTGGGTCACGCGAACGATGTCGCGACTAACAGTTAGTATGGATTTATGTAGCGTCTTTTCTCAATGCCATTACTAATCAATCGTTGCTTGTTTAACCTCTGTAAATATAACATTGACATGTTAATATTTCACCGTTTATTTGCATTACTTGCAATCTCATGCGATCCTAGCTATCATTCACCAAGGTCAACGTATGTTTAACCGGCCAGATAACTGTCAGCGGCTGACGGATTGCATTTGGCGATGACCGCACGCGGTGACTAATTGAAAAAGATCGGGAGTGTCGATCCCCGGTTTAGATTGTATGTCTGTCTCCTGCTAAATAAACAAGCAAGAAAAATGTTCCATAATGCTAAAGTGGATCGCCGTGTCTTCAGATGTGAGTTTCATCACAATATGTTTCTCAAAAATGTATACTTGTGAATGTGGGGTGGAAAAATACTGGGTTGCTATTGTATCTATATAGTTGTTCGTTAGTTTCGCTAAAACTCGAGAACGGCTGGAACGATTTGGCTAATTTTGGTTTTGATTTAATTGTTGAAGTCCAGGGAAGGTTTAAAAGGTGAGAAAATATAGAAAAAAAAATTAAAGTAGTTAAAAAGGCAGAGCAACGTAGTAATAAATAAATATCGTCATGCCTATATCCTGGAAAAAGCAGGCATTGGTGCAATAATTCACGATAACCAACCAACGGCATGTGAGTGAATACTTTCAAGATATTTTGTATAAGATTTCGTTTTCTGATGGAAACTACGTAAGGTAACTTTAAAAAAAAAACGAAACATGGGTTCGCGTTGTAATAGTAGAGGATTCCACTAAAATAAGACTACCTTCATCGAGCTGGTTAATGGATGAAAATTATTTTACATCCAATAAAATATGCCAATAAATATATTGCAAATGAGTTGACTAAAAAATTTCAGTCCAGACTATGATCAATTAACAATTTTTTTTTTTAAATTTCACTTGTTTGGTTAAAAGACAAATTCCATGTCAATCGAAAGTATGGAGCCTGTAGAATATTCATGCATGCTATAGAATATGAATATGCATATATATTTATTGACATATTTAATTGGATGTAAAATCTGTGATTGCCTCTGTGGTCTAGCGGTCCAGCGTTGGCGTTGACCACACGAGGTCCCGGGTTCGATTCGGTCGCGCACAAAAAAAAGTGTTTTTTCAGTTTTCTGAGAAACATAAAGTTGCCCGGGATTGGAAAGTGCCTGGTTGGCGATAGGCTTGCCACCTATCACTTTTGTGGGACCAATTGTCTTTGGCTAATCGTGGGTGCACTTGTTGTACCTCTGCCTACCTCTTCGGGGATATGGGCGTGAAGATACTTTTAAAACCCGTGTTGGTCCCGAGCTCCTTTGAAAAATAGGCCAACTGCCGTTGTGCCAGGCAGATCTTAAAAGGCAACCGATTGGCTATATGAGTCACTACCATCGTGGCTACTAGGTGGTAGAGTTCTGCATTGTCTCGCCCGGGTCAGGTACCAACGCCTTACCTATTCCTGCAGCAATAGCGTCAGTGTTTGTCTCTGTCGTGTTCCGTTTTGCAAGGTAAGGTAGCTGGTAAACTTATGCATGTGGCATTAGACCTAGCCACAAGATAGCAACGCACCATTAACACCTTTGGTGTCTATAGGCGATGGTTGACTCTTTCCACCAGGAGACCCATCTGCTTGTTTGATAAAAAAAAAACAAAAATAATAAACACTTTTTATCCATTATCCAGCTCGGTGAAGGTCCTTTTATAGTGGGTAGTCGACCCCACAACGCAACCTTAGGGCTACATGACAAGTCTGATTAGAATATTTTAATAAACTACTAATATATCTGAATACAACGTGATATGACATAATATGTACAGAACAGAACATTATATTAAGTAAACAAAGGTAGGCCATGCAATTTTTATATTGTCAATGAATTATTTTTAGCGAAGTCATAAATTAATATAGCCATACTGATTTAATCATAATGAAGTAATGTATATAAAATTAAAATTAATGAATTAAGTCCTAACGTGCGTTTTCTCAAAATAAATTTGGAAGAGCATACGTAGTCACATATAAGTTTAGCGTAACTTAAAAAAAACAACATGTTATTACCAAAATAT
This sequence comes from Apodemia mormo, assembly GCA_036924255.1. NCBI lineage: Eukaryota > Metazoa > Arthropoda > Insecta > Lepidoptera > Riodinidae > Apodemia > Apodemia mormo. The sequence continues at coordinate 24,449,985 of JAUPFN010000020.1, read as the reverse complement.
TATGTTTATTGCTTTTCAAAATAATCTCCTTTACATTTTAAATAATTTTTCATGCGATTGAACCATTTTTTTAAAACAGGAGGACCACAGATCTGAAAACATGTTTTCTACGTGCTGATTGAACGCTATCACTGCCTCTTCGGAGTTGTTAACAGTAAAACATCTCATCAATTCTTTGATTTTGGGGAAAATACAGAAATGACAGGGTGCTAGGTCAGGACTATGCGCAGGATGAGTGACGAGATGTACTTTTTCGGAAGCTAAAATGACTTTGTTTTGTTGGCCGTGTGTGAAGAAGCGTTATCATGGTGTAGGAGAATGCGGCTTTTGGGTCGTCTTTCGCGAACTTTTTCTAACACCCTGGGTAAACAAATGATAGAATACCACTCGGCATTAACACTCTTTTGATCTTCAAGTGGAATTGTACAGATGGGACCCGTACCTGAAAAAAGGCCATAATTTTTGTACCAACGTTTCTCGCCTGTCTCACTTTTGTTGGCCTGTTCTCATTTTCAAACACCCATTCACAAGATTGCTGTTTTTTTTTCGAATTCAGAACAATAAATCCACGTTTCATATTCTGTGATAATGTCATAAAGAGCATTAGAATGTGGTGTACAGTGGCATACAGTGGTCATACAGTGGCATCTGTCAGTACCATTCCACGCGAACCCGTTTCTGCTCCGCTGCGAGGGATCCAACGACAACAAAGTTTCTCAACTTTTAATTCTTCGTGTAAAGTTTTCTGAGTTTGACTCGTACCAATTCACAATAGTCCTCGAATTGTCCCATAGGTAATCCGGGGTTTTTTTTTAATTAACCGCTTAACAGTAGCCACATTATTTTCGTTGACGGCAGGTGAAGGCCGCCCTTAACGAAATTCGTCATGTAAAGAAACTCGACTTCTCTCAAATTTAGCAAACCATCGCCTCACGGTGCTCAAACAAGGTGCTTCTCTCCCAAAAGAATTTTGAAGAGCGGCACAGTCTTGCGGAGAAAGAGAACTTTTAAAATCATAAAAAATCATCGTCCTAAAATCTTTTCGACTTAATTCCATTTTCGTTGCGTACGTAGAACTTTGATATGTGATAAAAAAACAATTAAACAAACTATTTCCCGCCAATTGTTTTTTTTATTACTAGGAAGGTTGCAACGTTTTAAAAATATAACATTCGAAATTCAAATAGTTCCGATTAGCTAGAAGTACAAGACTTTTAGTGTGCCCGATGTATTACGGCTTGAAAATACTTATTCTGAAAAGACTTTTTGAAGAGCGAATTATGACTTGAAAACACATTTAAATCACGACATTTCTTCTACTGAAATACTTTTCAAAAAGAACACTACTTCTACTACTACTACTGTATATTTTGGAAACGATTATCGATTTTAATCTTTCAAATTGCACTGTACGCAGTTTTTGAGCTCTAAAATGTTTTCTGAGCTGTATAATCTATAGGCTGAAAATGTCTAAGTAGTATCAAAAAACATTTCTTTTCTAAAAATTTCCGTTACTGATAAATCCAAAATAAATCAACCGATTTTGATTCAATTTACGGACGCAGTTTTGTACAGAGAAAACCTGATTAGATTAATCTGATAAACTAGCCTGAAAGTTATTTCAAAAACATTAACTAAGTTTTATGTAAGCAACAAAATGTTAAAATTACGAAGCTGTAACTTTTGAAAACATGATTCGATTTTGATTTTGAAACTGCATTAGACATAGTTTTTAAGTACTAAAATATTATAGAAATTAAATGATTGCTTAAAAAATCTTCAAGTTATGTAAAAAAAAAAACACTTTTTCCAAATATTTTCGTCAACCATAACTCCTGAATGGATAAACCGATTTTGATGCAATTTATTTATTTATTATGCGCAGTTTTTTGAGGAAAAGAGTTTGATTAGATTTTGTACTTAATCGTTACATTAATCTAGAAGCTTTATTAAAAAATGTTGTTTCACCAAAATTTTGTTTGATGTTTTTAAAATTTCTCGAAATCTTCTGGACCAAATAAGTTTAAATTTTTAGAATGTCTAAGTTGATCGGAATCCAATAGAATGCCATCAACCGCGTTTAAGTCGGTCAAGCCATTCAAAACTGGATTTCCAAAAATCTGGAGACATTCAGTAACTTCCTTCTCTACATACGTAACGGGAAGTTAAAAAAATATACGCATCAAATGAGAACCTCCTCCGATTTTTCATCGGTTGAAATTATTTGCGTCTTAATTATGAGATCAACTAGAAGTATCGGTTATAATTTGAAATATTTTAACGCTATTAAAGTCAGTTGTTGTTTTACTGTGTTTAAATGAAAATGTGATCAAAGCAGACTTTTAATGCAATAAATTGTTTGTAAATGAAAACCCGACAACGGGTCATATCAATCATTAAATATTTACCGGCTGGAGACGTGTTATGGTGAGCGAATGTGTATTTTTAGGGTTCCGTACACAGAAGGTAAAACGGGACAATGTTACTAAGACTTCGCTGTCCGTTCGTCTATCTATCTGTCCATCTGTTACCAGGCTGTATCTTATGAACCGTGACAGACTGTTGAAATTTTCACAGATGATGTATTTCTGTTGCTGCTGCAATAACCAATATAAACATCAGAATAAAATAAATATTGAGGCTCTCATACAAAAAACATAATTTTTTGCCGTTTTTTTATAGATTATGGTACGGAACCCTTTATGCGCGAGTCCGATTCGCGCTTGGCTGGTTTTTATTGGATTTCAAACACGACGTATCAAAGGAGATATTTATGACTGTTTTTAAAATTTAAATGTTGTATGAGTTTTTCAATGAAAGTATCAATACATATAATAAAATCGTAGGAAAGTCAAAACTGTACATTGAATATTTTTTAAAAGAATACTTGGGGTATGATCTACAATCGATATCAAAGCCAAAAATATAGTTTTTATAATTTTTGTCTGTTTGTCGGTTTGTCTGTATGTATGTCCGGTGTAAACTCAAAAAGTACTGCATGGATTTACTTCAAATTTTGCATGAATATTACTAATAAGTCGGGTCAACATATAGGCTACATATTATCACGCCATCATCTACGGTGGAGAAGCTGTGCGAAGGAAACGAAGCCCGCGCGGACGAAGTCGTGGGCAACAGCTAGTGAATATAAAATAAATATACGGTAAACACGCAAATTATGGACACTTTAACAACAAATTTGTAGTATTTTTTTTTAATATGTATTACAATTATAAACTTTTTAACATTGAAAATATTAAATGTTGAAAGTTACTCGTTTGATCTATACTAGCATTTACTGCGGTTACGCTCGCATTTAAGCCTCCTAAAATCAGTAACTTCCGCCTCCTACTTATTACCAAAATTCCCACTTTACATGTATAGAAGTTGTTTCAAGATTTAATTTTACCAGTTTGCTGGAGTGACTAATATTATGTATATTTGTTATGCTGGGGCCGCACTTGCATTTATCGTCACAAAGCTTTGTGCAATGACACGATAAATGCAGATTTGACCGACTATTATCGGCTATTTTCGCATACATTCCGGACTGCGTGTACCTTAGCGCGTATATAACTTTGGGACTTTCAGATAGACGCATGTGAATAGGCTATTTTCGCATACATTCCGGACTGCGTGTACCTTAGCGCGCATATAACTTTGGGACTTTCAGATAGACGCAAGTGTGGCCCCAGCATAACAAATTACAGATTTCTAGTACGAATAATCTCTGAGCTAGGCTGCGGACGGACGGAAGGACATGGCGAAACTCGGGTACCTTGTTGAATTCGGAACCCTAAAAATGGCTTTCTGGGAGAGCTATTCTCATATAAATACTATACTATAGTAAGATATGCATGTAAATTTGTGATGATACGGAAAGAGATGGGAAAAATCTATTTTGGTATTCTGAAGATAAAGTTCAACGAACTCCGGGATTACAGTCCGGAATGTGATTGATTAGAACCGAAAGTTGAGCAGATCTATTCCGGTGATGCCGAATCAATCGACACTCTATCAGCTACATTATCGAGAAACTGACTAGTCGCTCCAACCGCATATTATGCCCGATTTCTTTTGTCATATTACCAAATACCCAAAGTATTATGGTTACTGCTACGAATGTCGGATCGTTGATTCAGGGAATCCAGCTATAATAGGCATCTTTGTTTTTGTAAATAACTGGCTGACGCGGCAAACGTTCTTCCATACAAATTACTTGTATTGAATATTTTGGTGTGATACTTTAAGGGGAGGGGGGCTAATTGAGACAAAAATTATCTACAAAATTTCATTGAAATCGGTTCAGTAGTTTTGGAGTCCATCGCGGACAAACATCGTCACACGTATTTGGATGGAAATGTGGACTATTTTTATTAAGACTATGGGTGGAAATTTCAGTATCGGTTTTTGAGTTTACCTTTTACTAACAAAAAAAATCCTTTCTATCTGGTAAAAGTATTTTCACGCGCGTATCCTGGAAGAGGTAGGCAGAGATACAACCAATGCACCCACGATTAGCTGAAGATACTTTAGTCCCACAAGTCTATCGCCAACCGAGCACTTATTCAATCCCGGACAACGTTGTTTTTTTATCGGAAAACTAAAAAAATATTTTTTTGGATTGCTCAACCCGGGAATCAAATCTGGGACCTCATGTGGTCAACATCGACACCGGGCTACTAGATCATAGGCAAGATTATTTACATGTCTATAAAAATCCTCCCCCCACCCCCTTTTCATATCTTTAAAAAGGTTACCCAAAAATTATCAAACTAGATCTAAACTTACAACAGCCAGGTTACTTTTCTCAACTACAGATTTTAAAATGGTGTAGTTGGTGTGCTAGCTGATCCGCGCTGCTTCGCCCGCGGTTAATTAATATTTCCTTCGCGTAACACAGTTACGATTACCACGGGAGGTAATAATAAATCTTAGTCTCTCCGTACCGCCAAATGAAAAATATTGTTATACTAGCTGCTGCCCGCAACTTCGTCCGCGCGGACTTTGTTGGGTTAAATATGGTAAAACATCGTGAAGATAACTTGGTACGTAAGGAATAAACAGGATATTAAAAAGTCAATAAAGATAGGTAATCGTACGCATCTGTGGGAAAGAATTGAAGTTGGGCTACGAGTTTAAAGACTTGGTTATTCTTATGTAAATCAAAAAGAAATTTAATGCGAAAGTAGCCCCTCTAATTTGATTACTTTACCACTTACTTTCAGTAGCGTCAATAAATAAAGAGTCTTTATCGGACCATAATCGGAAAAATGAAAGTAATTAAATGTTAAGAAACAAAAACTGTGTTTAATCTTCAACAAAATTGTCAAATTATTAGTTACTAGCTGACCCGCGCAGCTTCGCCCGCGAGTTTATTAATATGTCGTCGGAATAGCTTTTGATAAAAATTACATCCCCTATTTCAGCCCCCAGGGGTTGATTTTTGAAAAAAAAAATAGCCTTTGTTTGACCCTGGATCTCCAGCTATATCCATGCCATCCACCATATTCATGAAAATCGATCCAGCGGTTTAGCCGTGAAAACGTAATAGACAGACAGATAGACAGACAGACAGACTTTCGTATTTATAATATTAGTATGGATATAATATTACGACAATTCCATTGGAGGGGTAAACAGAGTGAACCAAATGTCAAAATACTTTGATACTCATCCGACAAACTGGAACAATAGTCGTGATTGGGAATCACGACTATTACCTGTTTCTAGATAAGTAACAACGTAAATGCTTGTCACTATTGTGTTCCGGTTCGGAAAGTAAGGTACCTAGCAGATGTGAAAGCTTGGATGTATAGATGGATGGAGGGATGGAATTTTATTACTCAATCAAGCAAAAGCGGAACGGATTTGGATGAAATTTGACACACAGGGAGATGAAAACCTGGAATAGCATATAGGCTATGTTTTATTCCGGAAAATTAGGTAAACCTGCGGGATTCTTCATAAACTGTCATAATTCAGCTGGTTGTACGCTGCAGCTACATAGTACATATATAAGAGTACCTACCTTTTTTATATCATAAGATAGCAAACAAGCAGATGGGTCTCCTGATGAAAAGAGTCAACCATCGCCTACAGACACCAAATATGTTAATGGTGCGTTGCTATCTTGTGGCGAGTGTGTGTGTGTAAGTTTACCGGCTAACTTAACCTCCAAACCGGAACACGACAGTGACTAGCAATGACGCTATTGTGACAGGAGTAGGTAAGGCGGTAGTACCAGACCCGGTGGAGCCGTTGCAGAACTCTTCTACGTAGTAGTTACGATGGTAGTGACGTGCATAGCCACTCGGTCGCCTTTTACGACCTGCCTGGCTGAACGGCAGTTGACCTATTCTTCAAAGGAGTCCGGGACCAACACGGGGAAACTGCTACTTTACCCTCCAAACCCGAAGATGACGATGAAAATCAGAACGCTGTTGCGGCATTAACATCCTGCCATAAGGGTAGCAACGCACCATTAACATTTTTGGTGACTATAAGCGGTAATTGCGTCTTTCTGTCAGGAGATCCATCTTGATTGCTTGCTATCTTATGATATAAAAAGCGTGCCTAACATTTTGACGTCTTTATAAGAGGGATAAGGGTGCTAACACATAATCGTCTGACTTCGAACTGCTACTGAGATTTCGATTAACGAAGATAACTTAAAAAAAACTTCAAAAATACCAGCGACCGATCCAGAGATCAAATTCGACACCTAGTGATCTAAGCTGAACGGATTAACTCCTAGACCACGAAAGTAAAGATAAGTAACCGCAAAGGACTGGAACATGCTTTCTGAGTCTGTGTTCCCCGACGAGTACAATCTGGGGATCTTCAAGAGAAGAGTGAACAGGTACCTTCTAGGGAAGCGCGTTCCATCTTAGGTCGCATATTAGCTTACCATCAGGCGAGATCGTGGTCAAGCGCATTCCTATCAATAATAAATAAAAAAAGGACTATAAACTATTTTTCTTTGATCCAGGGATCGAACTTGGGACATAGTGATTTAAGCTGAACTGAACTCTTAGGCCACGAGAATATAAACTATTTAATGCAAATGCTTTCCTTACATTGGGCAAAACTCCAATATTCTGAATTAAATAAATGAAGTCCCGCCAAAACTAATATCCGCCATATTGGAATAACACTGAAATGTAAATTATAACGCTTTGTATAATAGCGTATCTAATTTTTAAAATTTAGAACGGAGAAAAGACAATATAAGATTTTTCATATCATAAGCTAAAAAATAAGCAGATTGATCCCCCGATGGAATTGACAGCTATTATCTGTAGACACCAAAGATGACGCATTGTATCCGCGTGGCGGTATGGTACTGTCACATTCATAATTTTGTTCGCTACCTTACCCTTCAAACCAGAACATGACAGTGACAAGCATTAAAGTAATCGCGGCAGCAATAAGTCAGGTTATTTTACCAAACCCGGGCAAGATATTGCGAAATTCTACCGCCTAGTAGTTTACGATGGAAGTGGCACTTATAGCCAATTGTTCGCCTTTTACGAACTGCCTGGCAGACTGGGAAATTCTTTAAACGAGGCCCGGACCAAGAAGAAAAAATACGTGGTTTAAAAATTACCCTTAGAATGATTTTTTTCATCGGTAAGTAGTATAATTCTGTATTTTTGTGTGTGAAATGTGAATGCAAGCTACACTCACAAACTAAGAAATTTTCTTGAAAGGCGTATCCATTTAATCCGTGGTCACTACCATCGTGATCACTAGGTAGAGTTGTGCAACGTCTCGCCCGGACTTTAAATTACCCTAAGCGTTTAATGTCGCAATATTTTTAGTAGTTGCCACTATAATTTTCTTGTACAGTCACCTTAGACTGTACAAGAAAATTATAGTGGCAACTACTAAAAATATTTGTGCCGGAAAATTTGTGTATTTTCGCTTTTCTGCTACCTAATGAAAACAAATGAAATAAAAGTAGCCTACTCATTCGGAAAAATTTAGTTTCTATTTATTTTCATTAAAGAATAGTGCTGGACAAAAAGAACCGGTTATTGGTTCTTTTTGTACAGTTGTAGATTTTCAGACATCAAAATGTAGTTGAAATCTTATCGAAAAGAATCGACTTGGAAATATAAAAAAATTAAATTTGATGTAATATTAGATGGCGCAATTGAACGATAAATATTACCGGAAATTTATTTGTTTATTTATTTATTCACTAGCGACCTGCCCGTGGTTTCACCCGCGTAGCTTTTGTTCCCGTGGGAATATCGGAAAGGTTTATATACTAAAACCTTTCTCAAAAATTAATCTATCTATTTAAAAAAAACATCAAAATCCGTTGCCTAGTTTTGAAGATTTAAGCATAAATAGGGGCAGACAGATAAAGCGACTTTGTTTAATACTATGTAGTGATCGGGCATATAAGTTTAAATCGTATTTACCACATTGTATAAGTATACATTAAGATACAAGCTAGACTTAAACTCTGAACATGTATGCACAGGAATTAAAGATTTACCGGGAAAACTACTTATAAGAGAATTGCCACAGAAGATTCTTTTAGGAGAACGAAACGTTTGCTATAAACCATGCGGAATCTTAAAAGCTGCCAAATATATGTATGTATAAGCAGTTTATTTTTAGTGATAGTTCCGAAGTAATACAGTAATACAGTAAGTCAAATTCTTAACGGCAAAGAATCTAAAAAAATATCAATTCTCGGCAAAAAACTAAGCGCTCACCAGTTGCATAAACACATTCCGATACTTGATTAGATTCGATTTTCTCGATCGATCATAGCAGAACCTTTACTATCAATACCAAGTTCCGCTTAAATCTGGACATTTGGCATCACTAATATAAAAGTCAACAGCTAATTAATGTTACGAATATATTCGGGGATGTTGGCTTTGACCCAGAAGTTGTAATGTCTTCGGTCATTTACACTTATGAATACACAATTACGTCCGTATGTTTGCCAAGCACGGATCATATTTAATAAATAACTATTAGTGCTGTCCATTTGTGGAAATATCCTAGACACGTCAACAATGGAACTCTGGATGAATGAAATGGAATTAGTTGGGATAAACAATGTGATACAATATTTTATTCCAAACGCACTTGTACTGTTTCACAATAAAGTTAACAGGATTATTTGATCTTACAAATTTTACCTTTTTATTTATACCAAATAATCGAATCTCTCCTGATATTTTATAGATTCAGGCTCTCCTGATTTTTGACTACCCCGTTGGTCAAGTGGCTAGCAAACGTTACTACGAATCGATTGGGTTCAGGTATGATTCTCGTTTGTTTCGAGTCGTGCTCGATTCACTCAAACATTTGTGTGATGAGTATAAATGTTTGTATTTCGGGGTTTGGGTGTTTATGTAACTGTAATTATATATGTATTTCTATGTATTAGTATCGTTGATTAACACCTGTAACAAGCAATTAATTTGCTCACTTTGGGGTTAGATCGATTTGTGATTAACAGAAAGAAGAGTAAGCCATCGTCTATAGACATAACTGATTATGACATGAAAACGCGAACTGTTTTATATTCAGAGTGCTAAGTGTGAGTTTTTCTTTCGCATTCGATCGTGAGCGCGTTTGGAGTTTACTAGGAATTTGTATGTGATTTGTACAGCGCCACCTAGTGGTAAACGTGAGAAACCAGTTTTCCACTAGGTGGCGCTGTACAAATCACATACAAATTCCTAGAAAACTCGAAACGCGCTCACGATCGAATGCGAAAAGAAAAACTCACACTTAGCACTCAGAGTGCTAAGTGTTGCACTTGTCACATGTCTGAGCGTAAGAAGCCTTTTCAGGCTTCTTTGAAATGGCTTAATATAGCGCGGGTCGACTTGGTTTCTATGCGTTATTATTCTATGGATATAGGTAAGAATAATCGATATAGTTTTTCATACAAACTTTCATCCCTTTCCCAATCGGCTATTAGAGCAATTTACAATATTGTCCCGAGGGTTGCCGTGAGAGAAAAACTCAAAGAAATCAATATTCTAATTGTAATATCCCAATATATATATTTGAGAACTTGAAGTACGTTCGTAAAAATATTTACATACATATATATCTTCACATATATATCTTCACGCCAGATCCCTTACGGGGTAGGCAGAGAGAGCCGAGTGCCATACATCACGTTTTTTTGCAGGCTTGTCTCGCTTCCTCTACATTCATCACTCTCTTCATACATACACGCCGGTTGCGAAGACTTGACACCACCTTCGGACAGAACTCGATCAATCTGATCATGGTATGTCACTCTTGGTCTTCCCCGGTACCTATGTTCTTCCACATTCGCATTGTATATTTGTTTTGTTAGTTTTCATCTACCTTTCTTTCTACATGTCCGAACCAACGGAGCGTGCCAAAAACAACATTTTTTACAAACAAAAATATTTGCTTGTTTAAAAATTGTGACGTACACTCAATAAAACGTAGCTCTTTTTGTTTTTCTTTTTCTGTTTTGTACAATTTTTTTTATTATTATTTTATTTTCATAATATATTTTTTTTTAAATTATGAGTTGCATGAATTTCCCTGTGTAGGTCCCGGGCTCCTTTGAAGAATAGGCCAACTGCCGTTCTTCCAGGTAGGTCGTAAAAGGTGACCGATTGGTTTTACGAGTCACTACCATCATGGTCACTAGGTGGTAGAGTTCTGCATTGTCTCGCCCGGGTCTGGTACCACCGCCTTACATATTCCTGCCGCAATAGCGTCAGTGAATGTCACTGTCGTGTTCCATGACCTATCTGCTTGTTTGCTATCTTATGATATACAAAAAAAATGCAAATGTATAACAAGCCCAGATCTTTTCTATTTTAGGTTGGTTTTGTCGAAATTAATGTTGTTTTAAAACACACTTCCGCCGTGTTTCGGGGTGGGCGTAAATGGCTGCAACACAGTTTTGCAATTATAACAATCGCTTACGAACTACATGTTATTTTTGTCATCTTGTGTATCTCCCTGTGTAGCCGCGTTTTCGATCCAGTAGTAGCTTCAATAAAATTGTATGACTTGTAAAAATTTTACCTGTTAAGTTTAACTAATAACACGTAGAAAGCTTTATTGAATAAAGTACTTCTGATTTCTAATTTTTTGTTCAATTTTTTAACAGCGCCAGCCCTGGGGTAGATCAAAAAGAGCAATTGCTGCAAGAGCAATAAGCGCCCAGTAAAAAGAAGCGCTTAAATGCCATATCTGAAAAAAATTACGTCAAATAATAAACATTTGATGGCACTTTTAAAAAAGCGCTACACTTCGTGGAGGCAATAGTATTTTATAGATTCAGGCGTTACTTTGCAGAAATCCATTGTTCAGACGAAGATAACTTGTTATTTTGCAATTTTCCGCGAACTTTAAGTGTACCTTTACGATGTTACTGAAAAGGAAAAGATATAAAAGCGGTGTAAGAAATGGAACAAACTTACCGTAGGTCTGAAAATAATGAAGACCCCAGCGGCACAGTTATCCACCATCGTCCACCACATTTTACAGCACCAAACACAAAAGCACACAATTGACGCACTCAACGCACGTTTCACTTCGCAACCGAAGCATATTCAGGAGACACGAGCACTACTACACTCAAGTCAAGTTTTTTTCGTCTGAGGCAATAGTACACGAGCGTTGTTTGTAAATAGTAAAGGCGTCGGCTAAAGACGCTAAACGACAATTTCTTTCTACTCTAATTACAAGAGAATACTGAACAGGTACCTTCTAGAGAAGCGTGTTCCATCTTAGGCCGCATCTCAGCATATCATCAGGCGAGATTGTGGTCAAGAGCTTTCCTATCGATACTAAAAAAGGAGCTAAGGCAGGCGCTGATGATTAAATATGACTGATAATTTGCGTCGTTTTTTTATATTATAAGATAACAAATAAGTTGATGGGTCTCCTGATGGTTGACCTTTGGTGACCTTTGGTGTCTGCAGGCAATGGTTGACTCTGTCAACCATTGCCTATAGACACCAAAGGTTTTAATGGTGCGTTGCTATCTCGTGGCAAGGTCTTATGCCACATGCATAAGTTTACCGGCTACCTTACCCTCCAAACCGGAACACGACAGTGACAAGCACTAACGCACTTAGTGATTTATGTTTTGGAGTGGGGCGAGCGCGCCACGCGTTTCGGGACCGTAGTAGATTCCAAAGCGTTAACTTCGCCGCTCCAGTTGTCGTGCGATAGCGGAACGAGAAAGACGCGGCCGAATGGATCAGCGTGTTCTCTAAACTTGACGCAACTTTTCCAACAGTTACGAGCGAACTAAGTGTTAGATTGCGTGCAGTGTTTTAGTGTTAGTGATGACTTTTAAATGGAACAATTTCCTTCCTTGTCTCCTGGACCGACGTTAAAGTCAGAGGGGATGGAAGAAAAGGACCGGCTTGTTGAGGAGATTGTACTCCTCGTTTTGTTTTTGGTATCGACGGCGGGCAACTCGTTGGCGCTTTTGGTATTCTGCCGGCGACCTGGATTAAGAACCATATCCAATCGGTAAGTTTCACTTTTAATAACTAAGAAATTTTTGCATTTTTCTTTAAAAATTATAAAGTTGTTTTAAACGTTTTCTCGAGCAATGGATCTAATACTTGGTAGAGTTGAAAAAAAAAACAAATTAAATTTTAGTTATATTAGTATATGTATTTATATAAGTCTGTAGTCTGAGCATTTAACTTTTTTGGCAAATTTATTTTACGACTCACTGACATAAACTTTACTATCTTGAAGATTTTCGTCTGTGTGTATGTCCCACTATAACTCCAGGCTAGCTTGACTAATCGGCATGAAAATTGGTATAGAGCGAAAATGTGCAATTGCTGAAATGGTAGACTATCTATATATACAAAGATCAATTGCTGTTTGTTAGTCTCACTAAAACTCGAGAACGGCTGAACCGATTTGGCTAAATTTGGTTTTGAATTAATTGTTTGTTGAAGTCCAGGTTGAAGATTTAAAAGGTGAGAAAATATAGAAAAAAATAAGAGTAGTTAAAAAGACAGAACAACGTTTGCCGGGTCAGCTAGTATATAATATTTATATAACTACCTATGTAAAATACGATTTTTTGTCAAGCGAAGCGGGTGAATAATAGCTGGTTCACATAATGAAAATACAAATCTAGTTAAAGTAATTTCCTCGTAAAAATTAAAAAAAAACTGTAATTGGCCTTATTATTAAAATGTTTTACAATGCTATATGCGTTGTTAGTTTTGAAATAAATTAATTTATTAAAATTAAATTAGCTACATAATTAGTAAATAATAAGCTTGCGAAAAATTTTATGTGTTTTTGAAATGATATGCAAATGCACCAACCGACTTTTGATTTACATATATGTCTCCGGAACCCCTAAATCAAATTATCACTTAATATATATGGGACTAAATAAGAAGCATGTTCTCACAGAAAAGAAGGGACTAAATATGAAGCATTTTCTCCCAAAAAAGAAGGATTGCCAAAATATGGGGTAACGAACGTAAAATAGTTCTATAAAAAGCTACTGCTAATCTTTTATGGAAAGTTAATATTCAAAATCTAATCCATATATCTGGACCCCAAGATCAGATCCGACCAGAATTATATGGTATGATATTTACTTTTAAAGATAATTACATAAACAAGAATCATCACAATCCGAACTAATCTGACCAATCCAATGACCGTTGAAAAAACTATTCTGAGGAATACAAAATTTATAGTTATATGGAAGTGGCTCGATAAATATTGAAGAATATAAAACAAAAGTTTAGATAATTATATTAGTTGCTTGGACACTTGTTTAAAAACATTATTAATAATACGCTTAGTAATGTAAAACTGTACTAAAATATCAGTAATAGATGATGTCTGCGATTTACGCGTGTGAATACATAATAGAAATGAGAAACGCTGTAAGAATTTTAAACAAAACCTATTATTGACACTGAGCAATAGTTAGTTAGTGTATCATGACTTTTTTAGATCATAGTATTGCAAACAAGCAAAAAATGACTCTCCTGATGAAAAGAGACCCCTCGCCTATAGACAACAAATATGTTGATGGTGTATTATTACAGAATGGTAATGTTACATGCATAATTTTACAGGATATCGTACTCTCCATAATGGAAAATAGAAATGAGAAACGCTGTAAGAATTTTAAACAAAACCTATTATTGACACTGAGCAATAGTTAGTTAGTGTATCATGACTTTTTTAGATCATAGGATTGCAAACAAGCAAAAAATGACTCTCCTGATGAACAGAGACCCCTCGCCTATAGACAACAAATATGTTGATGGTGTATTATTACAGAATGGTAATGTTACATGCATAATTTTACAGGATATCGTACTCTCCATAATGGAATAAAATGACAAGCATTAACGCTGTTGTGACAGGAAAAGATAATAAGAAATTCGGGTGATACGTTGTTGAACTTTACCACTTAGTAGCCACAATAGTAGTGACACCTTTGCCTAATTTAATTTCTTTTTTTACAAACCACCTAGCAGATGGTTTATATTATTTTACAATAGGGGCCATACCAACCAAAGGGAAAAGTAGATATATAAAAATGGGACCATACCAACAAGGAGGATACGTAGAGATATTAAGAAGGGGCCCATACCAACAAGAGGAAAAAGTAGATATATAAAGAAGGGGTCCATACCAACAAGAAAGAAATGTAGATATATTAAGAAGGGATCCATACCAATAAGAGGGAAAAGCAGATATGTAAAAAAGGACCCATACTAACAGGAGAGAATAGTAGATATATAAATAAGGGATCAATACTAACAGGAGGGAAAAGTAGATATAAAAAGATTTTGGTTTGTTGGAGACACATTACAATATTTATAAACACTCATTACATTTTGTTCTACCATCAAATTTAGTAACACACGCAGGGAAAGTTTTAAGTATATTAACATTTTTGATAGGTACTTTGAATTATGGTCTCTAATGAACATTTTAATTTCTTTGACGATCCATTTTCTTTGAAGAGAGGAGGAGGACATTCTTAAACATTATTTAAACGCGGTAAATCTGCAATAACCGACTTCTAATCTCATGTATTTCTGGAACCTTTTTATATGAAGCCAAATGAGAAATATCTTGGGAGGTTAACAAAAAAAGTTTTTAAATTGGTTACTATCTGGTTGAGTTTTGACGTAACAAACAAAGAAAAATACTGCCGAATCGAGAAAACCTACTCGGTTTTAGGAAGCCCAAATATATCTAATATCATAAATAAAATTTCGTGAAACATTATCTATAAGTAATATTTTTAATATCGATTAAAGATTAAGGTTTTTTAGGTGGTAGATTTCCGCAACTTCTGGCCCAGATATATAATAATCCTGCTGCAATAGGTTCAATGCTTGTCATTGTCGTGTTCTGGTTTAGAGAGAGAGATGGCATTGCCATCCCGCCATACGGATAGCAACGCACCATTAACATCTTTGGTGTCTATAGGTGGTAATTTCTCTTTCCATCAGGAAAGCTGTCAGCTAGTTTGCTATCTAATCATATAAAAAAAGTTATTGAGCTTTTTATGCTACAAACAAAATATTAAGCCCTTCGTCATTATAGTTTAAAAAATCAATATGAGAAAGTTACCGGCAATATAAAAACACAGTAACGAAATCTAAGCACGCGACACAAGTGAAAACAAAAAGCGAACCACAGGACTGAGGGATTTCACTTTATTTTTGTTTGGTAACCGCAGTAATTGGGCTCTAGCCAATCCCGGCATTATTATTAGCTCATTAATGTCTGCTAGACGTCTTACCTGTGTTAAAATGCTTTAAGCAGGCCTTTGTTCCACTCGTAATACGTAGAAATGAGCGAAAACATTACCATAAAAACTGTCTTGACGTCAAAAGTCCGCTAAAGACCGCAAACCGTACAACTTTAACTTATTTCGTCATGTCGAGGTCATACCTCTTCGTTTAGAATAAAGATGCATTGATAAAATGAATAAAATAGTTATCGTACATGATTTATAAGAAAGATAACAGGAAAATCCAGCTGCTAGAATGTTTGATTGTACGTAATTGTAGATTCTTATCAATGAACTGTACAAAGATACTTTTAGAAGCATTATAATGACATATATTTGAGATCAATTATATTAAATATTATATCTCATGCACTTTGAGTACATAAATACATATTTAAAAGCAATTTAGAATGAGAAGTTTTTTTATCCGTTTTCCGCTTTGCAGAGTAAAGGAGTTGGTAAACTTATACATGTGGTATCACCACTCTGCCGCAAGAACGACAATATACCATTTAGATATTTGGACCTATAGACGATGGTTATCTATTTTAATGGGAGAGACATCAGGCATCCTACTATTTATTATATATATGCGCCATATACCACACAAAATAAACGGCTGATTCAAGAGTTCTTCGTGTGTATATAAGCTCACGATTTCACATGTAGAATCAAATCTTTAAAGATACTATCAACAGGTAACGAAGCTATCATCAAGTAATATAAATTTTATATAAAACATAAGAATTTTTTTTCAGTTACGATTTTGATATTTTTTATTGAATTGGATAGTATTAATTTCTTTTATACTATGCCTCCTAGGTCTAATCTTGCGGAAAAATTGGGATTAAATATATCAAAAGCGGTACATTATTCTCAGAAATTACTATAAACATACTCAAAAAGTTACAAAGTTAATACCTATTAACTTTTTTATAGTATTAGTAGGTATAAATGAAATAGAGCTAGGTTATTCACTAATAATGCAACTTTCTATAGGTATATTACCTATAGAAAGATTGTTAAACCGGTTCAGTAGTTTTAGAGTTAGTCCAAATTATCTATGGCCATACTTTCTTCGTAATTTAAATTTAGAAAAGCATGTAAAACATGATTTAACGAGAGTAATTGGAGTATACATACGATATATTACGTATACTATACCACCTTATAAGTTGGTTTAATTCAATATCACACTAGTAAAATACGAAATTAATGTAATTTATTTTGTAACTTCGCGAATTCTTCTACTTATATGTACTACTTCTACAATGCAACTGAAGTAAGAAAAGAAGGGTAAGAAATCGAAAAAACTTACCGAAGTCTGGCAAATAATTTTCCACGGTCAGATATTATAAGATTTCTTTCGAATTTGCAAATTTAATGTAATTTGCAACCTCCTTGTTTTCACAATTTTATTTAAATTAAATTACCTTGATTTCGCATTATGGAGAATCTATAAAATAGCTCGCTTGTGTAATATTTTATAAAATGTTGTAGTAAGTTTAATAAAATATAATCTTTTGTCCCAAAAATCACCACAAATTTATTTATGTTAAATTAATGCAATAATTTTAACAACTTGTTACCTTATTTTCTTGTTACAAATAAACTCTTTTTCTATTTCTTTAGTTGACTTAATTTCGCCTTCGAATTATGGATTTCTGCAATGTAATGCCTGAATTTGTAAAAATGCTCGCTAGTTTAATATTATAGGAAGAATAAACTTGTTAAATATAAATAAAAAATAATCGAATGCCTTAAAAATGATTGTAAAATTATTTATGCTAAATTAATGTTGTGCAATAATCTTAACTTGTATACTTTTTTATTGCCTTAATTTTGTTTTTAAATTTTGGATTTCCACATAGCAACTTCTGAATCTTTAAAAATGGTTTATAGTGAAATATTTGAGGAGGTATAAACTCTTTAAATAAAAATTAAATGTAATTCTTTGTCCCAAAAATCACCATAAAATTTGTGATTAATTAGTACTATGCAATAATCTTAACAACTTGTAACACCCATATTCTTTCAAATATGTTTTCTTTCTCAATTTACCTTAGTTTTTTCTTTAAATTTAGGATTTCCACATAGTAACTTCTGAATCTGTAAAAATGCTCGATAATGAAATATTTTAGGAAGTATAAACTTGCAAAATATAAATAAAAAGTAATCTGTTTCTGCAAAACTGATTGCAAATTTATTTGTGTCAGATTCCTTGCTCAGTGATTTCCTTGACGCAAGGCTACAGATAAATTAACTGTTATCGAGTGATTGTTTGCAAGATCTCAAGGGTGCTTGTTTGGCTGCAAATGTTTCATCCAGCCAATTAATTCTATTAGTTTCCTGGTAACTTTTATGGAAAATTTAATTAGCAATGCTTAAGGAAAATGCACAGGTAGGCTTTTATTCCGTGGTTAATGTTACCTCCGGTGTTAACATTGGCAAAATACTTTCTAAATTTATTGCTAATCATTACATACTTGCATAGTTAATTTTCTCTGCAATGATGCAATGAAAAATTTAACAAATTACAATGACATTTAAATAGTCAATATGGTTGAAAAAAATAATTTTGAAATATGACGATAGATGAATATAATAGTGAAATAAGTAAGGATATCTAATATCAAAATGTCGTTATAGATGATATGTGTATTATAAAAAAATCACGAAAAGCTAACGGTACAACAAGCTGAAGACTATTACTATAGATATTTAAATAGACATGTTTCTTAAAAACATATAATTAACAGAAAGTCCTAGTTAGAAATCGTATAGATATACTTTCGACCCATATAGCTATAATTCTATAGTAAATAAATCCGAAATACCACGAAAAGAACTTTTTCTTGAGCCAATCACTACCAAACTTCACAGAATCACCCGTCGGAATGTTATGAAGATTATCTGAACGTTTCATTATTCTGTTTTGAAATCACACCAATTTAAGTAACATAATATTATTCTCCTGTCCTAATATTATAAATGCAAAAGTCATTCGTTTGTTGCGTTTCCACGGCTTAACTGACCGTTATGAGGACACAATTTCAGGAGTATGGAAAAGAACAAAAGGTATCTTTCATCAAGAAAAAGGACTGCCAATAAGGGATAAAATAACAATTTTAACGCTAGCGAAACCACGGAAAACAGTTGTTATCATATAAATATGAAGAGCCTATCGTAAAATATTGAAAAAAATATGACTAACAAGCAAACAAAACAATGCTTCATAGTGCGATATGCTTAAAATGGCTAATTTATTGTTTTGCGTTGATATATAGAGACGTTTATTGAATACAAAACTTCCGTATTGTTTATGTAATAAATCAGTAAAATATTAACTATAACAGGTAGGAAAGAGAATCTTAGATGGTTAATTCCACATAATATATCTATACTAATATAATAAAGATGTTTAAAAATATATTTGTTTATTTATACCTAATGGATAAAATCAATCACCATTTAACTGATTTCAAAAACTCTTTGATCCATAGAATTTAGAAATCTAAATTAATTGTTCAGTTAGTTTAAATGATCATTACTACAAAACCGGGCTTTTTTGGCGAAGCTCAGAATTTAAGTGGACTAAGAAACCGCCTCAATAGTTTCTCCTATGAGACCGAATCACGGATTAGATTAAATGAGAAACAACTTGTAATGTCAATATTTTAAACAAATAGTGATTTTAAAAAATTATTTTACCCAAGAAAGCTACGTTAGCAACAAGAAATAAATTATATCAAATTTAAAAAATACGAGCCGTTCCACATAGGCTTCGTAGCGATTATCAGCTGATATTAAAGTGTTTATAATAAGATAAAAAAACCTGAATCGTGAATTCGTCATTCAGGGCTAATCCTACGATGACGGCGATACTTATCAACGCACTAATCCATGATATAAATTATTAAAAGAAGAATTTTCAGAATATTTTAGTTATGAGTAATGTATATAACACACATCAGCTTAAAAATTTCATACGAATTTTCATTTTCCTACTGTTTGTCCAAGATTTTTTATGGAACTAGCGGTTGGTAGTGACCGAAATATGACCACAGACTAAACCATAAAATCACTTTTAAGTTAGACAAAAGACATTAGCCGTTAATAGAAAAATATGTGTATAACTATTGTCATGTATTTCACATGAATGTAGTGTATTTAATGTTTGTTTTTATTAATTTAACGTATATCTAATGCACATAATTTAAAAATATTAGGTTTCTGCAGTTCTCCACAATGTAAACTTTAACTGTGCCTAATTTCATATTCCACCGTACGCGTGATTGTTGATAAAAAGAGTGCAAAGTTTTTACTTTACGAATTTATATATAGATTGATAAACTTCCCAGGAAAGAAGGCAACCATTCGTAAGAGGTGTACGATTTACCAAACGTATATCATTATGACTACTACATAGTAGAGTTCTTTCAACGTCTACTTAAGGTTTTATACCATCTTAACTTTTCCCAACACAATGACGTCGACGTTTGTTAATGCCGTGTTCCAGTTAGGAGGGTAAGGTAAACTTAAAAAATATGCATGTGTTATTAGATTCACTGTCATCGCGAGGATATCAAATAGCATTGAAGTGACGTTACAGTTTTGTAACCGAGTCGGCAAAAAATCTATATGCTGGATCGGTTACAAGAAACGTACCAGAATAATGCACTACAGAATTCAAAGTTCATAAAGCTGGAAATCTCTATCTCATGTGGTCCGTTTACTCTTTCTTAATAAACATACTTTACCATTTTTTTGTTAATATTGCCGGTACGTTTTCGCGGTGGGGAACGTTATAATATTCGAGTTTTTTTAACTTTCCTCACACACTTACATTACAATAATATTAGCAAGATCTACGCATCATTAAATTGTTGTTAGTGTTTTGTATCTTGCGAGGTTCGAATATTAATCATCGTTGAATTTAGCATTGAGTTTTAGAATAATTCTAACTAACTAATTAAGACTAACAATATATAATTTACTACAAGATGACCGGTGCTGCTTCACTAGGTAGTGAATAAAAGATCATCAATATAAGAAATTTATATTAACTTTTATATAATATTAACATATTTTTCCCGTGTTCGTCCAGGGTCCATTGAAGAACAGATCATCTGCCGTTCTGGCAGGCAGGTCGCAAAAGGCGACTAAATGGCTATACCTGTCACTACCATCGTGACTACTAGGTGGTAGAGTTGCGTAACATCTCGTCCGAATGTTTGATCCCTATTCCTGTCGTAATAGCGTCAATCCTTATCATTGTCGTGTTATGGTTTGGAAGGTAAGGTAGCCGGTAGACATACACATGTGGCACTGCCATTTAGCCACACAGATAGCAACGCACCATTGAAATCTTTGGTGTCTATAGGCTATGGTTTCTCTTTCCATTAGGAGAGCCATCTGCTTGTTTGTTATCTTATGATATGATTGTTGTATCTTATGATATAAAAGAAAAATATAATATCAACATACTATATACGACATATATTTCATCCTCTATTAACGCCAATTTAAGGTTTTTTTTTAAATGAAGCCTATGTTCATATCTGCAGCTTCACATATCTTTGCCAAATTTCATCAAAATCGCTTCAGTGGTTTAGCCGAAAATTACACAGAATTTCACGTTTATAATATTAGCATGGATTATGATAATTGTAATATAATACTATTGCTTCAAACGAGTAGTGTGTTCCCACGATTTAATTGTCAGAAGGCCAATAATGTTTCACCTTACGCAAAGTACATTGACACAAGCACTTACATATAGTTTACCCACTTTGAAATAATTAACCAGATTGCTTTTAACGTTTCTATGAAGTCATTAACGCTGATGATTTTGATTAAAATACAGTCGTCCACGAAATAAAAGGCTTTTAAAAATTTAAAAGGGTTTAATTAAGGGTACAACAGTGAGATTTTTTATATTAATACTTTAAGCGAAAATGTGTAACTTTTTACGAAAATTTCATGGACTTAGGAGTATAAAATTAGGCACAGTTAAATGTATATAAAAAATTGCAAAAAGCCAATATTTTTATATAAAACTAGCTGACCCGGCAAACGTTGTTCTGCTTTTTAACTATTCTTATTTTTTTCTATATTTTCTCACCTTTTAAACCTTCCCTGTACTTCAACAATTAATTCAAAACAAAAATTAGCCAAATCGATTCAGCCGTTTTTGAGTTTTAGCGAGACTAACGAACAGCTATTGATTTTTATATATATACTAGCTGACCCGGCAAACGTTGTTCTGCCTTTTTAACTACACGTTTTTTCTATATTTTCTCATCTTATAAACCTTCTCTGGACTTCAACAATTAATTCAATACCAAAATTAGCCAAATCAGCTCAGCCGTTCTCGAGTTTTAGCGGGACTAACGAACAGCAATTGATTTTTATATAATAAATATAGATGTATTAGAAAAAAAAACACTACACACACTACGATGATTTGATTTGATTTTAACACATATATAGCACTGACGTAAGACGTAACTTAATCAAATTTTAAACATAGTAGTTATATGTTATTTTTTATTTGTTTTTTATCTTATAGTTATTAAGTTTTAAGTTTTAGTGTATGTTATATTTGTGTTATAATTATTTAATTTTAATATAGGTTAGTTAGCAATTATAACACGTAGAAATACACACTGAACATATTTAATATACACAAAAACCCGGAACTACAAACATTAATGCTCATCATACAAATGCTTGGACTCAGACTATACAATCCGAGTCGCTATCTTCTCGAACAATGAATCGAACGATGAAAGATGAATTAAATTCCATATTATTTAAAAGTTATTAGAAGTAGTAATATTAGAGAAGAATTCTTGAAGAAAATATCTCGTTGCTCTCATAGTTAATGTTTGATTTTAGAAGTATAAAACTATTGAAAACTAGTGTATGTATTTACTATCTTACCATAGTAAACAATATATCAAGAGTATTTATGTCAAAAGTATGAGTAAATATTGAGTACTTTACTAAAGAGTACACGTCCTAGTAACGTGCAGTAAGATAGTTTATTTGGAATGTCCATTACAAACGAATTATCCAAAGATAAAACGACCTATTTACACACTGATTGTAAATAACACTAGAATATCGAGTCGTGACGAGAATTTCTAACTTATTGTTCTCAACCAATAACATCTTTGGTGTCTATAAGGGATAGAGACCATCCATTGAAGTAAAATTCTTAATTTTTTAACAAAACGTATGTATAAAACTGGTTATATGTATACAGGTAATCATAAAGTTATCATCATTCTATATGTTTATTTATCCAGTACATATTATAAATGCAAAAATTTGTATTTTTGGATGTTTAGATGATTAAATCACTTCAATCGTACAAAATCATTTTAAGTGATGGCTAGACCGTTTTTGATGAATTTGCACCTAGGTATATGATAACTTGGAATAGCACATAGGATAATTTCTGTCCTGGAAATAGTAATTGGTTATTTATTTACTCAAATACTTTATTGACAAAAATAGTACAAAGGCTTAATGCTCTTAAGCATTTTTTCAAATCCCGTAAAATTTATCAAGAAAGTTTAATGCAGCGGGGCTGTCGGTTCTAGTCCTAAATAAATGTTACTCAAAACTGACAAGTACTAGGATGATATAAAGTCTAATGGCAAAGAGGATACAATACTATGTCTGATGGTTATCATTTTGATTAAAACTAGTTTTATTTTAATGTAGGTTTGTTTATTAATAAGAGTAAACTATTACATAAGAAATCATTCATGTCGAATAATGCTACGGATAAAAATAATATTCTAAATTTTGAAAAGCGAAGGATGTATTACGGAATATTCAGATGCGTTATTACTTATTATACACTGCAATGTACAGAAACCCATGACGCAGTGTTGTGCACTGTGCATAGCAGGATCTCGAGTGCAGTGGAAAATAACTCGGAGGACTCTGACCCGGTTTATATTACCGCTCATTCTAATAATAAACGTTTGGAAATGAAATATAGTTCTATTAAAGAAATGCTTATAGACAAGTGACATAACCAATTACTCAAGTGAAAACTTGTACTCTTTCCAAAGGGGTCTTTGTACTGACAATTGTAATATAATATAGTGTAATTTTAATGTACTTTTTTTTTATATCATAAGATAGCAAACAAGCAGATGGGTCTCCTAATGGAAAGAGAAACCATAGCCTATAGACACCAAAGATTTCAATGGTGCGTTGCTATCTGTGTGGCTAAATGGCAGTGCCACATGTGTATGTCTACCGGCTACCTTACCTTCCAAACCATAACACGACAATGATAAGGATTGACTGATGGAAAGAGTCAACCATCGCCTATAGACACCAAAGATGTTAATGGTGCGTTGCTATCTTGTGGCGAGGTCTAATGCCACATGCATAAGTTTACCGGCTACCTTACCCTCCAAACCGGAACACGACAGCTACAAGCACTGACGCTATTGCGGCAGGAATAGGTAAGGCGGTGGTACCAGACCCGGGCGAGACAATGCAGAACTCTACCAACTAGTAGCCACGATGGTAGTGACTCGATAGCCAATCGGTCGCCTTTTACGACCTGCCTAGCAGAACGGCAGTTGGCCTATTCTACAAAGGAGGCCGGGACCAACACGGCGAACTTCACAAGTGTATCCACTTTCGTGAATATGTCTACGATTTTTCAAAATAAAAGTTGTATAATTTGCCGAAATATTATCATAATAAAAATGTAAATTGTTTATCTAGAAATGGTGCGTGAATTGGGAACATGTTATAATGGAATGTCGAATAAAATATATTTATTAACAAATATATTTCTTATTGTGAATATATTTCTTTTATAAATATATTTCTTATTGCACAAAATCTGTAAATGTTTTTAATTTTATTGAAGGTCATTATTATTTTTTACGTTAGCACATAAAAGAATAAACGCCTTATAAATGAAATCGCAGTGAAAGCTAAAAGTGTTGTCAGGAAATTTCAAAATAATCAACTAAGTCATTATAGATTATGAATACTATATAATCTTAACTTTTATCATTGGATATTGGTTTGTAAGAGAAAAATATATTGTTACATTATATCGTTGCGTATATTTTATTTTTGGTATTTGTTAACATTTGGGGTTGTGACAGTTTATAATTTTCCAAGTATCAGCTCTGGTTTTATCTCTCACACCATAACAGTTTCCTTGCTGTTAGCAATGTTCAGTGCTCTGCACTATTTTTTAATCTACTGTCGAAACTCGATAACTAGGTCAGGCGTGTATTTCAGTATTTATTTGCAATTAAATAACAACTTCAAAATTGATATTTTTAGAATACAATAAATCTGAAACATTATAGTACTAAATGTTCACTTCAGCTTTTGATAACTGTCATGATTGAGTCATGTTTTCCTAATACAATAATGCGTGATCAATAAAATATTATAGGCGTGGGTATCTTTTTATGCCCTCATCCGCTTTGTCCAATTGATGTTGGCTCAGTGATCACTCAGGAGTTTCTCTTGTGTTCAAATTAAAGTTACTTACGTATGTCTTATGATTTTATTTTGATGAAAATACAGGTTAAACCAAATTAACGTTAATACAAAGACAAAGAATAAATATTTACACTAATTTTACAAACAGGAAAGATTTGATTGGTTTTTGTACCTAATAGATAATCTCAAAAACTAATTAACCGATTTTAAAAGTTCTTTCACTTATGGAAAGCTACATTTTTCCTAAGTAAGATAGGCTTTTTTTACGCGATTAACCAAAATGTTTTTGGGTCTCACGAAAGAACTAGTGGACAACAGCTACTATTAGATACAATTTTGTAAATCACACCAAATCTGTCTAAATCTAATAACTTAATTTTAATTGGCTTTCTGTAACAAATATATACTTAATTTGCATACACTCTTTAAAATCAAAAGAGAAAGTTAGGAGAAACAAAAATCTATATTTTGTACTTATACAGTGAAATATATTGGGTAAAGCAACGAAGATATATCTTCTATTTTCTATAAATATTTCTTTTAAATAGGTCGGTTACCTGACCTTGATAAAAAAACTAAAATATCAAAATAACAGTTGTTTCCTATAACGTTTTTTTTTAATATCAGCTTAATTAACAATAATTTGTTTACAAGGAACATTTATGGCTCTATAGCCTAAAGGCCATAAATCGTCAAATGTAATTCAATAACACATGTAAACATGATACAAAAGGTGTTGAATATAAAAACTTTGAAAACCTTAAGACAAATTATCAGAATACAAAAGGAACGAAATTATACTGAAAATGATAACATCTTTTTAAAATAACATACCTTAATTATTTTAACTACCGTGTTTGTTTTTTGAACAAATTTTCTGCAAAAATTTTTGATCATTAAAAGCATGTTGTTTTTATTGGAATATTTTATGTTGTTCTTTGAAAACATCTAAATACAATTCTTTGGCTCTCGGTAAAACTTTATAACTATTTATTTAATTTAGGATTAGAAACAGAAAAAAAATTAATTACATTGTTAATCGTAGTTTTTCCGTCGGCTAATCATGGCTGCACATAGGGTTGCCACCTGCCACTTTGCCATTGAATTAAATGCAGGAATTAGAGATTGATTACAAATGTGAAAAATACGAGTTTTAGATTTTTTAACGGAGATAATGAAAGCGGCATTACTTTATATAAAAAAATATATTTTTTGCCAAGGAAATACCCTTTCAAAGATCTTCATTTTGTAAAACAAATGTGAATAACGTAACATGTGTTAAACACACATGAAAAATATCAAAATTTAGAAAAATTAGAAAGAAAGTTCGTGTTTAGCTGCGCTGGCAAGCTATGACATATTTTGTGTAGATGTTTTACCCCGTATCCAATTTTGAAAATTAGAGGTTCAACCATTTTTGTAGTAAAAAAACATGGAATATTTCGTAAAATACGGGATATTTGGCCACCTCTGCCCACGTTTTCAGAGATCAGGCTTGGCGGTATTTATTAATTTTTTAGGAATTTCCATAAAATTACGAGCTATGTTTTGATCTTAAATCTGCGTATGTGAGATTGAAACCGAATTCGGATGGAAATACAAAAAAAACATGTTTTTTTTTTCAAAAAATAATTAACTAAAATCAAACAGTTTTATATTTTAATATACTTTAAACACAAACTTTGAACATTGTTTAATTAATATTTCATAATATAATAAAAATACACGCGTCTGTACGTGCTAAAATGTACATTACAGAGTTGACTAACAGTATTGTAATACGTCTTATCTCTTCCCTCGTAATACTAGTGCTTGTTGTGCGTTGCTTTGCTTGCGTGAGTTAGCTTTTATTATGACAAATCAAGTAGCCTAGCTATCGTATGGCTAGGTGGTGCAGTACGCCAGGGCACCGCAGCCAAAAGGCCACGTCAGTTTTGAACCGAAAGAAGCAGCCAGCTCCCGAACTAGCAACCCTCGAACGCGCTCACAAGGATTTTTTCTATGATGTGACGTTGGCAAAAAAAATTTTGATGCCATCCCAAAAATACATACAACACAAAGGGAGTATACCTTTTACAAAGACCACGTATACTTTTCCTACTAGGAATAAGTTCAAGTAACATTTATAATATAATATATTTATACTGTGATATAATTAATTTAACAACACCCAAACCTCGAAATACAAAATCCGCGAAAACAACTAATTTGTCCTTGTCTAGAATCGAACCCGAGCCCCAATGATTACACCAACGGATGACCTCGAACGGGCAAATTAGTCGTAAAAATATATATTAAGAACCAGTTATAGTAATTTCGTAAATAAGTAGCCGACGGCGGTCGTAGTTCAAAATATAATAAATTATGTATAGGTGTGAATAATATATACACCGTGCTAAGCCACGTGAAAACATTATTACGAATGATTTAAACAACACACACACACACACACACATATATATATATATATATATAAATGTATGTATATATATATATATATATATATATATATATATATATATATATATATATATATATATATATATATATATATACTATTTGTTTTGTACGACTACATATAAGTAGATAAATCGTTTTTTTTTATGGCTTAGGCGCATTTTTTGATATTTTTCTATGTACTTTGTGCTTTTATTATCTTTTATTAAATTTTCACTAAAATGCATGGCAAATTTGATTTATCATTTGTCGACGTTATCCTTCAATGTGCATTCGATCGCTGTCTCCTGCGTCCATTCATTTCATGTACGACGACCCACGAATCGGCAAACTAATTTTGTTAAATTTTTTTACCCTAAAAACTTTAATTTTAAACAATTTGGGTTCAAGCTTCAAATTAATTATAGCATTCCAAGGAAAATAAATTAAAATATAACCTATTCCAATTTCTTGAAGCTGTTTAAGGTACATAAAACATATCAAAGCTAATAAAATGTAAAAGGGTTGGCGTGAGTTAATATTAAAATCAACGTCTTTACAATCTGTAATTTCCAAAAATAGAACTGAAACCTTTGGTTTCTCGAAATGTTTGTCGTTTTTACGGCTAATTTTAGTATCTTGCTAGAAATCACGCCAATATCAGCCAGTAAATATAACAAAGTAACAAAATTATGTTAAGTATACAAATTTTATACCTTTTGTCAGTTTTTTTGTAGCAATACGAACCTGATTTTCTTTCTCCGATCTTAAAGAGTGTACAGTAAATTAGTACAAGAAAGAAATAAGAATCGCAGTTGCATTTGGCAGGCTCTGGTTCGACCCTAAGCTACGATTGTAAAATTTGAATCAAATAGGCTATATAATTTATACTTTCCATCGTCGGCACTTGGTGAAACTCCGTCATAATTATTGTTTTAAATTTTACACTTATACTGTTTCACAATTCACTAATTATATATAATATATACTTTTTTATTTAAATAGTCAACCGGTTTCACATTTTACTGCATCATCAGGACTCAAACAATAAATAGGCTATACCCATCTCGACCACGAGAAAATATTTTAAACATTTAAAATCGATTTTTCGATGACCTTAATACTCGTACATCAACGCCCAGTTCCCGAAAAGCAAATTAATTTTAACAAGCACTTAATCTATATTTAACATAATTGTTACAAGCAAATAATCTGTTAAACACAGGTTAATTGCTGGTAAAAATTAATTTGCGTTTCGGAAACCGGCTGTAAATTTCTTTTCTTATGATAAAAATAACTAGAACTTATTTTAGACAACTGTATAATCGAAACTACTCCTTATCCAAAAAATCTGTAGTATCTAGATATTATGTACATTGTACATTAAATTTTTTGACAAACTTCGTGTAAATATTCCTTTTATTGCTTACTGTAATTTTGTCTGTCTATCCGTTTATCGCGTTATAACTCAGAAATGGATTGAAGAACAAGAGTACATAAAATATAACACATTATTTTATTGATGAATGAATTACGGCCACCAGATGCCGTGGTATTTTTCTAGTATTTTCATTAAGAATATCACATTATTGTCAAAACTATGTCAAAATAAGCGGAGAAACTTATGTATAGCTAGAGACATTGTTTTGTATTGTATAGAGATTTGTAATCTAAAGATATGTATTATCTATATCTATTTTAATTACCTGTAATTTGTTGGGTCTTCCCTACACAATTAAGTCGCTTTTCTGATTGCGCCATTAATATTGGCTTAGTTACAAAACAGTGCCCGGAACTCTAATATAATCGGTTTTTAATTGAATTAAACAGTTTGTTTTATTTAAGTTTGATCGAAGCCCGTAAGGTTCTTTTCGGTTTTCGGCAGACTAATGGAATTTTACCATGACGTCGTACGAACGTCTCTTGATATCACTCCATTTATTCCTAATTTAATAATTGTTTTATAACGATGTTTTGATATATTTATCGATAACCTTTGTACTGTTTACAATATCGTAATGATTTTAGCAATATCGGAAACGTTATAAACCATGTGATACTTTTAATGATTGACATAAATTTTCAAACATATTATGAGTACGTATGTTGTGAATCATCTTAAAGTTATCTCCATTTTGAGGAAGTTTTCAAACGTAATTATTTGTGATAATTAGGTCTTAAGTCTTTTGACTGAAATAATTCTTATTAATAACGTAAAAACCAAGTTTTATTTTTATCTATTGAAAAAACTCGATTTTTTATTGTCCTGAGACTTTAACCCGGAACCTTATGATCTACATACAATAAGACGTCATACAAGAAGCAAGGTCGATTGTTTTCTTGAAAAAAAGAAATAAAAATCGCTAAACACTAACTAACACTAACTAACAAAGTCCCTGTCACAGGTACTAGGAAGGGTAGTTCCGCAACGTTTCTCCCGGGTTTGGTACCACCGCCTTACTTTTTCTGCCACAGAGGCATCAGTGCTTATGACTTACGCATTTCAGATATAGGACGAAAAGTAACTGGTAAACTTATGCATGTGACACTACATTCCTGACACAGGTACACTATTATCATCTATGGTGTCCCTATCCACCAAAAGGCCCATTTGATTGATTGTTATCCCATGTTAACAAAAAATCTGTGAACCGTTTGACTGATCAACTGATAGGTAGCCTTAAACTTTCCACAAAGCTTAGGTATTCTAAACCCAAACATAAAATACACTTAAAAGCATTCATTTAGAATGCCGCCGTGTTGGTCCTGGCCTCCTTTGAAGAATACGCCAACTGCCGTTCTGCCAGGCAGGACGTAAAAGGCGGCCGATTGGCTATCGAGTCACTACCGTTGTGGCTACTAGGTGGTAGAGTTCTACATTGTCTCGCCCGTGTCTGGTACCACCGCCTTACCTATTCCTGCCGCAATAGCGTCAGTGCTTGTCGCTGTCGTGTTCCGGTTTGGAGGGTAAGGTAGCCGGTAAACTTATGCATGTGGCATTAGACCTCGCCACAAGATAGCAACGCACCATTAACATCTTTGGTGTCTATAGGCGATGGTTGACTCTTTCCATCAGGAGACCCATCTGCTTGTTTGCTATCTTATGTTATAAAAAAAAATTAGAATAATTCAGTCAAGGTGTTCAAAAGTTCTGAAAGATTACTTACATGCACATTTTCTCCTTCTCTTAGACACACACAATTCCTGTAGCGCGATTTTTTTTCAAAATAATCTTAAGCAGTTAGTCCAAATGACCTTTACTGCGAAACAGGTTTCGGGCAAGCCAACCTTTAAGCGGGAAGTTAAAATATATAGGTACTAGCTGCATTATAAGTTTTTGGTGAATCCCGCGGGATCACCTAATTTTTCCGGGATAAAAAATAGCCTGTGTGCTATTCCAGATCATCATCTACCTGTGTGCATAATTTTATTCAAATCCATTCAGTAGTTTTTGCGTGATTGAGTAACAAACATCCATCCAAACATCCGTCTAAACATCCAAACTTTCGCATTTATAATATTAATATAGATATATTTTATGTGTGTTGTCTATTGCGATACAAAGCAGATCTTGCTTTTGATTTATTTGTGTCAAGAACTATAATTACTTTAAGCACTTGAAACTTAAGAAATATTTTAGTACGAATTAAAATAGCGGTTCTGTCTGACTTTGTTTTATTCCATCCGCCATGTGTGTTGTCTACGTGTTTATTTTATTAATTCTCAGAATATTGTTAGTATATTTAAAAGAATGAGTAGCGGGAAACCTTATTGGATTTGCCGTAATTTATCCACTTATAATAGTTTTTAATTTGTATTTTTATTCTCAGAATGCCGTAGCAGTTGGAAACTGGGTTAATTTAAATAGTTACTTGACTGGTAAAGGAGAGGGGGATTTTTGGGCCCAAATGTAAAGGGTTGAAGTGTGGTTCAAAAAAATGGTACTATTTTTCTATTACAAAGTTCAAAATATGAGCTTGATCCGCTTTCTGAGAAAAAAGAAATCACGAAAATAAGTCTGCGGTACTATAATTGTATAATCGATAAAATTATAATCGATTTATTTAATGAAATAATATAATAAATGAAATAAAATTTATTGCTCAGAATACGGTTACAGCAAAAAATATGCAGTTATTAAAATTAAAAAGTACCACGTATTCTACCAAACGGCATGCAATATTAAAATTTACAAATTATATTAATTTTTTTTTTTTAAATTACTTGTTTCTTGTTTCCATACATATTTACTTAAAATAACATTCAACATTCTTACTCTTAATATTCTGATTTAAATAATTTATATAAGTACATGTTTAAGTCATTAGATTTTATTAACTTTTATAATAATCAAATATTCTATTATAATATCGAATGTCAAAAAAGAAAAAAAAAAAGAATTAAAAAATTGTAATATTATACATATATGGCACATTTGAAAAAATTATATTAATCTTAAATACTACATTATTATTTATATTGTTATGGTAACATGTCAATTTGAGGATTTAAAATAAAAATAAATATTATAAAACACATTCCTATAGGCTATTATGAGATTAAAATTAGGATTATTAGTATTACCACTAAGTCCAAATATGAGGTTAACAAAAAAAATCATTTACAGTATAAAACCCTTTCTTAATCAAAAATGAATGTAACATGTTTCTAAATTTATTTATTTCTAATAATCTTAAGTCTTTTGGTAATTTGTTATATATTTTTAAACACATTGCATAACAGTTTTTATCTAACATTGAACTGCTTATTACTGGCATTACGATCCTATCTTTATCTCTTATATTAAAGTTTGCAGACTCCCCTAGTCTAGGAAATATATCAGGATGTTTTTTTACAAAAATTGCAGCTTCATACACATACATACATGCTAATGTTAACAATTTAAGTTTCCTAAAGAAGGGTTTACAAGAGGTTAACGGATTTAATCCACAGATTGCCCTAACACATTTTTTTTGTGCTATAAAAACTTTATGAGCATGTGTTGAGTTTCCCCACATAATTATCCCATATCTCAACTTAGAAGCTACAAACCCATGATAGGAGGTTAAAGCTATGTTTTCACCAGCTATTTGCCTTAACCTATACAGAGCATATACATGCGAATTTATACTGCTGCATAACTTACGTACGTGTGTTTTCCAATTACAGTTTTTGTCAAGCCAAACACCTAGAAACTTAAATGTGTCACTGTCTTGTAATATAGTGTTATCATAGGATATTACTAAATTTAAAGGACTAGTTTTATAACTTTGAAAATTTACATAGGTTGTTTTATTAAAATTTACTTTTAAGTTATTAGCGTTAAGCCAGTCTACTACTGATTTTAATGTATTATTGCACTCATTTTGTATTTTTAATTTATGACTTGTTACCACAACAGATATATCATCTGCATAAAGATAGCACTGGTGATTTATTACTTTAGGCAAGTCATTTATACCTAGAATAAACAATAAAGGTCCTAAAATGCTACCTTGCGGCACTCCGTAATTAACAACTTTGCATTGAGATTTATATTTTTTCATTGTAAAAGTTGAGTCTAATTTCTCTATTTCTACGTATTGTTTTCTTAGGTTAATTTTAATCGCAATGTAAGCTCGTAACTATATGTTAAAGTGTATTCTTGATTAATATTTAGTTTAATCAACAGTAAGTACCACATAATTTTACAAATCATTTATAATACAAAAAGAAAAAATATAATCCATAGATTTTAAATAATCGATTGATTACATTACATCGAACTTGATAAGATTTAGTGTCTGTGGATTTAATACAGCCAAAAGTGACAATGACAACTAACATCACTGACGAGTCGCAAAAGTCTCAAGTCGCGGACATCTTAGTTATATTGTTCTGTGTCTTACGTAGTATTGTATACTCTTTGGTTCTGTGCGGACTTCACTCCTCGCTATTTTACGTACCTACAGGGAGGCATCCTTTAATTTGTGGTTTCCAAAAATCTTGTTTTAATATTGTGTCAATTTATAAATATAAAACATAGTTGCCTATATTTCAAGTATCAGTTGTTTAAATAATAGTAAACAGTTACAGTGAGTTAAACTTTACCGTAGTACCGTAACCTTAGTTCTAGTGAATATCTTATATCTCTATTCTCAGATTGCTAAAATCTGTAAATTTTTCAGTATTTATATAATGTTAAACTAGCTATTAATTAATATGATTTTCATATTATTACATGAGGGCCCAAGATTGTATGCAACGGTATCAGTCTCCTTTATTAGTTTTATAACTTTCAAGTTAATTTAGGATTAACTAATTATTATTGAAAATAATGTTGTACTGGTTTTATTATTTTAATTGATGACAAATTTGATAACGATCATTTT
This sequence comes from Apodemia mormo, assembly GCA_036924255.1. Taxonomy (NCBI): domain Eukaryota; kingdom Metazoa; phylum Arthropoda; class Insecta; order Lepidoptera; family Riodinidae; genus Apodemia; species Apodemia mormo. The sequence goes on along the minus strand of JAUPFN010000020.1, from coordinate 24,415,890 downwards.
TATCATAATATCTATATTTATTTATTAATATAACATTATAAATATTAGTTAATATATATCTATATTAATATTATAAATGCGAAAGTTTGGATGTTTGGATGGATGTTTGTTACTCAATCACGCAAAAGCTACTGAACGGATTTGAATGAAATTTGGCATACAAGTAGCTGACAACCTGGAGTAGCACATAGGCTACTTTTTATCCCGGAAAAATTGGATTATCCGGCGGGATTCACCAAAAACTTTTATAATGCAGCGGGCTGCACGCTGCAGCTAGAATTATTATAAATGCGAAAGTTTGGATGTTAGGATGGATGGATGTTTGTCACTCAATCACACAAAAACTACTAAACGGATTTAAATGAAATTTGGCACACAGGTAGACGATGACCTAAAATAGCACATAGGCTACTTTTTATCCCGGAAGATTGGATGATCCCGCGGGATTCGCCAAAAATTTTTATAACGCAGTGGGCTGTACGCTGCAGCTCAACTATAATAATTCAAGAATTTTATAACATGTTCAACAGATAAATCCTTAGAAAACGGTTCTATTTACTAGATAAGTACTCGACTGTGTTAATATTTCTGTTTTATTTTATGACTAGCCTTTGCTCTCGGCTTCGCTCGCGTTAAATTCACTTTAGGGAAGTGGGGGGTTAGAGAAAAAACAAAAAATAGCCTTTGTCGCTCTCCATCCCTTCAACTATCTCCACTTAACAAATTACGTCAATTCGTCGCTCCGTTTTGCCGTGAAAGACGGACAAACAAATACACTTTCGCATTTATAATATTAATATGAACTTATTGATTTACATAATGCTACTTTGCTTTTCTATTCAATTCAGCCATTCAATTAGCATTAGTAAATTATATTCATACACGTAACCAAAAAGAGGTAGGCAGAGGTGTGTGTGCAACAAGTACACCTACGATTAGCCGAAGATACTTAGTCCCACAATGTGATAGGTGGCAAGCCTATCGCCAACCGTATACTAATGCATTCCCGGGCAAGTGTCAACATTGACACTAGACCGCTAGACCACAGAGTCAATCAGCGTTACGAATTATATTTATTTATAAATTCGAAATACTTATCTCTTTATTCTCAAAATTCTATATATAACCTGTAAATATCATAAAATATATTTCGAATATTATCTATGAGTAAATTTTTGTTATTATATAACACATATTTCAGTTTAGTTTTATATTGCTGGGTACTATATATTAAGTACTTAAATAAAGGAAGTTAAGGTGAGAATAGCAAATGAGAAAAAAAATAATTTCTTGCATTTTTTTAGGTTCTCTCTCTCTCTATAGTTTTTCATTGTTTAAACTACGACGTCAAAAGATTATTATCTAAGTGTCACACACTTTTATAATCAGGAGAACTTTCCGGACATTTAAAAAAAACGAATGAAAACAATTTTGCAAACGAATGCGCTACTATGACCTGCACCATTATTAGGGTTAGAATATTCTTCATTTATTTTCTAGTGTGCTCCTATGTCATTATGGTTAAATTTAATTCAAAGGACTTATATCAGGTCTTTATGTAGAAAATTTTATTTCTTCGGCACAAAATATTAATTTTCTGAAATAATCTAAATGAATTTGAAAACGATATTAAAATTTATTACGTGGTTTAGAAGTATTCCGACAAACAATCGGTGAACAGTGACTTTGTTTTATTCTACTAGAGATATATTCAAAAGATACACAGATATGTTGAACTCAAAAAATTAACGCCTGAAGCCTAAGTGACGTAATTGCAGATGGTGTCGTAAATTCAATCATGCTCTGGTAATAGAGTGATGTCAATCGTCGCCGAAAACTGCGATGCTTGAGCCAAGGTAATCAAGATGAAAGGGATTTGTCGCTAGTTCCATAATTCGCTTCATCGGTAAATAATTTATTTTTCTTGTTAAATCTATTTTGATATTTTTCGGAATGTCTGTAACTCTGTATTGCTGCTGACTTTACGGACCTTTACAGCTTCACCTTTCGAAATATTTTCATAAACTCGTTTTATGGTACACTTTATACAAGTCATGATATGCGACAATCATGTTGTATATCAGAATTCATGTCAAGTAATGATTCTAGATTTGAAACTAGTTTTGAGTTCAGATTCTCAGGGCGGCTTGCACCAAAATGCTTAAATCATTTTAATTCACTAAATACCTTTAAAGTGACAGCATTTAAGGCGTTTTGACATTTGCTAAACATGTTCAAGGGACTAAGTGCATTTTCGTGCAAGCCACCCTTAAAACACAATTCATCAATGAATTGAGTAACGTGTCATATTTTAAAACATAATTGAAATTACAATCTTTACTTAAGCATTAATTTAATCGTAATTCTGTATTAGTTTCATTTATGGTTAAGTTTAGTTTTGAAATGGATTGACGAGGCAAATTGATTACATAATTATTAATTCTCAGATATCACAATGACCGAATAAAAATAATGTGCCAAAACTTGTTAGAACGCTCTTCAAAGACTTTTGTTTATCGTCGCAACATTAAAACTACAAAAAATGTAGTTAAAAACGCGTCAGTCCTTAATTAAGTTTAAGAAGTGTTAAAGAAGCACCACGTTAAATTAAAATGTAAAAAACGTAAAAAACACAATAAAATTAACGTAGATCTACAAAATACTAGGTATATTAAAATGTTTTAAGACGTCCCTCGTTCGTGAATATTTGAAATTTAATTTGTGGCTTTTAATAACTACATTTCATATCAAGGCTTCAACTGAATTACTCAAATTGACATTATATAATGTATGGTATATTTGAATATATAAATATTCACATATTTTTGTCTAATAAGAACTTAACTCTCTTGGTCGCCTCTGTGGTCAGTGGTTGGCGTTGACCACATGAGGTCCCGGGTTCGATACCCGGGTCGGGCACATAAAAAAAGTGGTTTTCCAGTTTTCTGAGGAACACAAAGTTGCTCGGGATTGGAAAGTGCCCGGTTGGCGATAGGCTTGCCACCTATCACATTTGTGGGACCAAGTATCTTCGGCTAATCGTAGGTGCACTTGTTGTACCTCTGCCTACCCCTTCGGGGATATGGGCGTGAAGATACTTTTTAAGAACTTAACATTAATTTAGTATCAATATATAGGTACATAAGCTTTTGTCCTAATATTATCAGATAGCAAACAAGCAGATGGCCCTCCTGATGGAAAGAGAAACCATTCCCGATAGGCACCAAAGATGTCAATGATGCGTTACTGTTTATGTATCGGGAAGGTAATACCACTTACATAAGTCTACCTGCTACCCTAAGCTCTAAACCGGAACAATTCAATGACGCGCATTGACACTGTGGCGGCAGAAAAGGGTAAGGCAACGGCACCAAGTACTCGGGTGAGACGTTGTGGAACTCTATCACCTAGTAGTCACGATGGTAGTGAAATGTATAGCAAATCAGTTGCCTTCTACGACCTCACAGAACAGTAGTTGGTCTAATCTGCAAAGAAACCCGAACCAACAGAAGTTCGAGTGATGCTTTCATAACTGCCTGAATTATATTTATTACTAGCTATTGCCCACGACTTCGTCCGCGCGGACTTCGTATACTCCGCACAGCTCCTCCCCGTAGGTGATAGCGTGATAATATGTAGCCTATATGTTGACCCGACCTGTTAGTAATATTCATGCAAAATTTGAAGTAAATACATGCAGTACTTTTTGAGTTTACCCCGGACATATATACAGACAAACAGACAAAAATTCTAAAAACTATATTTTTTGCTTCGATATCTATTGTAGATCACGCACCAAGTATTCTTTTAAAAAAAATATTCAATGCACAGTTTTGACTTTCCTACGATTTTATTACATGTATAGATTTACTTTGTAGAGTAGACAGACTGTTCTAAACTTCAATAATCGCTCTGACTCAAGAATAGTCATGGCTCCGGTACTAAACCTAGATGAGACTTTACAAAACTCTACCTACCTACTAAGTAGTACAATTCACTTTATTAATACTCTTTACATTAGTTTAGTTTTACCATACATTTTTACATTACATTAAATACATTACACTTAAAGTATTTAATATAATGTAATACGTATACATTACATTTAATGTGGCGAAATAATCTAGAAAAACCCATAAAAAGAATTATTCACCTTTTATAGACACAATGCCTACAACAAATCAATGAATAATTCATATTTTTTTGTGGTTATCTGCCCAACAATTTTGACGGATGTTTTCGTGAGTAAATTTGCATTAAAATTGCGCCGGATACGAGTTAGACGATCTTGAATCTTAATCGGTACATGATAACCCCGGACTGTGAAATCAATATTTTTGTACATCGGATTCAATGATATTTTTGTTATGTTAATGCAAATAAAAATAAATTTTGGCAATGAATACCCTGAAATTTAACTTTTATAAATAACTGAACCCGATAAACTTTGTCATGTGAATGTATACATATTGTAACAATGGCGTGTTGGCATTTTGTAAGCAAACAATAATAATGGACATAATACAAAAATCATTTCTATGAAAATATACATACGTATGCTAAATTTGATTTTTTTGAAATTGTGCTTGAGTTTAGCAATTTCAAATATAAAATCGTCGATTTTTGTACGAGTATTTTTTTATATCATAAGATAGCAAACAAGCAGATGGGTCTCCTGATGGAAAGAGTCAACCATCGCCTATTACACCAAAGATGTTAATGGTGCGTTGCTATCTTGTGGCGAGGTCTAATGCCACAAGTATAAGTTTATCGGCTACCTTACCCTATAAACCGGAACACGACAGCGACTAGCACTGACGCTATTGCGGCAAGGAATAGATAAGGTGGTGGTTTACAGACCCGGGCAAGACAATGCAAAACTCTTCCACCTAGAAGTCACGATGGTAGTGACTCGCATATCCAATGGGTCGCCTTTTACGACCTGCCTGTCAGAACGGAGCCCGGACGCACACAGGGGACATTGTATAGTAAGATGAAAGTGGTATTAAGATTTTATTGTCAACTATAGTAAAAAATAACTTCAGGGCTCGGAATTCAAACAGAGGAGTATGAAAGGGACAATTCAAGTTTATACTGTGAAGGAGTACAGGAAGCTAATATTTTTATATACTTAATAATACCTCCAAGAATATGCGTGAAAAGTTTTATAATGATCGGTTTATAGTAAGTAGCTATAGTAAGTAGTTTTCGTGTGAAAGCGAAACAAAGAAACTTGCATTCGCATTTGTAATATTAAAATTTTATATATATATATATATATATATATATATATATATATATATATATATATATATATATATATATATATATAAAGTAATTTCTGCCAGACAACCTTCAGGCAAACAAGATTTTTTTTTTATTTCTTTCATAAATAGTCTAGAGCATGTGGTGCTACTAAAATATACTATACATATCTGTATATATAAAAATCAATTGCTGTTCGTTAGTCTCGCTAAAACTCGAGAACGACTGAACCGATTTGGCTAATTTTGGGGTTTTGAATTAATTGTTGAGATCTAGGGAATGTATAAAATGTGAGAAAATATAGAAAAAATAAGAGTAGTTAAAAAGGTAGAACAACGTTTGCCGGGTCAGCTGGTAAACTAATAAAAATAAACTTTACGCATTCTACCAATAATATACACATATACATACTATTTTGTTTATTGTTAAAACTGTTGTTTATTGTTAAAATCTGTTGTCTAATTTTGAAAATATTTTATTGTTTTCTGTAAGATGGAACAGAGTCCCAGAACTGTGGTCAAACTTCGACTACAGGGCGGTAAGTTTTAAATTATTACTAAAAGTCTTCAGTTGCTTCTGATGATAATAAAATCAAATATTTAAATTAATTCAACTAATCACCAAAAAATAAGATTTTAATATGTTAATAGGTAATTTATCTCTACGAATTGAAATATTATCTAAAGTATAATACCGGTTAATTTCTGAGTCATAAACCAGTTAGAATTTTTCCGGATTCAGCAGTAAATGTGTTAAGTAAATCTATTCGAGTAAATCTAATGTTACGCAAAATGAATAGACCGTGATCCCACAAACAAACTTTTTTTTTTTATTTATAACAAGCTGAATTTTTGTGAAAAGCTTCGTTTTGACGAGACAACCATCTTTTCTATTTTCGAAAAATCTCGAATCGAGTAACTAATAAAGATAGATAAAAGAGAAAAGTTTAGAGTGTCGGACTAAAAAAAGTTTCCTCTTTACGTGAATGACATTGTTACCCTTGAATTACAATAATAATTAAAAAGCTGTTGTGAGAAGATTAGGTTGTTTTTAAATATCAATTGAAAAATCTTATAATTACGAAACTTTAGAGCTGGGGACTCGTCAGAAAATCCACCGAATTTGTAGGACAAAAGTTACATAGTTTTTCATAATATAATCAAGCGATTAAAGTCGAATAATAATTATTGTTATTAATCAATATTTTTCCTTCACCGAATCAAAATTTTCAAAGGCCCATTTATTAGATACACGATTCGAGATTTCTCGAAGATAAAAAAGATGGTTGTCTCGTCAAAACGAAGCTGTTTACAAAAATTCAGCTTGTTATTAATAAGAAAAAATTTCGTTCGTGGGACCACAGTCTATAAAGCTTAATTTACTGTGACATGTGTTTGGTTTTTGTGGGTATTGCGTACTTAACAAGGGCACATATGACGTTATTCTTTATTTACTTAAACGAAATGTATATACAGTTTTTTCTATGGTTATTCCGAGTTCCCCTTGAAGAGAAGAACATCTGCTATGAAAATTAGTAAAAGGCGACTGATTGGCTGTACGAGTCACTACCATCCTTTACCATTACTAGGTGGTAGAGTTCCACAACATCTCGCCCGGGTTACGGTTTACGGTATACGGTTTCTCTTTTCCTGTCGCAACAACGTCAGTGTTTGTCATTGTTCAAACGAAGCACAAGGTAGACGGTAAACATACGCATGTGGCATTAGAACCTACCACAAGGATAGCAACGTACCTTTAACATCTTTGGTGTCTATAGATGATGATATTCTTTCCATTAGAATAATCATATGTTTTATATAAAAAAAAACATGCTGTCACGTAATATTCCTTGCAATGTATGCTGATGATGATGCAGGGACAGCTGAGTGATAAAACATCACGACTTTTTATGTTTTTCGTATTTATAACACTGTTTTTTTATTTTAATGATGCTTTTAAATAAGGTCAAGATTTAAAAATACTTAATTTTTTAAATTCTTCACTTAGTATTTTTTTATTTCATAAGATAGCAAACAAGCAGATCGGTCTCCTGGTGGAAAGAGTCAACCATCGCCTATAGACACCAAAGGTGTTAATGGTGCATTGCTATCTTGTGGCAAGATCTCATGCTACATGCATATGTTTACCGGCTAACTGACCCTCTAAACCGGAACACGATAGTGACAAGCACTGACGCCATTGCGGCAGGAATAGGTATGGCGGTGGTACCTGACCTGGGCGAAACAATGCAGAACTTTACCACCTAGTAGTCACGATGGTAGTGACTCGCATAGCCAATCGGTCGCCTCTTACAACCTGCCCGGTAGAACGGCAGTTGGTCTATTCTTCAAAGGAGCCCGGAATCAACACGGGGTAAAATAAATATACTATACAAGATAGGTAAATCTGGCTAAATTACATAATATCTTGTATATAATTAATTCATTCATACATTCAATTAATCATTCGTGCATTCATATATTCATTTAATCAGTCAGACATTCATCCATTTATTCTGGCTTAATATATATATTTTTTTGGAATTTGTTACTACATAATAATTATTTGTTTATACTTTGTTGCTTATGTTACTCAACTGTTTCACAACATTACGATTTGTTAGCAATAAATGCATCTAATTTTAACACTACAATTTTCGCTTCTGTAACCACAGATATACTTAATTATGTAAACTACAGTATTACAAAAATGATAACCTTGCTTACACATTGCCTTGGTAACAGCAGGTCATGGTTAACAACAATAAATAAAAGAATAATCGTTAATTTTCCTCTTATCTGGCCATTACTTCCGGACTATATATAATATATAACTCTTTCGCTGTTAATTATAGGTTATGCCTCGTTATGCTTCGTTTATCTTGGTTTAAATAATCACTAGTATTCACCCAATTGTTAATATTCATAAGAATAACCATTGATTCATTTTCAAAATAGAGTTCACACCTTGAGTCCTATTTTGCAATACCGTAAACTTTACAGAAAGGATGATTATTATAGGATGTATTTTACTCGCCTATTTTACGATAATAATTGTTTATTTTTGTAATTAAAAATTATTGTAATAAAAAAATATGTAACTTACACTGGGTAGTAGAGTTCTTATCTCGTTGCTTTATTTATTAGCAAAAGCGTCAGTGATTATCATTTCTGAATGCTTGTTTGGAGGATAAGGTGGCTGGTAAACTTATGTATGTTGCTAAAAAAACTGGAGATAGAGATACAGGAAATGGGAAGTCGGTTGCTGCATTTTTAATATTTAAAAAATATTCCTAAGCAAAGTCAAAGTTAAAACATTTTTATCCAAATTATCCTTTACAGGCACTTTTGACGATAGCATAACTCTAGAAGCATAACTCTATATGTATTTAATATCATTATAAAGATTAAGTGTGAAAGTATTAAGTTAAAATAGCTATTTAACATTATAACCTTTTGTACTTTGATCATTAACATTTTATTACTATGAATATCGGGTCGCATACTAAAATCGCGAAAAAAATGACCCAATTACACATCACAAGAATATACAATATGTTAATAAGGTAATTTAAACACTAAATCATTATCTCAAAGTTTAATTTCGACTAATGTGGAATTGTAGCTCTTACGTTTTGTAGCTCAGTTGCCTTGGATATTTTTTAGCGCGGATCCGACGTCCGTATTAATAATATGTCAATGATTTCAATTTACTTTTTTCTTTCTTTTTGTAATTAAACTTATTGTGCCGACGACTCTCATGCCCGGTAAAACTCGCAAGAATTTATGTGGTATCTTTAATATTATTGATAATGTATTAAATTGTATTGAAATAAATAAATTAAATTAAATTTAAAATGACCAAAAACGGTACTATGATGGCTAAAAACAGGACTTCAGCTATATTTATTTTTGTATTTAAAACATGAATAAATATTGTACGTAATAATTTAGCAAGAGGAGCAATGCAATGTGAAGATTGTGAATGTTCATACGAAATATAACATTAGCCTCCTTTCGTCTGCCAACGGCAGAAATAGAATAATTTAAACACCGTGAAATTAAAATGATTGACTTCCCATTTTGTTATATTAAGATTCTACAATATTTTAAAATATATGTGAAGCTATCGAAATTTATGAGAAAGATATAGATAGATTATATTTTATGATAAAGAGTATAGAGCCGACAGTATACGTTTGTATGAAGTTAAAAAATACGCTGCAAAATATGACCTTTTTAACTATCACGTAGAGGTTAGTAAATTAATAACGTCATGCTTTATATGGGAATCAATACTGGGACATAATATAAACTAACCACAAACGAAGTCAGGGTTATCAAAATATATTTTCATAAATAAAAATTTACCTACAATTTGACTGGTAAAAACTGTACATACTAACGGAGGGTGTCCAGTACTCGGTTCTGATACTGAATGTGTAAAATAATAGGTAAGTATTTAAATTTTGACTTAATTATCCAATAAAATGTTAATGTAAAGACACTCGCTCGCAAGGTAATATTAAGGTTTACAAATAGCGATTTGCAGACTGCGTGAATAGACTCATATTAAAATAATATCGCTGTCGCTCGCACGGTGACCATACTTTTTGAATATTACTATGCTCATTTCTAGGAGGTTTACTATATCGTTAATTGGTTACATACATTAACCATCTTCTCTTTTAATATACGTACAATTTTTACTAGTCAATCTATATTAATATTAATATTATATATGCGAAGGTAACTGTCTGTCTATCTGTCTCTTCTTCATGCCTAAACCACTGAATCGATTTGGATGAAGTTTGAGAGACTAAGATATTTTGAGACCCGAGAAAGGACAAAGGATAGTTTTTATCCCGTATATCTCACGGGAACGGGAACTATACGGGTAAAACCCCAGGACTTTTTTTAGAAAATTTTCCACGCGGACGAAGTCGCGAGCACAGTTAGTCTATATAATAATTTTATTTAACAAAGTAATAATTACATGTCCCTGAAGTTAAAAGATCAGAAAATTGGTCAAAACTCGTAATTACTTCGTTACAAAATTGAATCTGTAACTTGATCAGCAGTAATTGTTTAGCGCTGTTATAATAAGAAATAACAATTAACAATAATTGTGGTTGGCGTAAAGGCGTCAAATTATACTTTAATTGACGTCACATATTACGAAGATGAAATTTATATTTCTATATTAATATGCTAACATTATAAAGAGGTAAGATTTGTTTGTTCGTGTGTTTATAATAGATTAACTCAAAAACTACCACATCGAGTTTAAAAATTATTTCACCACTATACAGCTGCTACATTGTCATTATTAACATAAGCTAATTTTTTACTTGACTGATTAAAAAAGGAATGTGGATGGATCACGTGAGCAATGTCGCGGAAACAGCTATATAGAGTAATATTTTCATTTAAGTTTGCGTAAATGTATATTAATATAATATAGATAATATGGATGTTTGAATGTTTGTTACTCAATCACGCAAAAACGACTGAAATGATTCGAATGAAATTTGTTGCACATATAAATGATGGAATAGCAAATAGGATACTTTGTATCCCGGAAAAATATTTTGTTTTCGTGGGACTTACCAAAAAAAAAATAATGAAACGCGCTGCAGGATTTATGTAGCCTAAAATATAGATGTTATCTTTTTAAACAAAACACAAAACAGTCCAATATTTGTGGTGTTAATCTGTGGTGTCGAATTAACATTTGTGGTGTCGAATCTGTCCGTTTATGTACCAGTTTTAAATAGAATGTGTTTTATAGCTTTTTTAAGCAAATGGATAAGAATAGTTCATTCGGGACAAATAATATTTTTAATACTGTGCGGTTTCAACTTATAAACTGAACGTAGTGAGTGTATCGCCTCTATATATTTTATTATGTTGCCTGCGACTTCGTCTGCGCGGACTTCGTTTACTCCGCAGTGCTCCTCCCCTGTAGGTGATAGCGTGATAATATGTAGTCTATATGTTGACCCGACCTGTTAGTAATATTTATACAAAATTTGAAGTAAATCCATGCAGTACTCTTTACCCCGGACATACATACAGACAAACAGACAAAAATTATAAAAACAATATTTTTGACTTCGATATCGATTGTAGATCACGCCCCAAGTATTCTTTTAAAAAAATATTCAATGTACAGTTTTTTCCTACGATTTTATTTTATGTATCGATTTAGGTGGAACAGGAAAAGTAAAGAATTAAATCGATTTTTAAATAAGTTATTAGTTATTTATTCTGTTTTAATGTATCTAATTGTTGCAAACTATCTTTTATTTTCATCATTATAATTCAATTTTTTTATGGAATAGGGGATAAAAGGGCAAGCGGCTCGCCTAATGGGAAGTGATCACCGCTGCCCACGAACAGCTGTAACACTGGAGGTACTGCAGGTGCGTTGCCGGCCATTAAGGAATGAGTACGCTCTTTTCTTGAAGGCCCCTAAGTCGTATCGGTTCGGAAACACATCCGTGGTAAACACTGAGCTGCTCAGTGGCTATCAGGACGGTTACCGCTGGTGATTCTGGTTTACAGAAGTTACAGTGGTGGGGACGAGAGGTGGACCTATTGCCCTTACAATCCGCTGGTAATTGTGTGTGCTGGTAAATAAATCTGTGAAATACAGTGCAGTCGAGCGAAACAACACTGTCGAACTGTCAGGCCTGTACCTGACTGACCAAAGTAAGTAATATTGTTGGGTTGCGCGCATAAAATCACAGACAAAAGTTAGTATTTTATACAATAAAAAGTATCAAGGTAGGTATGTCAGTTTGGAGTTCGGACCTTCCCCGTTCGTACAATCAACATTTTTCCATATTCGCATTGTATATAAATTAAGGTCAAATTATAATTCACGTTAATATGCTTACAACAGTGAATTTGTAGTCACTAAATAGAAACATTTATATCTATACTATCATATAATTCGATAGTGTCTGTAATTTTTTTTTTCAAATTTTGTGATTATTGTTTTTATCTTACTCACATGAATTTTACCAATTCCAAAATATTTGTCTGTTTTTCTCGTTATAACTTAAGGACACCTTGACCGATCTGAATAAAAATTGGTGCAAAGTGAGAATGTAAAGTCCATGATATTATCAAGAAAAAAATAATGATGCGATTTTATTTATTAAAATTATAAATTTTACGGTATTTTAAAAACGTTTAGCCGTTCCCTAAAATTATGCAATTATTTTAAAGTGCACACCACGTCACGTTAGTGGCAGCCGCGTTTTTGTGCACAGAGTACTTTGTAATATACCTAAATAGAGACTTATCTCAGGGCTTTAAATTGGTATAAATAAAAGTGATTTCTTCTGAGAAATATAGATGGCGACACATGTCGACAGTGTTGCCAGGTCAGATTTCTAAATTTACAATGTTTTGGATATAAAAATAGAGTAGTTTGGTATAAAAATACAGTAAATCACGAAGTTAAATACAGCGCATTTATATTAAATAAAAATAAAGTACACTATAATGTAATCAAACTATATATTTTTAATAAAATTTCTATTAATCACTATCCGTTTCACTCAGAGATGGTTCGTTTCGACCATTAATTTTTTCTTCTTCTCCAATTCTTTTAAAGATAATTTTACAATTTCACATAATATTATTTTAAAGAAATGAAGCAAGAACCACACAGATTTTGCACTGATGTTTATTTACAATGTTATGTTGTTTATTTATAAGCAACTTTTGCCCACGATTTCGTAGCATTGGCTACAAAAAGTTATTTAAAATTCATCCTAAATACATAAGAAATGAATAAATATAACAAACTTATTATAAGTAAGTTATTTATTAAAATCGTGTACATTCAAATCGATAATTTTTATTTCTGTATTTGATCATTTTTGGTTTGTGGTTAATCAGATACACGAACGGCACTATTCGCGTCTTGCATCCCATGAAGTACCTATGACATTTGTGTCTGAATGAATGTCACTCAAAAAATAGAAGATTAATTGATGGGCATGATCATGTTGACGTGTGTCACAGGTGTCAAGCTATATTTTATGGACTATAGACAATTGATAGATATATCCAAAAAGTAAATTAATACATAGGATGTATTGTTTTACTGCATACTGTATTTTTTTAATACAGTATACAGTTAAAACGGGAAAAAGCAGCTAAATTACAGCGAATCTTCTGTAATTACAGTGAACCTGGTAACACTGCATGTTGATGTACGATATTACTGCATAGAGTGATATTCCCAAATGCATATTTATTTTACATCTTTCGAAAGACTGTTTTACAAATTTTATTCTCATATTCAACGTTATCTAAAAATTTAAAAATACTCATATACTAAATTGGAAGTCCTAAAACCTATATATAGTTTATAAGAAAACTTATAATCGCGATGTATTAACCGCACAACGCCATCATATTATACTCTGAGAAGCAAAACTTGTGATTCTGGTAGAACGTCTAAGATAAGTGTGCCTGTCTTTATGTCGCACACTATACGAAGACTGCATTTGTCATATTTTGTGTTGCCATGGGTAATATTAAAAAATAACATTTAAGAATAAACATTTTTATCTAAAAAATGTATCTCAATATCCAGAAATTAATGCCACATATAGGATCGTATTACCCTACCAAATAGTGACTGACGATCAGACTGAGTTTTTACTCACTATAGTAGGAAAATATGATTGCGAAATAATGGGCTGTGTAATTGAATCGTTACTAAATTTATAACCAGTAAAATTGGCGGGTGTTAGCTGGTACAAATATATAGAACAATGGAATAATCCATTTACGTCATGATCAACTGCCTTACGTTGTTTTCATTAATTTTGCTATGTGATACGCATGGTAACATCGAATAATTAAACGCGGAAACGTCTTATTAAATAAAATAAATTATCAATTAATGCAAGATTCCATGTAAAGTTAATTTTAAAAGACGTCATGTTGATTTTTATAGTGTAGTGAAAAAACGAGCAAATGACACGTATGAGCAAATACAGAGTTATAAAATTTATCGAAGAAATAAAATTACTTCAGTGGTATTTTTTAAACCTTGGCTTGTTACTGGGCATGATAAAAACACAACATGACATATTTCTATTTTTTCACGTTATATAAATCTACAATCCGAGTCGGGCAAAAGTTTTATAAGGTTTTTAGAGGTTTTTCTCGAAAATCCAAAATTTCGGTAGCAGTTCGAAGTCTGGCATGTGGTGTATTATATATATATATATATATATATATATATATATATATATATATATATATATATATATATATTCTCGCCCATTACCGTTTCTATTAGTATGTGTGATCTATGGTTGTCCCAAGTCCAAATGAGACGTTGCGGAGCTCTGCCACTTAGTTAATAGTTATGATAATAGCGCAAGTTTTCCAAACAAAAAAGAACAAAAAATGCTTCACACATTAAATTAATTATTTTTAATAAAAAAATATAAAAGCTACTTGCTCAAAAAGATCCGAATTTTCGTGGCTCTATTCTCATCCTATTAAAGATAAATAATATTTCGAGAATTCTCGCTCCGAAAAATCTCGACTGAAAACTCTATATACCTACATTTTTTCATTGTTTCCTGAAAATTACCCGTATTGAATTATCTAATTGTCACATTGGCGAGGCCTTAGCGTCACGCCAGGTCTGACTTGGTGAAACCTTGGTGGTGTTGTATTTCATGTCACCATTGACCTATATTCTCCGACAGTGCATTCGTGCATACAGATATTAAGCCAGCCCGACCCTCAATATTGTAAATCAATGATAATTGGCATTTTCATATTTAATTAATTTATAAAACAACTACAGAAAGATGATTCATTGGTTATTTTCTCAAATAGCATTGACTAGGTATTCTTTATTGGCACAATGAGCGTAGTTAAAATGGCAGATAAGCTAGTTGACTGAATAACTATTTAATAAATCACTTATTAGGTATATTAACCAAAACACTATTTACTTTTATTAAATAACGTAAATCCGTACTAATAGTATTAATGTGAAAGTAACTCTGTCTGTATGGCTGCAATCTGTTTGCTGTTCTTCTGTTTTTTATTTCTTTCTTTATTCTATTCCTCACGCCTAAAACACAGAACAGATTTGAATAAAATTTGGTACAAAGATAGTTTTAGACCCGTGAAAGAACATAGGACAGTTTTTATCATGGAAACCCTACGGGAACGTAAACCCCTTGTTTCTAAATGTGTGTGTTTGTATGAAGAGAGTTACGAACGTAAAGGAATCAAACGAGGAGACCTCTTGGACTATTATATATGGTACTTGGTTCTTAACACGAAAATATTATTTTATTTTTCATATTCAATAAAAGCACAATAAAAAATGTTCTTACATATACCAGACATAATTAAAAATATTCTTAACTATACCAAATATATATTAGAACATTTTAATTATTTTCAAAAAACTTAATATTATTAACTTAAAAAATTATGAGTTTTACTAGTGTTAATAAATAATATAAAAAGAAATTTAAATATATTATAAAGTTAAAAATTAATAATACTTAAAAAATATGATAAGTATATTCAAAAATACAATTATGCTTTTATTAGTTTTATTAGGTCAATACGAATCCATAGTCCTTTTTAAGCATGCTTCATTGCAACACAGACATCGTAACAAATTAGGTCACCATTAAAGGTATTCATGATATCCAGGTTAAGGTTAATATATTGATGCATCCATAAGGATAGGTCACAACTTTACCATTTCAATTGATAAGGATAGAATTTTCATAAAAGAATGAATAATGAAATTGAGATTCCTTATGCAAACTTAATCTTTATACATGTTACTTACGGGTGCCCTTTTCAATACCGACGACGCAACGGAGGTTATCAGTTTGACATGTATGTATGTATGTAATATTGTTGGAATTGGACAATTGGATAATATTTAAGTATGATGATCTATGTAGGCGTCTAAGCACGTGTACTAAACTTTATAAGTATATGATGTCTATAGCCTATGTTAATATTAGGGTGGTCGTTAATTAAAAAAATATTTTTTGCGACGCCCCCTAAAAAGCTTCTTTGTGAAAAAAAAAACAGGTTTTGTTTAATTCAAAACAACACGTGCCTCACCACGATCTCGATCGATATATATATATATATATATATATATATATATATATATATATATATATATATATATATATATATATATATATATATATATATATATATATATATATATATATATATATAATATATATATATAATATATATATATATATATATATATATATATATATATTATAATATATATTATATATATATATATATATATATATATATATATATATATATATATATATATATATATTATATATATATATATATATATATATAATATATATATATATATATATATCTATAATTTTTTTTATAGATTATATATAATAATATAATAAAATAATCCTCGATATTGATCGAGCTGGTATTTTTTTAAGTTATACTACAAAATCGATGTCAACTAGTTATATAAAAATACAAATGCTTAATGATAAATGTAAAATTGAATATTTTTATTGCATCTATAAAATAAACAATAAAATAAAATACTATATATTTTATAACTTAATTTTTCATTTCTGACGCAATAGTTTTCTTACGCAAAGATAGATGCATATCATAACCAACCGTCACCTACAAATTCGCGTGACTCAAAAAGCGTTATTTCCTTCTGATGAGTCGAGTAAAAAGTAATTTATATGCCTTCTTTACGAATGTTGCTTATATATACAAAAAATTAAATCCGACTGGTTAACTCAGAGATTTTTTTATATTATAAGATAGCAAACAAGCAGGTGGCTCGTCAAAGAGAAACCATCGCCTACAAACACCAAAGATGTTAATGGTGCATTGATATCCTTGTGGTGGGATGGCAATGCAACATGCATAAATCTACCAGCCTTACCGTACCTTACGTATTACGGCAGGAATAAGTAAGGTTGTGGTACCAAATGTCCGAGTGAGACATTGCGGAACTCTAGCACCTTGTAGTCACGATGATTTTTTTTATGGAAGAGGAGGCAAACGAGCAGGAGGTGCACCTGATATTGAGTTCTTGCCTCAGAGGCCTTGCAGTTGCGTTGCCGCGTTTTAAAAATGAGTAAGCTCTCTTCTTGAAGTCCCCATGTCGTATCTGTTCGGAAAAACCCCTGCCGGTAATTGATTCCACAAAAGAGTAGTGCAAGGCAAAAAAACCCAGGAGAACCGCACGGTTGTGAATTTCCAGACATCAAGATGGTGTGGGTGGAACTTCAAATTTTGACGCGATGTCCGATGATGGAAGTTAGCAGCAGGAATTAATCCAAATAACTCGTCGAAACACTCTCCATGATAGATACTATAAAAGACGCAGAGTGACATCTTACATCTCTTCGTAATGCCAAGGAGTCAAGCCGTTTCGAAATAGCCTGATCGTCAACGATTCGAACCGCTCTACGTTGAATGCGGTCAAGTGGAAGAAGTTGGTACTGGGGAGCTCCGGCCCAGAGATGAGATCAGTACTCCATGTGAGGCCGAATTTGCGTCTTATAAAGTTGGAGACGATGGGCCGGCAAGAAGCACTGTTTCGCTCTGCTGAGCACATCGAGCTTTTTGGAGGCTAGTTTCGCCTTGCCTTCCAGATGACCACGAAATTAAACGATATTCGATATTGCGACTCCCAGACACTGACTGCGGCTGTCAGGAGAGTATTCTCCAATCGAGGTGATATGACAAGGGGTGTATCTTTTGCGGTGAACGCGCAAAGCTGTGTCTTTTTGAGGTCAAATATGACCAAGTTTTGACGACCCCATTCCGAGACATCAGTAAGTCGATTCTCGACTTCAGACACAAGCTTCTTTCGGCTCTCTTCGACGTGTTCCCGAGAAATACCGCTACGGCCAGAGTATGTAGCATCACCAGTAGTATCTGCATAGCAATGTATGTTACTAATTCGCAACATATCATTGATATGCAGAAGAAATACGTATAGAGACACGTATAGCCATCAGTCGCCTTTTACGATATGTCTGGCAGAACGTTAGTTGGTCCGGGCTCCTTTGAAGACTTACATAATATAAAATAAAACTTATAATACGCAACGTAAAATATAATTCTATTTTTAGTCAAACCATTTGCATATTTTAATAAGTCTAAAGAGTAATGGGAATAAAGGCACATTTGCTTTTATTTGGGTCTCTATTCGCGGTCTATTTCCTTTTCACAGTCTTTTTGCTCAAGTGTAGAAAGCATAGCTGAATAAAAGGTCGGTGACGCTTCGTAGAATACGCATTATAATACCAAGTTTTCAATTTCACAATTTTTGTATAACTGCCACTCGCGGTTTAGCTAGCGTTGAATTGTTTAATAACCGATTATCGAAAACGCTTTTAAAAATGTTGTATATACTCGTTAATACAATAGCTATAAACGTTTGGCATTCCGTTGTTTCATTGTTTGATTTAACCTTCTAGCATATATTATGCTTCCTTTTACAATCACATATGTACGTAATACATTTAAATTTTACTATTATGATTCAATAAAAGGATAATTCTTAAAGCAAAGTTAGTATTACGTTATACCGTGTAATTGATCTTATACATTCTACGACCAATGACACATGTTACGTCGTCATGAGTATTATCATGACGTCGCTTGACTTGTATTTGACAATAAAACATGGAAATTATATTAGCAAACAGCAAAGCTAGATGTTTGTTGCTGGTGCAGTAATATACTTTGTCGATTTATCTGTTGTTTTTCTGGGTACCACCTACAATTATACATGTTATTGTTTGTTTGTAATCCAGGCGTTGTCAAAGTATAATACCTGCTATTGTTTTATTACTAATTAGTTTTCCACCGAATTTCCAAAAGGTTCTCAATTCGGTTGTATTTTTCAATCGATCTCCATAAAGTACGGCGTTATCAATTCGGCTGTATGCTTTTTTATTGAATTCAAAACTCAGTCATTTATGAACCGATTTTGTATTTTTTTTGTTGAGAGAAATGAAAATGGGACTACACGATAAGTATATCCTTACTTCTTTTTTTCGTCTCATTTTAATTTAGTGAAGATCTGTAGGGCTACTCTTGAAAACCTATTACAATTTTAATTGAATATTTAATGAATTTTGAAGTATTTCGTACTCTGGACAACTATATTCAATTATTGGATTAGTCGACAGCGCCACACGGATTTCGAAATTTTTTGGAACTACTTATTATTGCTTTTATTCGATATTTTGTTTAAAACGGTACTTAAAATTTCCACTTGTAACACTAGCTTAACGTGTAACGATGCTATGTATTTCCAATAATTAGGTCGTTACTATACTGAATCAATGTGGGCAATATTGGTTTCAAGAGTAACGTTTTTTGACGATATTCGAAACATATTGTTTTTATCAATATTGGTTTAAGATTTATATTGTTTTCAAGAGTAGGCCTGCTGATGCAGGTTTCTGGTGATACAAATTATTGTACTTACCTACGGTGAGTTTGTTCCATTTCTTACACTGCTTTTATATGTTTTCCCTCTCAGTGACATCGCAAAGATACACTTAAAAGTTCACAGAAATTTGCAAAATAACTAGTTTTCTTTGTCTGAACAATTCTGATTTCCGCAAAGTAACTCCTGAATCTATAAAATACGAATGATTGTATCCTATAAAGGAAGTCGATTTTTACTGCAGTTTTACTGTGTTAAAAAATATTTTAATATTTCTACTTTCAGAACACACCTAAGTCACTTATTAACCAATTTAGATATTTTTTTTGTTTGTGAGGATATACTTCCCATTAAATTCCACATGACTGGTAAAGATTAAAAGCCCTGAAGGCTCTAAAAATACAGATGATTGTAAATCGGTTTTTGCAGTTTTCTGCGTTTAAATTATTCTAGGAAGAATGGATCCAATGATATTTTGTAATCGTGTTATATTAGATTTTGTATTTAATAAGATAGGTATATGTCCCTTCATCTGGCTTGCAGTTATTAACAAAATATAATAACATGTATCATAAAAAGTTATTTTTTCCTTAACTTATTAATGTCGTACAACACAATTTAATTTCAACTCAAAGCTCTGTATGGTTATTGTTTCTAATTGTTTTATTTTGCCAAAGTTTTACCAAATGTAAGCAAAATCTTGCAATTTCCTTAGAACACAACAGATTCAGTGACTTAAATATTAGCAAAATAATCTTCTTTTATCTGTTGCCAGACAAAGTTAAACATTTAACTCCCGTGTTTTATGTTGTATAACATTGATGGCGAATGTTCTGTAAAAACTACATAAAGTCTGAAAACAATAAGACATAATTTTGTATAAGCGGTATAATGATTCTTTGTTTATACACCTGAATCGTGTTTGGATTGCCGCGTACAGAACAATGGCGACGCTTCCGTTCTAAGTGGCCATCGAATTCTGGTAGATAATGTATGTAAGTTCATGGAATATGTAGAATAAATAGAGTATATATCATATAAAAAAATAAACGATCATTCTAGATGCTATACTTTTTGGTTGGCAATGAGTCGCCTACGGTATTTAAAATGTTGAAAAATAATCACTATCCATACAAAACATTTACACATTCTTGGTGTAAATTCGGAGACATTTTAAAGAATCAGTTGCCATACTGGCAGGCATCTCGTAAAAGCTGAGAGAATGACAACCGTGCTGCTGCCGTCGTGAATATTTACAAGGTGCTAAAGTTTTGCATCGTCTTGCCAGAATTTATTAAATATCACCGCCTTACCTAGGGCCCGATTCACGTAACAAAACGTCAATCGAGTCGTAGCACTTAGGGCTCTTACATATTTTCTTACAAATGCTACGTCGTCGTAGCACGATAGGACTGTATCGTATGTGTAAGAACCCTAAGCGCTTCGACTCGATTTGTTACGTGAATTTATGGGCTATTCTTACCAAAATAGCTTCAGTGCTTGTTTCTGTCATTTTCCAATTTGGAGGATAAAGTAGCTGGTCGTTTACTAGCTATGCTTTTGTGTGCGTATTACATAGATGGCGCTGTTGTCAAGAGATAGAAACAAAATAACGGCTGCTTTTTAGTAAATCTATTTGATTCTTCTTGTCAATTAGCGCTTCTTTTTTTGCAACCATTCATACACAATGTTTGAATGAAAAAGACAGATTTAACGCTAATTTACAGCCACGGTCCAGTTTATTACTTGCCATAACTAGATATAAAGTGTAACTTATCATCATGTTGCTATTACAAAGATTAAATAAGTGCGCTTACATAACTTTATTTCTTTTTAAAATTTAAACTTGCGTGACTTTACATTTGCTACAGATGGTTATTAACAATGTTTTTTTTAAATTAATTTTAAGATATCGACATTTTAAAACTTACTAGCTTACCAGTGTTATTTAGGAATTTCGAAATGGCGGCTGGCATTTATGACTGCCAATTTAAAACAGTTACTAACCTAAGAATAGTGTAATCCGTATGGGCTTATAAATATTTAAACCCGATATCAATATTTATGAAGGGTATTTTAATTATAGTTACATTTGTGTCGATACTCATTAAGAACTGGTTAAATATTCTAAGTTTAAAGAGGTTTATCAAAAGTATGTATTATGATATGGCATATACTATATAATATTGCATATCTATACATATAATAAAATCCTTGGAAAGTCAGAACTGTACATTGAATATTTTTTTAAAAGAATACTTGGGGCGTAATCTACAATCGATACCGAAGCCAAAAATATAGTTTTTAGAATTTTTGTCTGATTGTCTGCTTGTCAGTTTGTCTGTTTGTCTGTTTATCTGTATGTCTGTTTGTCTGTATGTATGTCCGGGGTAAACTCAAAAAGTACTGCATGGATTTACTTCAAATTTTGTATGAATATTACAAATAGGTCGGGTCAACATATAGGCTACATATTATTACGTTATCACCTACGGGTGAGGGGCAGTGCGGAGTAAACGAACTCCATGCAAACGAAATCGCTGGCTACAGCGAGTAATATATATAGATAGACATACCTACATAATACACTATTTTATGTATCAAAGAATAGCAAGCAAGCGGATAGCTGTCTTAATAGGATGAGGTAATTAATACTTTCCATCGTCGGCACTTGGTGAAACTGCATCATATTGGTTTTGTCAAACACTTGTACTATTTCTACTTGTTGTCTTTGCGTGTGTAATAATAAGGTTTAAATATAATATTTACTAAAAACCCTGATGATGCCATAATAGGCGAAACCGGTTGGCTTTACAATAATTAAATGTTAGTTGTGAACATTGATATAAAAAGAGGAAGATATGTTACCTAGTCACAGCGCCTGGTCCTATAAAACTAGGTCCGCGGACATAGTGCTTGTAGTATGCCACTCAGTCACACGCGGGACATCGTAACATGAAACGCTTCTACTTTCCTATTGTTTTTGCCATTAAACACGCTTCAAAATGCTTTCTTGTGTATTTAACCAGTGTTCTAATCACTCAAGGAAAAAATAAGACACATGGAATTACTTTCCATTCGTAAGTACAGCTAAAACATTAAATTTGTTTAAAAATAAGATATTCTTTGTTTATCGGTAACCATGGTGATGAGGTGGTCCGTGGCTATTGGCTAATGAAATTTCGCTTGTACAAGTGTATCCGGCCTATCACTGATTTTATTTATCAGTAACCATGGCGACGACGCGCGCAGTGGCTAATACCATTTCGCTCATACGAGTATATCCACCCTATCTCTATCTTTGTTTTCATGTTTATAATTGTGATAATAGATGTGTGTACGTGTTGGTGTGTATGTATTCTGCCGAGCTTAGTTTAGTGAACGCGATATAAGAACGTAAAGTATCTTTCTCTTTTATATCAATGGTTGTGAAGTATTTATTTGTGAAATAGTGCAAGTGTTTGACAAAACTAATAGGATGAGATAAATTACGCCTCTCTGTTATATAATAACAAACAGATGGCGCAGATGGAAAGAGAAACCATTGCCTATATACACTAAACATGTCAATAGTGCGTTGCTATCCGTGTGGTTATTCCACATGCATAAGTTTAACAGCTGCCATACAGTCCAAACCAAAATACGAAAATGACACTTACTAACGCTGTAGCAGGAATAGGCAAGGCGATAGTACTGCTCACCACCCGATAGTCATGGCTCACGATATTGGGGAAACGGGACCAGCTCGGATCCTACAAAATTGGTAGGGTTCTATTAACCCTGTATTTAGAAAAGAAAGAAAAGCTAGTGGTCTCTCTCGCACTTAATAAACTTTCACGCCAATTCATCATCCGTCAGGCTCGAAAAACTGATGAAGCGATGTCAACTAGAATTGTAAATCTATGCTTCCCTTGCTTACATCGCAAAAATACCGGCTTGATGATAACTATTTGATTTTTCTATCTGGGTAAAACCTAAATCACACAAGTCGATAAATAACGTTGTTATTTCTAAGTATTAGGTTTTTATGATGTTGATGTTTCTCGACTAAATATTTGTGGTGCTATTAATTACAAAGTGTTACATGTTAGATGTTTATTTATTACAACGCCATCTATACTATACTATACTACTAAAATCCAAGTTTACAAATTTCTGGAAATCGGCACATTTTCTGAAATAAAATCCACAATGTTATACTATAATATATATAAATGGGAAACTCTATCTGTCTTTCACGTTTTCACGGGTAAACCGTAGAACCGATATTGATGCAAATTTTATCACAACCATAAAAATATCTACTTTCAAGTCTCTGAAAAAAATTTATTATAGGTTAAAAAATACAGCCCTGTGGTAGACAAAATGGCGGACGATGGTCACCAGCGTTTTATACCCGGTCCTATATCTGTAAAATGACTCGTTTTAGTTACGACTAGTAACTTTTTTCGAGACGTAAATTAAAACTGTTCATGTAAATGTAAAATTAACAAACGTCCAAACAATTTGTAGAACACCTCGATTATATTATTAAACTGGATGCTTATGGTTACTGGTGTGAATGACGGATCATTGATTATAGGAATCCTGCATTTAGTGCTTAGTACTTTATAAATTCGTTGGCATCCTCCTTATAATAATACAAAAAAAAACCAATAATTAAAATTTACCATCCAGAATTACTGTTTTCGTGAAACTAGCATATTACTCATGTTAAATATAACATATTTTCAAGAAATCGTTTTAGGTCCGGTCACACTAATCTAGTTAAATAATCATTAACGTGCGATTTCGCGGTAAACGTGGTTACAAATAATTTTAAGTTAACAAGCACGACTGATAATCCGAATTTAAATCGTTTGATGTAAAATTTGTCGCCATCAAAATTTCTTGAAAACGTTGAGTAATGGTAAGATGATCCCGGATTAGTCTAAGCTCTTTTGACGAAATACCATCTTCCTTTTTGTTTTTTTTTTTAGTTGTTCTTGTTTGTAAAAGGCAAGCAAGCGAGGCGCGCGTTGCGCCAGCACGAGTATACAAAGTACTCATCTAAAATGATGTTTCAACTTTCATTATCTACACACATTGTATATATACAAGATAAAACCTATGTAATTGGTGCAAATTACACAGACGTTGCGCAATAATGAAAGTCATATTTCAATCGCATTTTTTCGCTAAAAAAAGGTTTTTAAAACCTTTTCAGTAAAGAAACCGGGACTTTTACGTCAAAAATGGGACTTGAGAAAAATACAGGTTAATAATGGTTACTTAGTTGTTTTACTTTTCCTTTTCCGAGTATTTGATTTATTAACTTCACTTATAGTAATGATAATTATATTTTAATTAATATACGTTATTCAAATTCGTAAGTAAAAAGAAAAACATAATACATTTCATTTGCCGTACTATAATGTGTAGGACTGAGGATGTCTTTCGCGCGAAATTACATTTTTGGCTATAATTAACCATTCCCAAAATTTAGGACTAAGGATGTCTCGCGCGACATTACATTTTTTGCTATCATTTAGGACTTCTCACCAAAATCAGGAGCTCTGGTAAATCTGTATTATTATTTATAATTCTATATTAAATGGGTACTGCTCTCCGCGATCTTTTATTTCACCCATTCATTTTTCAATATCTAGCAAGGATGTCGTAATTATACTCATTTATTTTTAAAATTCCAAATGTAGAAATGATTGAATTTGTTTGTAGATTTTACTTTATAGGATATAAATTAAAACAAGACGTAAAGAGAAATTCTAATATCACTTTCAAATACTTGGAAATCCTATGAATATATTAAAAGCGAACGATCCGTGGCGATCGACATAATTCATTGAGGATATTTACATTGGATTATAAAGGTTATTTTAAAATATACGTGGATATTATTATCACTCCGCTACTTTTAAGAATTAGGCCGAAATTAAAAACGGAACCCTTAGACTCAAACTCAAAAAATGCTTTACACGAATAAATCTTTACAGGCTCTTTTGACAAGTCGACACTTTTTGAATTACTACCGGATCGGAGCGCGGCTATAGAAGATCCGACGGAAGAAACTCGGCAGACTTGTCTTTTTTTCTATTTTTTCATAATGAATTGTAACATTGCAACAAATTATAATATCATATATATATATATATATATATATATATATATATATATATATATATATATATATATATATATATATATATATATATATATACATATAATATATAAGATACCGAAGTTTCTAACGGCTCAGTTAAGCGATTTACTAATAAGTTTATAAAATGGGTGGTGACTGGTGATCTCTGTTCCGTGCTTGCTACTTTGCGCTAGTTTGGCCGCACCTTAATGAGCGATTGTCACGAACTCAATATTTCAACCTATTCAACCCACACAGTGCGATGTCTGCTCGATTCCAAATGAGGCATTTTTTAAAATAAAAAAAAATCTTTTTCATTGAATAAAAAAGTCGTTTCCACTGTATGTTCGCTTATATCTTTTAAATTACGCAACCGATTTTAATGCGGTTTTCATTAATAGACACAGTGATTCAAGAGAAAGGTTATATATGTAGTAGTAAGTAAGTACAAATGTAATTTCAATGATTTGTCGTAAGAACATATTTTTATGCGATTACATTGCACTCGGGGAGGGTCGCTAGAAAATTATAAACGGAATCAAGCAAGTCAAAAACCTATTTATTGAAGGTTTTTACACAAGTATATCATAGGACTGATATATAAGCGGATACGATTTCTTCTTCAAGAAAAGAGTACACACATTCTTAAAAACACCGACTTCTGACTATTTACTATTGACTATTTGACTAGATGATTTCTGATAATTTAGCCGCCCATGACTGGCGGGGATTACTTACCATCTGGTGAGCCTCCAGTTTATCTATCCTCTTTTCTAAAACATACAAATCTTCTCTACAGATCCCAAACGAGTTTAATTAACAGTGAAATTTGTCATTACTTCAAATAGTTGGATGTTTGTTAAAAAAAAGTATATTCACGCCCATATCCCCGAAGGGGTAGGCAGAGGTACAACAAGTGCACCCACGATTAGCCGAAGGTACTTGGTCCCACAAATGTGATAGGTGGCAAGCCTATCGCCAACCGGGCACTTTAGAATCCTGGGCAACTTTGTGTTTCTCAGAAAACTGAAAAAAAAACACGTTTTTTTTAATGTGCCCCAACCCGGGAATCGAACCCGGGACCTCATGAGGTCAACGCCAACGCTGGACCACTAGACCACAGAGGCGACTCATGTTTGTTATTACAGAAATATAAATCTACGCCCCCGTGAATATTCCGGTAATAAACTATAACTGAGTTTTCGTGTTATGTGTTTTTCAGCATTTAGTGATCATGATTCACCTTGTGAATTTATTTCATAATTTTTCTATTGATATTTACAAACATATTAAAATACTATATAACCTTATACAAACTAATTTATACTTTCCATCGACAAAAAATATATCAAACTTTTGTAAACAAGTGTATTTTGCCTCGTAGTCGATACAAAGACGGTTTAAAAAATTTGCTTTCTTTTGAGATACAAAACTATTCGAAAAGTAAAAATTAAAAAATACTATTTTATTTTTCCTGAACGATTTGTATTTTTATATTATCGGAATATTCGCGGGGGGCGTCGATGTGAACTGGTGTTAAAAAAATGAGCAAATCATTTTACATGTTGGTAAGCAAATTTTTTGGCAAAGTTTCAAGGATTTGTTTTAAATGTCAACTGAAAACTATAGATTACTTACGTAAAAAATAAACATTTTAATGTATTTTTTTAAGAAACATTTATGTTATACAAGACTCCGTAGCGATATACATATATTTATTATTTATTAGCTGACCCGGCAAACGTTGTTTTGCCTTTTTAACTACTCTTATTTTTTTTCTATATAGTTATTCTCACCTTTTAAACCTTCCCTGGACTTCAACAATCAATTCAAAACCAAAATTAGCCAAATCGGTTCAGCCGTTCTCGAGTTTTAGCGAGACTAACGAACTGCAATTGATTTTTATATATATAGACTAGCTGATCCGGCAAACGTTGTTCTGCCTTTTTAACTAATCTTATTTTTTTCTATATTTTGCTCACCTTTTAAACCTTCCCTGGGCTTCAACAATTAATTCCAAACCAAAATTAGCCAAATCGGTTCAGTCGTTCTCGAGTTTTAGCGAGACTAACCAACAGCAATTGATTTTTATGTATATATAGATTTATTTATTGCGATTTTGTCGTAGTTTTGGTAAATTTCGTCAACTATAATGTGTATTGGTATATTTCTATTTAAAATACACTTGTGTTGTTTCACAATTTATTGATCACTATTATCATTCAACCGGTTTCGCTTACATTTAAATAAGTAGTAGCAGCAGCATTTTCAACTTTTGATAAAAACAAAATGTAAATGTAACAATTGAATATTTTATAATTACTTTCAATCGAAGGCATAGTATATAAATGTACTACTTTCAACACAATTATAATAATTGTATACTTAACTTTACTTCACAGGGTTGTCAACTAAGGGACCGGTTATTTACCTAGTTATAGTAAAAATATTCGATAAAAGCTTCCAGTTATTTTCATTTTTTCCGTGGCTTCTAAGAATCATTGTCATGTTTCAACCAATTTACATAAAACCGAAAAGATCGCCTCTGTGGTCTAGCGGTCTTGCGTCGGTGTTGGCAACATGAGGTTACGGGTTCAATTCCCGGGTCGGGCAGTTTATAAATGTGTTTTTTCAGTTTTCTGTTAAAAACGATACCCGGAATTGGATAAGTGCCTGGTTGCCGATATGTTTGCCACCTATCAAATTGTGGGACTAAATTTCTTCGACTATTCGTAGGTGATTGGTTGTACCTCTGCGTACCTGTTTGGGAATACGGGCGTGAAGATACTTTTTTAAAACTATTTTATAATCTGTGTCCTCGCCGCAAATCACTCTGTCTATACGTGAAAACCACATGAAAGTTCAGCGTGCTAAGTGTGAGTTTTTCTTTTCGCATTCGATCGTGAGCGCGTTTCGAGTTTATTAGGAATTTGTATGTAATTTGTACAGCGCCACCTAGTGGTAAACTGGTTTCTCACGTTTACCACTCGGTGGTGCTGTACAAATCACATACAAATTCCTAGTAAACTCCAAACGCACTCACGATCGAATGCGAAAAGAAAAACTCACACTTAGCACTCAGTAGTTTTTGAGTTTGTCGCGAATACTCACACGGCGAGCGACGCGACGGCGGCAAGATCCGGCGGGGACTTTATAATTTAGTCATGTAGTGTAGTGCCATGTGTGCCAATTTGCTTATGTCAAAGTAAGTTGCGTCAATGACATTGTTTTTAAAAAGGTCACTTGGTTTGTAGATAGGGTTAGTATTGTTTAACAGAGTACATAACTTATTCTTAAGTAGTGTTATTTCATTTTAATCATCTATTGTTCCGTATTATTAGTATGTATTTAGACTCCATAACTATAGACTATAAATCTTTTGTCTATAGAGCATAGTAGGCCAATACTATTCATACCGGAAACACGATAGAATAGCATATAGAATAATACTCTTTATCCCGGAAAAATTAGTTGTTCCCGTGGGATTTACAAAACACTGTTATAATGCAGCGTGCTGCAGGGCATAGCTATTATTATAAATGCGAAAGTTATTATATTAAACTGATTTTAATGAAATTTGCCATGGAAATAGTCCAAAAGCCGAGGTCAAATATAGGCTAATGATATTTAAAATCAACCCCTAAGGGACTGAAATAGGGAATAAAAATTTCTATGAAAAACTATATTGAGGACATGTTAATCTACCCATGGCCGAAGTTGCGCGGGTCAACTAGTATTATTATGAATGCAAAGTCTGTTCTGTCCATCAAAAATTTATTGCAATAAACACATTACCCTCCTGCAGTCGGGTAAAAATAGGAATCCTTGCATATCGTCTTACATAATATACCTCATATTTTGTAGTATAAACGGCATGCAACTTTTTTTATATCAATATTCATTAGATAGCAAACCAGCAGAAAGAGAAACCCTCGACTATAGACAACAAAGATGTTAACTGTGTGTTGCTATGTGTGTGGCGGGATGGCAATGCCACATTCATAAGTCTTCCTACTTTACCCATGAAGTATTAGGTAAAGGTGGAGCTAGCACTCGGATTAATCACTTGAAACATATACTTTATAATACGTTATATATCTATCTCTATGAGATCTCGCCATTTCTTTTTATACAGCTGTATTAGAAAGAGAGATAAAGACTTCAATAATAACAGCAGTGTTAAAAATAGTTTTCATGTAGGTATTAGAAGTATTGCCTCCAGGTACAATACAGCTTCATGACTTTACCCTTTAGAACGAACACGAAAATGACATAAATATTTCGGAACTAAAAGTCATCTCGAGGTAATTCCTTTTGATTTAAATAATAATTATAATAATAAATAATAAATTCATTTATTTGCAAGGATGTGAGTACGTAAGATGTGATATTTTTAACATTGTTTTCAATAACATATCGTCAAAAGTGACATGGAAAAATATAAATAAATGACTAGGTATTTAAAAAACATAATATTTAAAATCTATTCGTTATTAACTGATTCATTTTTGTAATCAATTTAATATGTAGTAAAATCTGTTACTCACTTAAAAATATAATATTGCTAAGTAATGTTACTGTAGCTGTTTACAAAAAGCTGCTATTGTAGCAGGTGGCAACGCTTTTTATTATTACGCGCTGTGATTTTCTACTTTGTACGATTGTAATCGATGAATGTCCTGTTTGGCAATAAAAGTGATAAAATGCCATAATTCGATTAAAGTTATATTCATGTAATGCTTTAAACCATGTTTAAACCAATCAGAACCTAATTGCGAACCGATGAGGCTCGAGTTCGATTCCTAACTGGGACAAACATTTGTGTGATGAGCATATGTGCATAGATATTTGTCTTCCAGGGTGGTATTATGTAGGTAACAGTATTTATATATGTATTTCTACGATAAGTATTGTTGACTAACGCCTATAACACAAGCAAATAATTTGTTTACTTTGGGGTTAGATCGATTTGTGTGATTTATTTAGCGATATTATTATTATTGGCAAAAAATTCTATACATTTGTGTAATGGAATATAATACATATCTGTATTCTTAAGTATAAGCGTACCTTCCAGTATTTACATAAGTAATTCTTTGTATCGTCGATTTAATGGATGGATGTATTCATATCGTCAAATCGGCCTATTGTTATTCAATTTAAATTGTGGAAATGGTTCGTTCTTGGGACCAATTTTGCTATGAGCTCAAGAGTTCTTCAAATAAAAGTGGACTGTACCGTGAAATAAATGTATTGAACGATATAACGTAGTTAATTAAATTCGAATGATTCTTTAAAAGTGATTATGACGTATAGACGTCATAGCCGATATTGTCGATATAAAATCTTTTTATTTGTAACAATATGCTGTTGATAGTGATTGTTGATTAGTATGAAAATATATTTCCTAATTTAAACTGGAGCTTGCCTTTTTAGTAACAGGGCAGCTAAATAGATGAATTCAATATTATTAAATAAATACAACAAATGACATTGAAAAATGATGAAATGGAGCGAGATTTGTTATGACACGCCCGGTAACGCTACCATCGCTGTAATTATTCCTGTCACTATTACATCAGTGTTTGCCACTGTCGTCTTCCGGCTTTTTAGAACTAATAAGTTGACGCATGTGACTTTTCGTCTTCCACAAATAAATAGCAATGCATCATTAATATCTTTGGTGTCTATTGACAAACTTATTCTTTCGCCATTAGCTAACCATTTAATTATTATACTAACTAGAGATGCCACGAATATTTGGTTATATTATATTACATGAATATTCGGGCTATTCGGCAATTGTCTTTGGTATTCGGTATTTGGCCGAATATTAGAAACAATTCGGCCGAAAATTTAATGAAAAAACGCACATATCACTCAAAAAAATAATATATTTTACCAAGAAACAACAATTAACACTCGCAATTCATCAGTAAGTCGTTATGAATGAAAACATTATTTTGAGCATTTCTCGACGAGGATTATTCTTTGAACAAGCAGATAAATCTATAATAAACGAATAAGATGTGTCGGACATGATGAACCCGCAAATGAACAAATACGCCGCCGAATATTCGGTGTTCTGCCTGGCCTAGACCTGGGCAGAAAACGGATTTCGGCAAAATCACTATTCGTGGCATCTCTATACTATAAAAAATTAAAAGTTATTTTTAAATAATCTATACATATTAAAAGATTAACATTTCGCAAATTAAGATTATATTTATCAATCAACAAAATTAATTATATCTTACGTATCACATGAATTGATTGTCGATTACACGGGACTTTTTGTGCTGATTGAAAATTTTCCATTCGCGTTGGGATCATTATTTTGACCGTTGTTATTGTTCATTAATGAAATAGCGGTGCGATTTTTGACCGCCTTGACTTATAGCACCTTAAATTGTAAAGGTCTTTTGTAATGAGAACGTTGTGTAGAGGGTCAAACTTGAGAAATGCGAGGACAAAACAATTTTGTTTTTATGGAATGAGTTACAGTCTATATTAATCGTGTTCATGCCTAGTCTTTGTTCAAGCGAGGAACACTTTGCAGTCAGCAAAGGCTGTATCTGTCGACTTTAGTCAGCAACAAGATAGGAATGTAAATAAGTAAAATAACAATCATTTTGTAAAACATAAGGATATTCGGTAGATACTGTCCCGTTTGAATCCAATCGGGTGTAATTATGAATATGATTATCAAACCAAACCAAACATATTGTGGGTACCAAGGTCATTAAAATCGATCCAGCCGTTTAGTAGAAGTTCAGTGATGCTCATACGTAGGACTACGAATATATATACTTCCAAAAAATGTGTATATATACATTTAAAGATAAACCGACATACGCGGTTTATTTCGAGAACATATAATCAATAGTTTTTGTAGCGCACGTAAAATCTGGCTTTAAAATATTGGAATTTGGAATCTTATAAATGATCCATAATTTTTTAAAATAAGATATGACTTATTTCAATAACTGACAAGGTAGCATTATATGTATGAATATTTAAAATGAGTCTAATCGGTTTTTGACGTTGAAAATTTAAAAAAAAATACCGGGGTGTTTATATGAGGATAGTTATTATTATGGAGGAATTGAGACATGTTTGTCGTTTCCTAATTTTATGGTAATAAATATTGTCTAATTGATGTGTGAAAATTAAATAATTTTGTATTATATTTACCATATTTCAAAAGGTTTTATATAAGTACAGTTACGCGATATTATCAAGGTGTGTTATCAATAATTGAAACAAGTACAATTGAGTGTTGAGTACTTCTCAAAAAGGTCATAATTTGGTGTCGCAATTTGCCATCAAACTTGTAAATTTGTTAGCCCTGGCCTTGCATATAATTTTATATTATATGTATATTATGCTTATAAGTTCAAGAATAGTTATAGCGATTACAAAGAGTTCGAGAACATTGTAGATATTGTGTTGGTTTCTCAAATTCCCTTATTGATATTTTTGAAAAACATTACTCATATTGTCTTTCATATTTCTTTAATATGAGACGTTTTATTAATATTATATTTGAAACTAAATTTTCTGCCAAGACTACCTCGAAAATTGATTCTCAAAAGTAATAAATACGGTTTCCGTTAATACCATTCACTTATTAAAACACAAAAATTAAAGGTATAAATTACATCTTCTAATAAGTTTAGATATTTTTTCAATTTTAATCTTTATCATTTCATTCTTGAAATAACTTATTTATTGAGCTTGGTAAAAGTAAGTTGTATATATCTAGATTATACATATATGCAATTGTTGAAATCAAAGATCAAAAGAATATTTCGTCTTGTTGACGCAGCGACGCAACAGCTAATGCGTTCTATTCGTTCATAAAGAGTTCTTCAGTTTTTTTAATGTACTTAATTTACACAACATGAAAACAATAAGCAAGTGGGTAAAAAAACTTAACTGATGTCGGGAGTAAGTGATTACCTTTATCCATAAACAACTGTAATACCAGGAGACTTGCAGGTATAATGTTGATGGCCTTCTAGAAATAAGCAGTCTTTTTTTCGCGAAGACCCTCAATACGATAAGGAATATTGTGGTCGTTTGGAGGACCTTATGCTGTTAACCAATTGTGCATTGACTAATTGTACCTTTTTATTTTTTGTTTGGAAGTTGATTAAACTTCCCAAAAAGGAGTAGTTTCTCAATTTAGTTGTATATTTTATATTTTTACCTCGAATCACGGTCGTTTAATAAACCTATTTCGAAAATATTTTTTAAGAAAGTTTTATATTTTTATTTTCGATTTTTTTATATCATAAGATAGCAAACAAGTAGATGGGTCTCCTGATGGAAAGAGTCAACCATCGCCTATAGACACCGAAGGTGTTAATGTGCGTTGCTATTTTGTGACGAGGTCTAAAGCTCCAACGACGAGCTCCAAACCGAAACACGACAGCGACAAGCACTGATGCTGTTGCGGCAGGAATAGGCAAGGCGGTGGTACCTGACCCGGGCGAGACAATGCAGAACTCTACTACCTAGTAGTCACAATGGTAGTGACTCGCATAGACAATCGGTCGCCTTTTACTACCTGCCTGGCAGAACGGCAGTTGGTCTATTCTTCAAAGGAGCTCGGAACCAACACGGAGAAGATACTTGAATACTGTTCTCATTTTGTCCTTTATAAATTCCATCCAGTGGGGTTAAATGCATCTAAATTAGGATTAATTAATTGTATTTTATCTTTATGTCAATAGAAATAATTTTTCTAAAGATTTTAAGAACCATTTTTATGACTCAAACAGCCGCCATTGTTAGGTGATAACCTTATTTACTTCCGGAGGTAATATTGATCGCCCACCATTATTTAATGAGACGTTACATTGCATACAATGGAACGGCGAGATCACTTTAACTCGGCGAGTTATAATTATAGCAAAATTAATCATAATAAGGAATCCTATGCATTCTGATGACATGTTTAATTATGATAAATTATGACAATTATATGCATTAACATTTCCTACTTCCCCGAATGTTAAATGTTTCTATCTCATAGTTATTTAAAAATGATCACGCCGTGTTAAACTAGTCAAACATTACTTATTCCTGCCGTAACAGCGTCAGTGCCTGTCACTTTCAATTCCCGGCTAGGAAGGTAAGGTAGCCGATAAATTTTTGCAAGTGGCATTTTAACGTTAACATCTTAGGTAGACGCTGATTGTTCCATCAGGAGAGACATCTGCTTGTTTGCTGTTATTTTACGTATTTTTTATATAACACAGTTTCATACGGCACTCGGCACTTGGCAGGGTGGCAGGAGCGTGTAGATCTGTGATGCATTTGCCAAAATTAATAACTTGTTACATGATAACTGGAATCCACAGCTTTAAGTATTCTTTTATATCATAAGATAGCAGACAAGCAGATGGTTTGTTTCTTGATCTTGATGACTTTCCTAAAGAAAAGAGGTAACCATCGCCTCTAGTCACCGAAATGATATATTCTCAAAGAGGGCCCTGAAAAATATGGTTTAACTTTCTGGGGATCGGGGCTATAACTAACCAGATATTAGACTCCAGGCAGTAGAGCAAATTTTTTGGAAAAAATGTCAGTTATACTCATAACAGATTAGTTTTTCTTTGTGAAGTAAAAACTTTAATCTAAATCGCGTAATGCCTTAAAAAATCCCAGATATAACAAAAGCTAACGTAATAAAAGGTGTTTATATTTTAATTAACGATAGCGTTAGACTCATCAAAGTCGTGAGAGGTTGTTTTTTAGTTAGTTTAGTTTACGTGAATTTAGTTTGCGTGAATGGCATTCATATTAATTATTCTCATAGTTAATAGTATTTTCGCTAATTAATCTAGATTACACACGTGAGAACAGAAAACCATGAAGGTTTGAATTCTCAGAATCACCGTAGGAATGCTATTCTGGAAATATTTTAATACAGTTTGTTCATTAAGAACTGCCCGTTATCCGGCGTTAGTAATTTATTTATTTCAACGCCATCTATCAGAGTAGACTATTTTTTGGATTTATTTCTTTATATATATATATATATATATATATATATATATATATATATATATATATATATATATATATATATATATATATATATATATATATATATATATATATATATATATATATATATATTATAAGATAGCAAAAAAGCAGATGGTTCTGCTGGTGTAAAGAGCCGTGTGGTGAGATAGCAATGCCCCACATGGATAAATTTACTGGCTATCTTACCCCCCCAAACTGGAACACGACAATGACAAGTAGTGATGATATTGCGGCAGGAATAGGTCAGACGGTGGCACTGATACCCGGGCGAGACGTTGCGGAACTCTACCACCTAGTAGTCACTAAGTTAGTGACACGTATAGCCAATGGGTCGCTTTTTACTACCTGCTTGGCAGAACGGCAGTTGGTCTATTTTTCAACGGAGCCCGGGCTTCTTTGAAGAGTAGACAAACTGCCGTTAAAAATTTCCTCCGTCTTGACTAATACGGGAGGAATTTTTAAATAATGGTCTTTGTACTCTACAAAAGCTCAAAGTTATTATTGAAAAGGCCTCCATTTCACTTACTAATAATACTCAACTTTTTTCCTAAAACCTTTTATAATCATTCAGTATATAATAGAATGCTAAAATTATGATGTACGCTGTTAATATCATAGCAGGAATGTAGAGCGTTATGCGTATCTCTTCCTGCTGTTAGAGAATAACTTCATAGCTGGAACAAGACAGAAACAAGCACTGATGTCATAATGGCAGGAATGAACAATATGGTAAAATAGAATCGCGATGATAACATGACAAGATGCTGTAAAAATGGCGGACTTTTGACTGCAACTTAGCTCATTATCAAACTAATTTCGCCCATAAAACAATTTACTTCTAGAAACGCTTTGTTTTAATGTTTCACGAATAATGCAAGTTAACGTTAATTATTCCATGATGATTTACGTTTTTTTAAATTGTTTACTTTAGCATCGTGTACGAGTATCTTTCCATCATTGTTAATGCAAATGATGTGGTTATTTGTTGTTACACTAGTATCTAGGAATAGTCTTGGACTTGGACATAAGAGACCATAAATTTTCATTGATTTATAAGTTTCTGTAGTAGACAAGACATTTTAATCAGGTTCTATAATGTTTATGGTGCGGTTTAATGCTTTTTAAATAGTATTTATAATCTGTTCACTTATTTAAATGTCAAGTTTTTTAATGAAGTTTTGCAGAACTGGTTTATAATAGAACGTGCTTCTTCCGTGTTGGTCTGGGCGTTGTAAAGGGTACAGAAAATACCATCTGCCGTTCTGCCAGGCAGTTCCTAAGAGGCGTAAGATTGGCTATGCAAGTTAGTACCATTGTGGCTACTGCCACCACCTAGTAGAGATGGTAGAGTTCTGCATTGTCTTTTCAGAGTCTGGTTCCACCGCCTTACCTATTCCTGCCGCACTAGCGTCAGTGCTTGTCACTGTCTGGTTCCGGTTTGGAGGATAAGGTAGCCGGTAAACTTATGGTGTGGCATTAAACCTCGCCACAAGATAGCAACGCACCATTAACATCTTCGGTGTCTATAGGCGACGGTTGACTCTTTCTATTAGGAGACCCATCTGCATGTTTGCTATCTTATAATATAAAAAAACTTCCAATTGCAGTCTTTCGTAATGTACATTTTAACTGTGTCAAATTTCATATTCTGCCGTTCGCGCAATTGTCTTAAAAAGGGGTCCAAAGTTTTTCCTTCACGTATTAATATAGATAATATTAGTATAGTTATTTGATATCGATTTTTATTTCTGTTGAATGTGGAGGAGTTGTCCAAGGTTTATTATATGATATCTTTGGGGTACACAAACCTTGTATAATTTACAAGTGACCTTAATGGATTTAGATCGACCGCCATTAGAGCTAAGATTAACCGTGATTCAGAAAATAATAAAAAAACGCGTAGGTTGACTTTAATAAATATTGTCTTGCTTTATATGTACGTTCTACTTTAGTGGGGATTTCCTAACCTTGTGATTCTTTAAGCGATTTAAATGGTCTGTTATAAAAAAAAAAAAGTATCTTCACGCCCATATCCCCGAAGGGGTAGGCAGAGGTACAACAAGTGCACCCACGATTAGCCGAAGATACTTGGTCCCACAATGTGATAGGTGGCAAGCCTATAGCCAACCGGGCACTTTCCAATCCCGGGCAACTTTCATGTTTCTCAGAAAACTGAAAAAACACTTTTTTTTTTAATGTGCCCGACCCGGGAATCGAACCCGGGACCTCATGTGGTCAACGCCAACGCTGGACCACTAGACCACAGAGGCGATTCTGTCTGTCTGTCTGACCACAGAGGTCTGTTATAATTAAATGTTTATCGAAGTATATCAAAGCAACGATTGTAATGTTTATAGAATGTTGAAAAATTTTTTTATCAAACAAGCAGTTGGGTCTCCTGATGGAAAGAGACAACCATCGCCTATCGCTATCTTGTGGCGAAGTCTAATGCCACATGCATAAGTTTGCCGGCTACCTTACCCTTCAAACCGCACGACAGCGACAAGCACTGACGCTATTGCGGCAGGAATAGGTAAGGCGGTGGTACCAGACCCGGCCATGACAATACAGAAACCTACCACCTGGTAGCCACGATGGTAGTGACTCGCATAGCCAATCGGTCGCCTCTTAGCACCTGCCTGGCAGAACGGCAGTTAGCCTATTCTTCAAAGGAGCCCGGGGCCAACAGAACAAAAAGAAAAAGAAATATTAACATTCTTTATATATCTTCATTGAATTTCATATTAATTCTCAAAAACATATGTGTTATAACTTAAATTAATATAATCTATATAAATATTATAAATGCGAAAGTTTGAATGTTTGGATGGATGTTTGTTACTCAATCACGCAAAAACTACTGAACGGATTTGAATTAAATTTGGCACACAGGTAGATGATGACCTGGAATAGCACATAGGCTACTTTTTATCTCGGAAATATTAGGTGATCCCGCGGGATTCGCCAAAAACTTTTATAATGCAGCGGGCTGCACGCTGCACAGTTTTTTTTTTATAATTAGTACCGTGTCGGAACGTAGCCACATACTGAGAAGATCCGGCTGAAGAAATTCAGCGGGCTTGTTTTTTGTTTTTTTTTTTCTACACCCCGTTGAAAAGAAAAATGTAGATGTCTCTCTTGGTTGGCAACATAAGTAATATTCAACAATTCAATCTTTGATTCCGTGTTCATGTGATATGGATGCGAGTTGCATATATGATATTTAAATGAACAATTTGTTTTTCTAATGGTGTGACAAAAGGTCGACTGAACCAATGTCACTTTGTTAAGGTGTAAGAATATCTGCAAGGCCAGAATTTTCAATATATTGTTAATAGAATACTCTGGATGGTGTTATATGTGACATGATTAAGTAATATGTATACACAAAAATAACGTAGAAAAATATTACGTCTTTACCGATTTGACTTTTTAATATTCTATTATATAATAAAAAGTATACTTGATACTGTCTTTATTGTACTTTCACGAATGTGTTTTAGGAGGAAAAAAGGAGAAAAGTTATAATAAATATAAATAATCACTAGAATTAATTTTATTATTCTAACCCTAAAGTACGCAAATTATTAGGTTGTTATAAGAATTTTAGTCACCGAAACATATTTACAAACATAAAAATACTGTAAATACTGAAATATATTAAATACCCAAACCCCGAAATTAAACATTTATGCTCATCACATAAATGCTTGTTCCTGTCGAGAATCGACCCAAGCTCCATCGGTTGCGTAATCAGGGTTGCTAACTACTTGATCAACGGGGCGGGGGAAGGAGGTTTAGTTTTTCACCAAGAATCTTTCCATCAGAAAATCATTGATGTATTAGTACGAATTTATTTTTAAAAGGTAATTCTCCAAACACTTAGCTTGTCATGTATTTCAAAAAACATGTTCTAACTTCTTCCTGGTCTGTAGGTCATTCAATGTACTTAAACATTTGTAATTGAGACCGGAATAGTAAATAGCACGTAACATTACTTAGCCATGTTGCGTTGTGCCGGTTTCACGAAAGTCCTTGCATGTTCAAATGTTGAACATTATCTTAAATATCTTGGTGTTGCGACAGTAAATAATTTCGTAAGAATTGAAAAGGCTTAAGCAAATTAAAGCGCGCAATAGAAGCCCTTTAATGTTAGAGCCATATAAGTGACAAGTTTCGTAAGTTCGAGAGGATGAAGGAACTATTTCAGGAATATTGATTTAGGATGTGGCTGGGTTGTGTTTTATAAACATCACAACTTGACACATGTTATTGAAACGGAGTGAAGATTAATTTCACTGTTTTGGTTTCCAATTGTACAATACCAATACCTCCAGCAATATGAAACGTTAATGTAAAAATATTCAGAAATGTCTCAAACTGTTTGTAAATGTCACTTGCGTGGGTTCACTTAATCTAACCTATTTCTCTCTTGTTTCAGATTTGTCATTAATCTGTTGGCGACGAATCTGGTCACGACATCCCTGCTCGCGCCAGCGCTGTTTGGCGAGCATTCTGCCAGTGGAGAAGCTGGATGGATCGAAGCTGGTGACGCTGCAGCCGCAGCTTGCAGCTTGACTGCATTACTCGCTGTCATGCTCATTGCTGTTGATCAGCATCATGCTGTCACAGATCCTCTACGATGTCATATGCGGTTACTCCAGCGTCGCCCTGCTGCATTGTGTGCTGCTTCTTGGCTTGCTGCCGCTGCCGCAGCAAGTGTTAGAGCTACCATCGCGGCGTTCTGTCTCTATTATCCACTTGAACCCGCCGTGCATGGAGTTAAAATCGCCTACTACGTATTGTACTTAATTGGTGGAGTTCTTGCCCCAGTGACTATTGTCTGCGTGATGTACGCAAGGATCTACCGTGCGGCGCGATCATCAGGATTACGAGCGCGAGCGCATGGAGCAAGTGCGCTACAACTACATGAACCTCACATAAACTTGCCAGACTTAATCGAAGAAGGAGAGGGTCTCACCTTAAAAATTGATGTGGCAGATAACATCACAGAACCAGAGCAGAAGTTTGGACCATTCCTTTTACCACCAGAACGTCCCTTGAGATGTCCATCTGTTGCAAGTTTACGAAATACGCGAAAAGATGGCAAGTCACACGAAGATTTGAGGAAAGGTCTCCCAGCGGTGAGCTCCGCGCCATCTCTGGCAGTTCCACTATTAACTGTGCATTCTCACGCATCTGCAACCTCGAGTAATGCATCTAGAATAACTTCAATACGATGTCGTATTTCAAATGCTTCTCTTTTTCGGTATAGGGAAGAATCTCGTGCTGCCCGAATTGGACTATTAACGGGTGCACTAGTGATGTTACATGTGCCACATGCGGTGGCAGCGGTGGTGTCAGCCATAGTGCCTGAATTGGCATCAAGTGCACGAACTCCTGCTTTAGCGTTATTGTTACTTGCTTCGGCAGTATCACCATTCCTATTCGCATTACGGTCACGTCGTGTGCAGCGAGAAGCGCGTCGTTTATTTCTACCAGAAAAAAACATTTGGGAACGTGCGTCTAATGCGGCTAATGCGGCAGCAGTAGATGGGCAGCGTGCTCGCGCTGCTTTAGACTTATTAAGAACTTTATCTCCTCGTGGCGATGGTGGTGAAAATGGAGAAGTAGATACTTCTGTGTCGGGAAACGGGTCAGAGTCGGGCGCTTGTCGTAGTTCCTTCAGTTCCGGTGGTAGTACACAGCTCTCTTCCGCATCTGACGAGTGACCCCCGACTTCGCGCGCCCCGTCGAATTCGCGGGTCCGCTTTGCTTCTCGCCCCACCGCATTACTAATCTGTGATACTAGGTTAAGACGAACAGCGCTCGGCGCGACCGTTAGACTGATTTAGAATAAGATAATTTATTATTATGTCCATGTACCTTTCCGCTGAGCGGACCATTTTTATTACCTGACGATCGATGTATGAAAATATAAAATTTGTATTCATTTTGGGGTTTTATTGCAGACTATATCATTTTATTCTCCTTTTAAAAGCTTCATATCAACACTTGTTGGGTTTTACTGTTATTTATCTGTGATTACAAAAGTATATCAGAATTTAATTTTGATTATAGGGATATTGAAGTATATCTTCAAAAACTTTGTTTAACTAGCAAACATATAGTATATATACTATATGTTTGCTAACAAAATAACATAACTTACAAGCTTTGCAAAAGGGAACGGCGTAAAGAGAGTTTTTTGTTCGTGTGATACATACACATTCATTTACTTAGTCGAATAAAAAGTAACCTATATTACTTAGTGAAAAAAATAAAATAAAGTAACCTGTTTTAAGTACTTAGTGATATAAAAATAAGTCACCAATAAATACAATTTTATTGGTGAAAGAATTTTTAAACTTGGTCTAGTAGTTTACTAATACATATAACGATACTAATACATAGAAATACATATATAAATACTTTTACATACATAATAAATACCCAAACCCGGAAATACAAACATTTATGCTCATCACACAAATGCTCGTCCCCGTCGGGGATCGAACCCGAGCCTCATCGATTGTGTAGTCAGGATCGCTATACACTCGACCAATGGGGTGGTCAAAATATTATAATATTATATCAAAGTATATAATTATTGGATTTGTAAAATAAAAGACTTTGTAAACATTACATAAGAAAAACAAAATTATTCGAATGCGTAAACATTTGGCAATCGGGAAACAGTTTCGAAGTAAATCACTACAAGTGTTGATACAAAGTTAACCTTTACTTAAGCGACGCAGTACACGAACCGGCTTACAAAATACGATTATATAAAGCAGATACAATGAAGGTTAATGTTTTCAAACAATGTTACGAAAATTACCATTTTAAAATGCACATTACTCTTTAATGTGAAATGAATTGTGTTAGGTACTCAAATGTTTTTAGACAGTGGTCTCAGGAACAAACTTTTAGTTGATTAATAACAAGCAGATTTTTGTGAACAGCTCCGTTTTGACGAGACACCCATCGTTTCTATCTTCGTAAAAATCTTGAATCGGGTAACTAGATAAAGATAGATAAAAAGTTTAGAGTGTCGGACTAAGAAAAGTTTCCACTTTACATGTAGGCATGACATAGTAACCCCTGAGTTATAAGGATCATTAACAAGGTGTTGTACTAAAGTGATGTTTTTAATATTAATTTGAAAACTTCATAATTCCGAATCTTTAGAGTTCTCCACTCTAAATAAAAAAAAACTAGTGTAAAAAACCATCGAATGTGTAGGACAAAAGATTTTCGTGTTTTTCATTAAAAAAATTATATTATAAGATAGCAAACAAGCAGATAGGTCTCCTGATGGAAAGAGTCAACCATCGCCTATAGACACCAAAGGTTTTAATGGTGCGTTGCTATCTTGCGGCGAGGTCTAATGCCACGTGCACAAGTTTACCGGCAACCTTACCCTCCAAACCGGAACGCGACAGTGACAAGCACAGACGCTATTGCGGCAGGAATAATTAAGCGATAAAAGTAAAAAAAATAATTATTCTTATTAATCAATATTTTTCCTTCGTCAATCTAAAGTTTTTGAAGCCCCCTGACTTCATTAGTTACTCGATTCGAGATTTTTCGAAAATAAAAAAGATGGGTGCCTGTCAAAATGAAGCTGTGCACAAAAAAATCAGCTTGTTATTAATAAAAAAAAAGTTTGTTCCTTCGAACACGGTCTATTTAACAAACAAAAAGAAAGTAATCTACGACATTTGGAATATTCGAGACTCAAAGATTTTGGCGAAGATTTATATTCAATTGGTCTTTGGCATGAAAATTCCATTAATCTTTATGAATCTTTAGAATATATCCGTTTTCGTGTTTCATTGCGCAAATTATTCCAAAGTCGTGATACTTTGTCTCTGTCGTTGTACGAAATGACAGATGTCTGCTATTTTGAGAAATGATATGAAGCATTTGAGGTTAATCAGAAAGCAAAAAATTAGTTTGGATATTTGGAAATCTCAGTA
This sequence comes from Apodemia mormo, assembly GCA_036924255.1. NCBI lineage: Eukaryota > Metazoa > Arthropoda > Insecta > Lepidoptera > Riodinidae > Apodemia > Apodemia mormo. The sequence goes on along the minus strand of JAUPFN010000020.1, from coordinate 24,371,940 downwards.
ATTACAGAGGACAAGTGTAATCACTGGCCTTCACAAATATCGAAACTAATTATACTTTTTATTGTACCAATACGTACACAAACTATAAAAGCATTCACCACTGCCCATGGACATTTGCAACATATAGTTAGGTGCGAAGACTTCTAAATTCTTTAATATCATAATTCATAAGATAGCATACAAGCGGATTGTTCTCTTGATGAAAAAAGACGTTTCGTCTATAGATTGTCCGCGTGTTGGTTCCGGGCTCCTTCGAAGAATAGATCAACTGCCGTTCTGCCAGGCATGTCGTAAAAGGCGACCGATTGGCTATGCAAGTCACTAACATCGTGGCTACTAGGTGGTAGAGTTCTGCATTGTCTAGCCCGGGTCTGGTACCACCGCCTTACCTATTCCTGCCACAATAGCGTCAGTGCTTGTCACTGTCGTGTTCCGGTTTTGAGGGTAAGGTAGCCGGTAAACTTATGCATGTTGCATTAGACCTCGGCACAAGATAGCAACGCACCATTAACACCTTTGGTGTCTATAGGCGATGGATGCAACATGCATATGTTTTCGGCTACTTTACCCTCAAAACCCGAACACGATAGTGACAAGCACTGACGCTATTGTAAAGATAGAGAGTTGGAAGCAGATCCGAGCGAGATGTTGCAGAACTCTACCACCTAGTAGCTGCAAGGGTAGTAAGTGATATTTAGCCAATAATTCACCTTTTACGAACTGCCTGGTAGAATACCTGATGGTCAATTCTTCACGGATCAACAAGGTCATTTCTCTTTATCCTAAAACTACCTACCTTAAAAAAATCCTCGCGAAAATCGAATGAGATAAAAGTATCATCAGTTTCGGTTCCCTTGTGTGAGCAGAGTAAGCCCAACGTACATAGACTTTCGTTTCACCATGATTCACTGGTCGGTTGGTTGAGATGAGATTTCCATCGCCGCATTTTACCGACCTGCCTCCCAATTCATGAATTGAGTCGATGCGCTTAGGGTTGTCACATACATAAACAGGATAGAACGTCGAGGCGCGCTACGACGCCGCATAATGTGTAAAAAAATATGTAAGTGCCTTAAACGCTTCGACTCGATTGCCGTTTTGTTACGTGAATTAGGCCCCTAATAAAGATTATCGAATATATTTAGCTATAACCGGGACCAATGGCTTTACGTGCTTACCCGAAGCACGGGAGTGATAACACCAGCCGTCAGTCTCCAAGCTGCCATTGAGGTTTTGAATTACCACCTCATTAAAACTTTTGCCCGACCCGAGGATCCAACTGTGGACCTAATGACCTGAGCAGAACAGGCAACCCTAGCCTACAAGACACTCAATTGTCTGCTCAATAGTTGGTACAAATCAAACTAGTAAACTTTAACGTCAAGATGGTCTAGATGGAATCTCACCACGGTGTGTATTCAAATGCTGAAATATTCCCCGTGCTGGTACGAGGCCCTTTTGAAGAACGGACGAACAGACATCTGCCGTTCTACTAGTCAGTTCATAAGATGCAAACGATTGGCTATACGACTCACTACCATAGTGCCTACTTTTTTATATCATAATGTTTTTTTATATCATAAGATAGCAAACAAGCAGATGGGTCTCCTGATGGAAAGAGTCAACTATCGCCTATAGACACCAAATATATTAATGGTGCGTTGCTATCTTGTGGCGAGATCTAATGCTACATGCATAAGTATACTGGCTACCTTATCCTCCAAACTGGAACACGACAGTGACAAGCATTGACACTATTGCGGGAGGAATAGGTAAGGCGGTGGTACGAAATACCCGCGCAAGACGTTGCGGAACTCTCCCGCCTAGTAGTCATGATGACAGTGACTACTAGGCGGAAGAGTATAGCTAATTGTTTGCCTTTTATAAACTGTCCGGCAAAATGACAGATGTTTTATTCTTCAAAATATAATAATAATAAATCAACTGCCATTTCGCCAGACAATTTGCAAAAGGAAACCTATTGGGTTTACGCATCACTACCATTACGACTATTTAAACTATCGCGATCGGAGTAAATTTAAAGTATCTGAAAGTAGTATTCTTCCGTAGTGTCACTTATAATTTTCAGTACCTATCGGAGCTACCAAACCTAGCTTCTTAGGGCTCCATTCTGTTAGTATGCCTAAAGGCAGCCAAGACATTTCGAATACAGTTCTAACCTAAATCAACCACCCATTTATGTAGCAAGTTAGATTTTGTTCACATGGCGTGTTACGGCGTCGTAACGCAAATATTTTGACGCATTGTCTGCCGCACAGGCGCTTCGTCATCGCCGGGTTACTACAACGTCGTCGGAATAAGTATACTTCTCCCGCTTCATCTCAGAGGTTGCAGTCAGTCTTATCGATGCAGAGCACAGTGTGTACATTATAGTTATTAGTTTGTAAAACGAAGCAACAACAGCGCTCGTACGACCCGACGCTGACGCACCGCACAGTGTAAACCGGCTCTTAGTTACGATCCTAGTCGACGCAGTCGGTGAAGGACACACTCTTTCTCTACATGTGAGACATAAAGGCGACCTAACACACCTACTATTTTTTTTATATCATAAATAAGCAGATGGGTCTCCTGATGGAAAGAGTCAACCATCGCCTATAGAGACCAAAGATGTTAATGGTACGTTGCTATCTTGTGGCGAGGTCTAATGCCACATTACTCTCCAAACCGGAACACGACAGCGACAAACACTGACGCTATTGCAGCAGGAATAGGTAAGGCGGTGATACCAGACCCGAGCAAGACAATGCAGAACTCTACCACCTCGTAGCCACGATGATAGCGACTCGCTTAGACAATCGGTCGCTTTTTATGACCTGCCTGGCAGAACAGCAGTTAGTTTATTCTTTAAAAGAGCCCGGATCCAACACAGGGACACTGGTACTACTTCTCCTACTACTACTTTCTAGTTTTGTATATCAAAGTCGGATTGTATGCTAGTTAAAAAGTAGCTACCCATTTATGTAATAAGTCAGGTAAGATCTTAGTCGACGGAATCCGCAGAGGATAGGCTCTCTCTTTAGATACTAAAAAGAAAGTATCTTCACGCCCGTATCCTCGAAGGGATAGGCAGAGGTACAACAAGTGCACCCACGATTAGCCGAAGATACTGAGTCACACAAATGTGATGGGAGGTGGCAAGCCTATCGCCAACCGGGTACTTTCCAATCCCGGGCAACTTTGTGTTTATCAGAAAACTGAAAAAACACTCTTTTTTTAAGTGCCCGACCCAGGAATCGAACCCGGGACCTCATGTGGTCAACGCCAACGCTGGACCACTAGACCACAGAGGCGACATTTCTTTGGATGTGGGACCTAAATGCAACCTAACAAACCTACTGCAGTTTTGTGTATCAAGTAGGATAGGGTTTTAGTTCTAAATTAAATACCCATTTTTGTAACAAGTCAGGTGAGGCGCTGGTCGACGACAACGCGACTTTTCCTAGGTGTGACACCCAAAAAAAAATTTAATAGAAATACTTCATATTTATGTTACAAGTCAGGTAGCGACTAAATAGCGGCTGTATGTACTAATATCTTGAAATTTATGATACTATAACTGATAGCGATCTAATTATATTAAAAGTACAAGAACTCAGTCATTGTACAGCTGCGATGAAAAATAACCAATTTGAACATCGCGCGAACGGGGCTAATGAAATAAGAGCACGAATTAATGTGTGGTCTTATTTGAGTTCAGTATCTTCCAACCACAGCCAACGTGCGGACGTATCATGTCACGAAAACGTTTTATCAATAGATAGGGACTTGCAATTTTAAACGTTAGAGCTATGAATTTTCTATGGGCTTAGAATTTTCTAAGGGCTTAGTAAAGCAACTAATCACTCTAACCCATTAATCACAGCCGCGGCGGACTACGAAACCATAGCCAACGCGAATGTGATAGACAGGTTCAGGAGACTTCGCCACGTATTTTCTTATCCCGATGACAATCCTGACATTTACACACACAACACGACACCGTCGTCGCCGGTCTCGACAACGAAGACTTCTCTATCGCCTCGAGCCTAACGCGGGGCGCACAGCCACGACTCCCTCCCCCATTTTTAGTTAGAACGCCGCACTAAGCCGAAGCCGAGGTCCGGTCTCACAGGAGACAGTCCTTAGCGCGGGCGTTGTAAGCCCAATTATAAATTTAAACTCTGATTGAAAACTCTGCTCGCCCAAAAAGTCCGTTTACCCTTATGGTCAACTCATAAGGGTAAACTCAAAAGGGTCAAATAGTCATTCCGAAAAAAAGACTTGCACTGTGTTTATGTGGATTATATTTTTGATCGAATCTGTACAGTTATCTATGTGTTAATGCATGAAGGAAAAACTGTAAGACAATTGCGTGAACGGTATAGTATGATGAAATTTGGCATAGTTAAAGTTTACATTTTTTTAAATAGGCAAACTGGCAGACGTGCCACCTGATGATAAGTGGTCGACGTCGCCAATGAACAAAAATGTGATGCCTGGGCTGGAACTAGCCCAGGTATTCCATTCATGTGATGCCTATCCTGAGACATAAGTATTAAGTATCGATGCCAGTAATTACACTGCCTGTCTTGCCTTTCTCTCCGAAACACAGCAAAGCTGTTTCACCAATAAGCAAGATACATTACGTAGTACTACAAAACCTAATCTTTCTAAATCATTTAAAAATGCATTTAATTAATAAAATTAAGCATTACACACATACATTATTACATTACAAAAATAAGCATTACTGCATTTATGTGACACTAGCTGCAGCGTGCAACCCGCTGCATTATAAAAGTTTTTGGTGAAACCCGCGGGATCACCTAATTTTTCCGGGATTAAAATTGTCTATGTGCTATTCCAGGCCATCATCTACCTGTGTACCAAATTTCATTCAAATTCTTTCAGTAGTTTTGGCGTGATTGAGTAACAAACATCCATCCAAATTTTCGCATTTATAATAACTAGCTGACCCGGCAAACGTTGTTCTGCCTTTTTAACTACTCTTATTTTTTTTCTACATTTTCTCATCTTCTAAACGTTCCCTGGACTTCAAAAATTAATTCAAAACCAAAATTAGCCAAGTCGGTTCAGCCATTGTCTTGTTTTAGCGAAACTAACGAACAGCAATTGATTTATATATATATATATATATATATATATATATATATATATATATATATATATATATATATATATATATATATATATATAGATAGATAGATATAGATACATGATAATATACAATATTTACTATATTCTTTAAGGCTAAAGCACAGAATATATAATAGTACAAGCAGCTAAAGTCAGTCGTCAAACATTCTATTGTTATCTATGATCGTATTTCGGCCACAGGCGATCGCTACTGGAGATTATTCCTTCAGGCCATCAAGTGAAATGTCTATTTAAACAAGACTACTCTTATATTAAAACAAAACATGGAAATACAATCGATGTCCTTTATAAAGGTCGACAGGTCTGTGACCGCGCCAATGATAGATTGATACAGTATCGCAGTTGTAAAAGGCTTAAAGCTTTTAGAGTAACATATATACCCAAATACCATTGCAACCTTTTTAAATAATAGGATTTATAGATTAACATTTTATGTTTATAGGAAAGCGACGAAATAATAGTATCCCCGTGTTGTTCTCGGGCTCCTTTGAAGAATAGGCCAACTGCCGTTCTGCCAGGCAGGTCGTAAAAGGCGACCGATTGGCTATATGAGTTACTACCATCTTAGCTACTAGGTGGTAGAGTTCTGCATTGTCTCGCCCGGGTCTGGTACCACCGCCTTACCTATTCCTGCCGCAATAGCGTCAGTGCTTGCCACTGTCGTGTTCCGGTTTGGAGGGTAAGGTAGCCGGTAAACTTATGCATGTGGCATTAAATCTCGCCATTAGATAGCAACACATTATTTGGTATCATCACCTTCATCCATTCATTCACCATCATCACCTTTGGTGTCTATAGGCGATGGTTGACTCTATCAGGAGACCCATCTGCTTGTTTGACATCCTATGATATATAAAAAAATGGTTTTTGCCATAGGCAATGATAATTTCTTTGACTGTCTCGTACTCTAGGGGATGGCCTATTCGGCTCAGATCTTGAGATCCCGGGTTTGATTCCCAGGTCAGGTAAATGTGGTACTGAGGTATTTTCGTTATTTTTTTCGAAAATCTAAAATTTCGGTTGCAGCTCGGAGTCTGGTAGGTCGTGTGTTAACACTCCCGTGTCTTGGATGAGAACGTACACCCGTCGGTCCCGATTATTGCTAGAAATCGATTCGAATCGATTGTTAGAAGTCGATAATCGTTATTAAGTCGGTAAAATGCGGCGATGGGGATCACCACTCACTTCACCAGCCGACAAACGTGTATAGACGTTCGGTTTCCCTGCTTACCCCATAATGCGTGATGACACATTTCTTTCGTCAGGAGACCCGTCTGCTTGTTTGCGTTCCGGTGTTGATCCAGGTCCCTTTTTATATCATACGATAGCAAACAAGCAGATGGGTCTCCTGATGGTAAGAGTCAACCATCGCTTATAGACACCAAAGACGTTAATGGTGCGTTGCTATCTTGTGGCGAGGTCTAGTGCCACATGCATAAGTTTACCGGCTACCTTACCCTCCAAACCGGAAAACGACAGTGACAAGTGCTGACGATACTGCGGCTGAAATAGGTACGGCGGTGGTACCTGACCCGGGCGACACAATGCAGAACTCTACCACCTAGTAGCCACGATGGTAGTGACTCTCGACTCTCATAACAGAAGGGTTGCCTTTACCTTTAGAACGGCAGTTAGCCTATTCTTTAAAGAACCAACACAGGGAAGCTCGAATCACCCTTACTGCTAGGCATTATCCTAGTCTCTACATACTATTGAGGTTTGTAGTAAAACTAATACGAACCTTTGTCGTTATAAAAACTTTTTGCCTTCGAATCAAAACTCCTACGTGTGCAGATCCTAGTTCTACCAATACATGATTATGTCGATATGTTTCACAGATTTAAGTCAAGCCCTTTTAGATAGATTAGAACGCATGCGCAACAATTGTGTACGTCTCATCTTTGGTCTGCGTAAGTTTGATCACGTCTCATTATATCGCTCGAAGTGGGAAGCCACTCAACAATCCGCCAACGAAGACTGTTGAGAATGCTGTGTACATTATTTACTATTCTTTATAGCCCTAAATGCGCTCAATATCTTCAGCCGAAATTCCAATATCATGCCACACATTCAAGTCAACTTCGTCTAGATAATATGCAGTTCGTAAGAGGTGAATGATTGGCTAATCGAGTCACTATTATCGTGGCTACTTGGTGGTATAGTTCTGCATTATCTCGCCCGGGTCTGATACCACTGCCTTACCTATTCCAGCCGCAATAGGATCAGATCTCACTATGTTCCAGTTTGGAGGGTAAGGTAGCCGATTAACTTATACATGTGGCACTGAGATCTCGCCACAAAGATAGCAACGCACCATTAACATCTTCAGTGTCCATAGGCTTTCTATCAAGAGAGACATCTGCTTGTTTGCTAACTTACGATATAAAAAAAAAACATCACGTCCTCCATTGCGGTTGAAGCAAACTGAACTTCCAGTAAAAGTAATTCAAAAAATTAAACCGACGTCAAATATCCACCAACTATACCCATTACCAGAGACAACATATATATTAGTCTATGATATTACTCAAAAGTTACGAACCAAAAATTTTATCTTATGATATAAAAAAGGTGTGTATATATCTTTAACAAGAGTAAGTCAGATAAGGACTTGGCATTAATTTCTATAAATAATCAACACTATAAAATTGCATGCATTCCAACGCTGACCATAAAAAAAAGGATTTGTCTCTGTCTAACAAGTTCGAATTTTCATAATAGACAAGGCTACAAAAATTTTATCAGTGCTTTAATTTGAAATCATTTAAGAAAATAACGTCACTTTAAACAGCTTGTGGCCAATACGCCATTACTAAAATACGTTATCAGCGTATGTAAAATGTCAAATAAACCTTTGCTTACAAAATATTAAATTGATTTGAGCGTTTATTTGTATTTTTCTATAATTTTAGTGTGTACCTTAAATCTAAAATAAAAACTAATTGTTAAAGTAACATGCTCAATCGCAATATATTTATCAATTGTTATGTAGACAGTAAACAGCTGTTCTTAAATCCGCCATTAATCGGGACGAAACTACACGGTTTTTCCTCAGCTATTTCATATCTAGCAGTAGTTTCCTTCATCTAAGGTATATATATGTATGTGGGTATGGATATTCTAGTTTTGTAGCTTTGTTTATCAATACCTCAAGCACTGACCTTGTCGAGTTTTCAACCATCAGGTAATTCAATGACCTCATACATAAAACCATGGAACATAGAACAAGGGGAAGTAAAGAGTGGGCGTGCCGCGTGCGTCACTATTATGCGCTTTTGCTTTAAATTGCCTTAGTGATACTTACCATATCATTAGGAGATAGTCGTCTTGCGAAAATCTATTATACACTGAATTATGCCGTATTGTGCCATCCTTGAATGCAGAAATGATAGTAGAATACAGATGATTAAAAATGGAGATATTTCATATCATTCGAAAGTACAATTTTCATTTTATTTTAATTAAATTCCTGATTTAATATAATCTCTAATGATATAATAGAAAGTCAAGCTAAAATCAACCGTACACCTTACATATAAAGTTCATTTTAGGTTGACCTAATTTTTCTAGAAAGATATACGTAATGACAGTCATTACGTATATCGTTCTAGAAAGTTCTCTACTCAAATATGATCAACTGAAAACTACGGAAAAATCAATACTGCCATCTATTGTAGAATAGCGAAACTATTACGATCTTAAGTTTCACTATTGTACAAATAGATGAGTCTATTTTGAATAGACTACAAAAGGACGTAAATTCTCTTTTTTTTGTAGCAAAATAAAATTTATTGTAACGCAGTTTAGTATATTTTTAAATGTTCTGTTTGTGTGTTTCAGATAATTGTTGTTTAAAATGAAAACGACCAATGAAACAATGTTTGCATTAGTAGTTTATATGCAATAATGCTTATTTTATGTGTGAGTATGGCGATCGCGGTACTGATACAAATGTTTGTACTTGCCAATTCCGCTTGTTCTATGTTCTATGCATAAAACCATTATTGATTTTACATTTCATTCCAATCACGTTAAGTATAACGTCTAATTAATTGGCGGAGTACCTAAATCTAAGTAAATTAGTCACGACCAAAACACATTAAGACTTTATAAGAATAGGTTATTTAAGTAAAAAAAGCCATACATCCTCCCTAATAATATAAATGCGAAAGTATGTTTGGATGAATGGATGGCTGCTTGTTACACTTTCATGCAAAACAGCCGAACCAATTTGGATGAAATTTGACACACATATAAATGATGTACATGTATACTTACTTTAAGTAAATAAGCCATACATCCTCCCTAATAATATAAATGCGAAAGTATGTTTGGATGAATGGATGGCTGCTTGTTACACTTTCATGCAAAACAGCCGAACCAATTTGGATGAAATTTGACACACATATAAATGTTGTACATGTATATTTACTGTTCAAGGTCATCATTCAGAATCCCGTTTCAAAATTACCACAAAATTATTTATTTATTGTTACATTTAACAGTTTATTGTACATAACAATGATTCTACAAAAAAAAGAAACAATACGTAGAAAAGGTAGACTTATGTCTAAGGTAAGAAATATTTTTTCCAGCGTGTTCAGGAATCGATTAAAAAGAACAGCGGACGTTGTGCACCAATCAGCAATCACCATAAACCGAAAACCGAGATTCACGATCCGCCATCGCAATACACGCCATAGTGAGGGATTCCACACCCAACATCTTAACGGTTGGCCATCTACGACTGTTTAATTTGACCGTACCTTATTGATAGGATCAGTTAAATTCTGGAACAGCCTACCTCATACGGTTTTTCCGAGGAGCTTTGACATTAGGATTTTTAAAAAGAGGATCATTATTTCTTAGAAGCCGGCATCGTGTTGGCAACTAACTTTTTCTGTTGTATATTTACAACATATATGTGTAAGCAAAACAATGTCTACTATGGGCAGTAGACACTGTTTTCCTTCAGGTGGTCCGTTCGCACGTATGCCTAGAAATTTAATAAGTAAAATAAATTAAAATAGTTATTCGATTCGCATGAAATAGAGAAATAGCACATAAGTATAATTGGACCTAGATAATAAAAATTAAAAATAATTATTTATACAATGATTGACGAAACTATTAATAAAACAAAATATATATATATATATATATATATATAATTATATATAAAAAACTATAATGATGATTATATCAATTTTTAAGGGACTTTTAATTTCATTGCATTTTTCAAGCCATCTACTATTAATAGCTCGATACTTACGATAAGTGACAGAGTTGTATGTGCTTTACCGAAGCACGGGATATTAGTCCTATAATACAATTTTTTGATCGAGCCGGGCATCGAACCTGCAACCTCATGATCTGAGCCAACAGTTTAAGCATGGGACCAACGAGACAGACAAACAGTTTTCTTATATAAAACGACCTTTGATCTGTGACATTGAAATCAAAACTCAAAAATATTCCATACTAAACGACGCACGCAGGTTCACTCGCGAGAAAATTAAGAAGTCATAAATATAATGTTTCATACAAACTTTTATCCACTTTTTCAGCCTCCTAGGGGTTGATTTTTGAAAATAAATTATAGCCTATGTTTGACTCCGGGTATTCAACTATTTCATTACCAAATTTCATTAAAATTGCTTCAGTGGTTGAGCCGTGAAGACGTAACAAACGAACAAACAGATGGACAGAAAGACAAACTGCAGACTTTACAATACTAATATGGATAACACGATGACAACACTACCTTTTTATGTACTTTCAAGATAGCACAAAGCTGAATTTAAACATGACATTCAAGGTCGTTTGTAAAAAAGCACGAAATACTGTTAGAAAATTAAACCGTGATGAATTAATTTTTTGACAAAAACTCACAGTGCACATGCAAAATGCATTTTTCGTTCCAGCGTGAAGCAATTTATAGTTGGAATTTCAATACATGAACTAATACAACATTTTTTGTGTATTAGTGGATGTTTTTGGCTTTACACTGGAACGGAAAATGCATTTTGCATGTGCACTGTGAGATTGTTAGTGCTATAATTAAATGCATCTGTAGCACAAACTCCAAGTTCTCCATAGTTCGTTAGTTGTTTAGCTGACGAGTGTGGTGATCCTCTTTGTGACAAATCACATGTATAGAAAACTCTATATAATTTTTTCCGCAGTAAAACTGCAGCAATCGACTTGCTATTTCCTGTATCTCCAGAGCCCTACATCAGATCTTCACTAAATTAAAATGAGACTACTGGGAATATGGAGGGTATATTCCCAGTAGTCTCAAACAAAAAAAAAATTAAAAACGGGTTATAAATGACCGAGTTATGAGGTAACAAACATAAAAAACGTGTAGCCGAATTGATAGGTAACCTCCCCTTTTCTGAAATCGGTTGAAAATGGGTCAGGTCCCGGCAGCTGTACTCAGAAATTTATAAATAATAAACATAAAAATAAGATTCTCTGAATATATTTTGTTCACCACATTACCCGTTAGCTGGAGTACATGCGTCATTGGAAATGAAAGTGTCATCGTTAACAGCGCGATAAAGGAATTTTTTGCTTCGATTCGGTAAATTTCCATTAAAAATACATTCTTAATATTTTATCGGATTTACCCTTTACCCATTAATAATATCAACTTTAATATATTTCGATATTGGCACTTGCAATTTTGTACACAGTTAAATTATAACATAATATTGTATTTATAAGTCGTTCCTGTGACGTTTTGAAGAAATAATTATAATCAGGAGAATATATAAATATTCTTTTTGTATATAACTTGTATTAATTCTGTGGTATTTTAAATACCTTTTAAGCGGAACGTTACTAGTACGAGTTCAGACTGATATTACATTTTTGTATATTATATATGTAATAGGTACTTAAAATAAAATTTGATATAGCAGCGGCTACGTGCTTGCCGGGTACTGCTAGTGCAAGTATCTACTGTTCATTTTGTATATTATTTATGTTACTTTTGTATATTTTGTATATTATACATCAATGCTTGTCATTGTCGTGTTTCGGTTTGGAGGGTAAGGTATAATTCCGCCACATGAATAGCAACACACCATTAACGTCTCTGGTGACTCTATAGTCACCGGAGACGGGATGGTTTATCTTTTATCATGAGAGCTATCTACTTCTTTGTTATCATAGATATGAAAGAATAGATTTATTTGGGGAATAGTCCAAAAGAACTGATGCTAATCAGCCATAAATTAGTCGGTTGGAGAGGCGGCTGGTGAATCCAGGTGAAACTGAAGTATTCGTAAGTAAAGTCGGTACTCGTATTCAAAGCTAGTTTAATACTGCCGTTGCACATTAATTGATTTACAGATACCGACAGAGTGACATCTGTCAACCTGACGCTCGTAGGACCGTCACATGTGATGTATAAACATAACAGAAACCCATTATTATTAACCAACTTTAGATGTCACATTAATATTGACAAAGGCGTAGGACACGCTTTTCACTTTCTCGTACATGTTAAAATGTTGTATGTTAATTATTAACAAATCTAGGTTAAAGAGCCTCATATATCGTATACTTGATAGTCATGAAGTGCTTAGAAGATGAAATTCCCAAAAAAATCTGGTTATTATGGTATGGTGCTGATATTAAACTGGCCAAAGGAAATGAAAAAGGACTCTTCAAACAAAAAAATAGACTACCGAGATCTCCAAACATGTAATTGTAATCCAAAATTATATTATTATAGATAAGTAATAACATAATAGCTAAATATGAATTTAAATCACAATTTTAACTAAAGCACAAATCTAATCTAAAGTACCAGAAGTATGTACAGTAGAGTGGTCCGTAATTTTTTTCTTTTCCCGATTAGCAACCCCGTAAATTTGTAACATGCATTAAAACACTACTTTAAGCGAAAAGGGTGCTCAAAAGGGTAAACTTTTCAGTGTATTTTCAAAAATACGTAATGTCGAGATTTATTATAAATATTTTTTAAGTGTTCATTAAACTATGTTAAATTTAAAACATGTTTTATAATGTTATTATTTTTTTTAAAACTAGCAATACCCGTGCGAATAATTCGCACTAAATAAGAATAATAATTATTATTACTTTACAAAATTACAAAAAATATTTATTTTATTTATTCTTTATTACAAAACTTCTTGAGTTGATTAAAATAAATTGAACAAAAAATTACCGACCATCAATCATGTTGACGTTGTTGTATTATGTCCATAAAATGATGTAGAATTTATGTGGAGTAATTGTGAGGTTTTCTCTAAAAAGTGAGACAACCGTATTAGACGTCGTGATCTTGAAATATTGTTGAGAATAAACTAATTTTCACCCTTCAGAATTTTTTATTACTATATCACCAAATATTACCGAAAATTGTAAAATATTTGCGATTTTAATATTATAGTAAAAGTTTGATCAAATTTATAAAAAGACAACGAAAACTCCACATTATTAAATTATAAGAATTCCAAAAAGAATATTTGTTTTTAGTACTGCTAAACTTCTTAATACAGCTTATACAAACACCTTGAATTCTATTAAAATCGCGGAAAATAGAGATTTTTATAATAATCACAGGAGAAAACGCAAGATGATTATACTTAAATTGACAAGACGTTGGAACAGATCAAAGAATGCTGAAAATTCTAACATAAGAATGTTACAAATAGTGATTACTAATTTAGTATTGTCAACTCAATAAGGCGAATTAAATATCATGAATGGAATTATAGAGAGTATACTTTTGTGAGCTATTGCTCAAAGAAGTCGTTTCGCTCGGCTTATATAAAAAAATCCAATGTGTGTAAATGTTCTAATGGATTCCGAAATAGCTAAAAGTTTTTTTGATGAAAGTTTTAAGCTATCTTCAGATTAGTCTGGTCGATGAATCTGTGAAGTTTGGAAGCGATTGAATTAACAGGATTTATTTGGCTAATTTTGTGTCTTATATCTGTTGCGGTGTCATGTTTACATCATTCCTCCGCACTTGTAATATTGAATCTTACTAAAGCCAGTATGTAACTCGCCGGCACCTCGATCACGCTCAGCAATAAAATAATAGTTATACTCTTTAAAGACTTTTATTTATAGTCCACAAAAATACACATTTTTGGTTACATGCTCAACACTGGTGACCCCGACGTGATCTAGAGGTGCCGTGCCAAAATTAAAAAAAAAATCGCAATATTAGTAGGTCCGGAAAACGACTTATATGTGTGGACTTTAAATTCAGTGATAAACTTACAAACTTTTAAATAAACTTTTCAAGTGCCAGTTAAACATCATATTCGATAACATGATGGAGACTATTAAGCCAGTAGCAATAGCAGAGGTAGACACCTCTGCCTCGCTTTTAGCAGAGTTTATCAGTGCTACTCGTGTAAAGTAGGGGCGGTTTACTAGTTCACCCACTCTAATTTTAGTTTATAACTCTTTAACTACTAACTCCACTCTAATTTTGATAAAATTTGACATGGAGATAGTTCAACAATATCCAGACAAACAGGTTTTTTTTCAAAAATCAATGGATAAGGGACTGAAAAAGGGAAAATTTGTATGAAAGATTATTAATGACATGTTACTCTACTCACGAGCGAAACTGTGCGGGTCAGTTAGTTATAAATATAAAATAACCATTTTCTAAATATATTTTGTCTGAAAATTTTCCTCTAACTGGAGTGTGCGTCATTGGAAACGAAAGTCAACTTTAAACTAATGATAGATATTTATTTTTACCAGCAATCGACCTGTGACCGAAATTCAACCATAGACTAGCCTATAAAATCTCTTTTAATTTTTTTTAATAGAAGTGTATAGGCTATAGAAAGGGCGTAAATGGAATACACCGCATCAATCTAGAATATGTTATTAATTTTTCTTTATTATTTTTTCTTATTCTATTATTAATTTTTCTTTATTATTAAATTTTTTTTTAATTTGAATGGTTTTCTGAAGTTATTGATGTAATAATTAGGTACTAGTATTACATTACATTTTTTATTTTTTTTTAATTTTAGATTGTTTAATAACGTATACATGTATATGCATACTTAACGTAAATTAAGGTACCTAAATGTAATTATAATTATGATTTTGTTTTGTTTATTTTTTTCTTTTTGTTTTTTCTTTGTTTTCTTTTTTTATGGTTTTTTTCTCTTTAAAGTTTGATAAGAGACTTTAGCCGTAAAGAAAATAGTGTACACGTATGTATATTATCGTGTATTTCACATGAATGTAGTAATGTTTATTTTTATTTGAATGTATTTTTTATGCAAATTATTCAGAAATATTAGGTTTCTACAATCCTCCACAATATTAGACAGTGATCCCACGAACAAACTTTGATTAATAAAAAACTGATTTTTTGTGAAAAGCTTCGTTTTAATGAGACGTCCATCTTTTCTTTATTCGAAAACCCTTGAATCTGGTGACTAAAAAAGATAGGTAAAAAAGAATACTTTAAAGTGTCAAACTAAGAAAGTTTCCACTTTACGTGTAAGACAAAGATAACCATTGAATTATAATTATAATTAAGGTGTTGAAGCAACAGGAGGTTGTTTTTATTAATATCTCATAACTCCGAATCTTTATAGTGGAGAACTCGTCACAAAAACCATCGAATGTGTAATTTTTACGTGTTTTTCAAAAAATAATCAAGCGATTAAAGCAAAACATAATTATTGTTATTAATAAAATATTTGTCCTTCACCTAATTATAATGCTCGAAGCCCCCTAACTTTATTAGTTACGCGATTCGAGTTTTTTTTAAGATAGAAAAGATTTGTGTCTCGTAAAAATGAAGCTGTTCACAAAAAAATCAGCTTGTTATTAATCAAAGAAAAGTTTGTTTCTGGGACCACAGTCTATATAAACCTTAGCGGAGCCAAATTTGATACTCCACCATTTACGCAATCGCCTTAAAAACTTTTCCTTTGATGTATTAATATATAGATATTTCAAAGTGCCGTTTCCTTTTTATCTTTAATGCTTCGGCCACATCTGCGTGTATCGTCCAGAAAATATTTGCGCGCTAAAACCATTTGACCTACCGCCAACCGCGTGAAAAGCACACGCAGTCCGAATGGTCTTTTTGCCACTAATTAAGATTACTAAATAGTTATATTTTGCCACGATATCCGATAATAGTTGGTCACATCTGCATGTATCGCGTCATTGCGCGAAGCTTTCTGACGAAAGATGCAAATACGGCCACAGCATAACGTACCCGCAACAACGAAGAAAACAATTTTTTACATCTAAATCCATTCAGCTGTTGGGCGTTAGGGGAAACAACATATCATACACATTATATACACACATTATATATATACACACACACATTATACACATTATATAATACACATTATACACTCCATTCATATTTATTATAATAGTAGTGGGATTACTAAAAATAAATACTCTAAGGTTATCGCTTATCACTTGTTTACTCAACGCCGTCAATGGATGACGTGCAGCCGCGCCCACTGCGCCGTTTATTTCATTTATATATACTTACCAGCTGTTGCCTGTGTTCGTCCGCGCGCACTTCGTTTACTCCGCACAGCTCCTACCCCGTAGCTGATAGCGTGATAATATGTAGCCTATATGTTGACCAGACCTAAAAGTAATATTCATGCAAAATCCATGCAGACGAACAGACAAACAGACAAACAGACAAACAGACACACAGACAAACAGACAAAACAATAAAAATTCTAAAAACTATATTTTTGGCTTCGATGTCAATTGTAGATCACGCCCCAAGTATTCTTTTAAAAAAATATTCAATGTACAGTTTTGACTTTCCTACGATTTTATTATATGTATTTTTTTTTTATAACATAAGATAGCAAACAAGCAGATGGGTCTCCTGATGGAAAGAGTCAACCATCGCCTATAGACACCAAAGGTGTTAATGGTGCGTTGCTATCTTGTGGCGAGGTCTAATGCCACATGCATAAGTTTACCGGCTACCTTACCCTCCAAACCGGAACACGACAGCGACAAGCACTGACGCTATTGCGGCAGGAATAGGTAAGGCGGTGGTACCAGACCCGGGCGAGACAATGCAGAACTCTACCACCTAGTAGCCACGATGGTAGTGACTCGATAGCCAATCGGTCGCCTTTTACGACCTGCCTGGCAGAACAGCAGTTGGCCTATTCTTAAAAGGAGGCCGGGACCAACACGGCGAAAAACTACCTTATCTTATCTGTACTACTATATAGACTACGATACAGATTGATTGGTAAAATATCGTACATATCGAAGGGCGTGATAATTGATGTGCACCAAGGCTCAATAAATACTATTCTCTTTTAATGGACTCAAGTTACCACGCATTATCTCTTTTTGTTTTCTTTTTCTTTTTCTTGTGTTGATCTCGGGCTCTTTTGAAGAATAGGCCAACTGCCGTTCTGCCAGGCAGGTCGCAAAAGGCGACCGATTGGCTATGCGAGTCACTACCATAATTACTACTATGTGGTAGAGTTCTGCATTGTCTCGCCAGGGTCTGGTATCACCGCCTTACTTATTCCTGCCACAATAGCGTCAGTGCTTCTCACTGTTGTGTTTCGGTTTGGAGGGTAAGGTAGCCGGTAAACTTATGCATATTGCATTAGACCTCGCCACAAGATAGCAACGCACCATTAACACCTTTGGTGTCTATAAGCGATGGTTGACTCTTTTCATCAGGAGATTATAATCTGCTTATTTGTTATCTTATGATACAAAAAAAGTTAAAAGGTAATGTCAAAAATTATTTTTTCCCATATAAATTAATTCGTCATTGATTTATCCCAAATAAATTGACCGATTTTGATTTACGATATTTGGCGCAATTTTTAAGGGAAAAAAATGATTAGATTTCGGTATATATGCTTAGAAGTTATTTTAAAAATATAAAGTAAATTAAATTAATTTATGTAAGCAACATAATTTTGGTATTTAAAATGCTGCAACTTTTGAAAACTTAATTCGATTTTGATTTTGAAGCGGCATTAGACGCAGTTTTTTAAGTTCTAAAATATTCTCAAACTTCAATCAATCAGTGGTTAAAGAATCTAAAGAAGAAGAATAAGAAAACAAGTTATGACAAAAAAACACCTTTTCCAAAATTTTTCGTCAACGATTACTCCCGAACGGATAAACAAATTTTGCCGCAAATGAATTTAAAATCGGTTTGAACACAGTTTTTTAAGAATAGAGCTGATTAGATTTTGTAATCAATCGGTTGAGTTTGGAAATATTACAAAAAGCGTTGCTTTTCCTAAAAAAAAATAAGTTTTTCGCTCTCCACCTACTCACCGACCCACCGACAAAATTTTCGTGTAGTGTAGTGTAGTTTCGTGTAGTGTCGTGTGTGTACCTAAATCTGTATTATTTATGGTAATAGGATGATCGGGACAGGAAAGTACGTGGCGAGGCCTCCTGAAACTGGGTAAGACCACAGAATACTTAGAGACTAACAGAAGTCAATGTTACATACAAGTAATATTCGAGCATAGCACACATAAACACCTCTCACGGACGCGATATCTCGGACTGGTGCGGAACCAACTGTACCGAACCATTCCGAGATATCGCGTCAGTGAGAGGTGTCTATGTGTGCGTTCCTCGAATATCACATGTATGTAGATTGACTACTGTTAGTCTCCAGTATTGTGGTAAGACGGTAGCGTCGGGCTCGAAGTCCGGGCTAAAAGCCGCAACATAAATGGAGAATTTTCGTGATGTGTCATTTTCTCAAAATAACGTATCGATAATTCTTTCATGTATTGCATGATGGTAGGGAGTTCTAGGTCCCGGTGAAGATCTGCATTGCGCGTGTATCATAGTGCGCCGGTTGCCATACGCATGAATTTATTTTGAACGACCTGAAATTTATGATGGTTGCTAGGAGTGATGTGAGCAAACGCTATGCTTGCGTACGTCAATATAGGATGTACATATATAAATGTTTTGTTAAGTGTCACTTTGTTCCTAAGTGACATTTTACTATGTCTGTTTATTGGGAAGTGTAGTTTGCTAAATACTATTTTGGCTTAGTTTATGACTTTCTTAATATCAAGGTCATATTATTGTTCAGTGTGACACCGAGGTATTTGACATGTATTTGACATTCCCTAGGGATCGCACCGTCGTACATGGTGATTGTGCCAAGACTGGGCACAGCCCCCATGGTCTGGGGGTAAGAAATTCCGTTGAAAGTATACTGCCATTCTTTTCTCCAGATTAACTCCGATACGCCATTGGTTCGCAATCGCCCAGGGCTGTGGCGGCTCGTTGTATTCTGGCTGTGAGGTGAGACCTATTACGATGAGACGTATACAAGGCAGTGTAATACATACGTAGCGGGAAGAGACTCAAAATGATGCGTTGCTAATAACTAGGTAGTTGCCACATTTTACCTTATTCATTCAACCTTGACCGTAAATGAGCCGACATATTATTATTTTAAGTACCTGCGCAATGGATGACGAGCACAACTTTGCCTAATAAATTAAATTTAAATGTTGATAAAGTTCCTGTCATCATAATTGTTGAATTTAAGCCAAATTTCTCGTTAAATTAAGCACATTGATTTAATTTAGAAACGCCTTATTCATGTATCATAAATTATAATTTAATGAATTTATATCTGTCTGCACATTTTCCTAGCAAACACATGCTCATTTCGAAGTATAAACCAACCGCTTTGTTACTAGACATTTCGTAAAAGTCTAGAGTCCGCCCTACCGCCTGACCACGGACATTCGCGCCCGTGAATTTTTGCGTTGTCGAGCGGAGCGTCTCATGAATAGTACATTATTATAAATTTGTTTTATATAAATTTATTATTACTAGCGATCGCCTGTGGCCAAAATTGGACCAAACTATATTATACCGAAATTACACTAAACTATAAAATCTCTTTTGATTTTGACAGCAGACTTTCGCAATAATGAAAATAATACCTAGAGATGTATGTATATGGACCTGTATGTCACATGAATGTAGAGTGTGTAATATTTATTTTCATTAATTTAATGTATTTCTAATGTATAATATTTTAAAATATAATGTTTCTGCAACTCTTCGTATTGTAAACTTTAACTGTGCCAAATTACATACTCCACCGTTCCCGCAATTGTCTTAAAAAGGGGTTTAAAGTTTTTCCTAGACGTATTAATATATAGATATGTAATGTACTTGAAGTCGTGGCCAGGCGGTACATATATCTGCAGCAATAACGTCTCCTTTAACATTTGAAGATAAGGACCATGAAGTATTAGGTAAAGGTGGAGATAGCACTCGAATTAATCAATTGAAACATATACCTACGTTATATCTCTATCTCTGAGGTTTCGGCATCTCTTTTTATACAGCTTTGTTAGAAAGAGAGGGTAAGACCTCAGAAGATGATAACAGTATTCAAAGTTTTGTTTCAAGTAGGTGTTAGAAGTGTTGCTTTACAGCTTCGTGGTAAGGACTAAAGTAGCCGGTAAACTTATGTGTATGGCTTTACATCGCCGCCAAACGGATAACGTATCAGTAACATTGCTGGTATCTGTGGCAGACAATTATCTGTTTTCATCTGGAGAACCAACTACTAATTTGGTATCATAAGGTTAATATTTACTTCCCTCTACGTTAGTAGTGATAGAAAGTTTTACTACTGAAACTGATTTTGTCCCGACTTTCAGAAATTAAGTTTTCAACAGATCTCTTTGAGCGTTTTGACATCCAAGGAACTAGTTTTAAATACTTTCACGTTAACTTCGGTATGTCTATGTATGTCAAACAGGGGCTAACCAGTTTTTCAATAATCTACCCCTAAGGTGCTGTATAGAGAATGTAAGTTTGTCTGTAAAATATGTATGATACGTTAATTAACTCGCGGGCGAAGATGCGCGGGTCAGGTAGTCAAATATAAATAAGCAAAAAAAATCAATCTGGACATAATATAACAGAAATACACGATAGATTTTCAGCCACCGATTAGGCCGTAGCATTGTGCGGAGCAATCGCGCCATCTACTCCTTTGGCCCCGCGCAGGGGCAGGTTGAGCACGCGGTCTTTTCCTACTTGACCGAAAGCCCTGTTTTCACTTTGATTAGTGCAAGTGCGAGTGTTTAATGCAGGTGTTTAGTATTAAGCAAAAAGTACGTAATGACAGCCATTGATCAGTGCGAGTGATTAGTAATCAGCCTCTATTCACTTTTACTGCTCTGATTACTCATCACTTGCACTGATCAACGGCTGTTCACGTATTTTTTGCTTAATACTAAACACCTGCATTAAACACTCGCACTTGCACTAATCAAAGTGAAAACGGGGCTTGCGACAAACTAAATTAAAGGAGAATTACATAGAGAGTCCAAATTAATAAATTAACAAATTATTTTTGTAGCCCCACCCGACTCAATAACAGTCGTACATGGTGATTGTGCCAAGACTGGGCACAGCCCCCATGATCTGGGGGTAAGAAATTCCGGTGAAAGTATACTGCCATTCTTTTCTCTAGATTAACTCCGATACGCCATTGGTTCGCAATCGCCCAACCCAACCTGCGTCGCTTCTGTCCGTTTGGCCCCGGTTACACCTTAATTAGTGCGAATGCGAATATTTAATGCAGGTGCTTAGTATTAAGCTAAAAACACGTGTAGACAGTTGTTGATTAGTGCGAGAATGTGAGTGATTAGTAATCAGCGTCTATTCACTTTACTTACTATTAATTCCTCGTACGAATCAACGACTATCTTCACGTATTTTTTGTTTAACACTAAGCACCTGGATTAAACACTCGCACTCGCACTAATTAAAGTGTAAGCGGGGCCAAACGGGAAAAAGCGGCGCGGGTTGTTAACTGTTACTGAGTCGGGTGGGACTACAAACATAATTTGTTAATTTATTAGTTTCGACTCCATTTGTAATTCTTTAATTTTACTTTGTTAATCAGAATCTGGAGCCGGATGTAAGTTTTTCTACGTTTTTACTTTTGCAACAATGTCAAAAAATATTTTAAAAGGTATTAATAATTTTAATAAGAAAGGAAAAGTTAAACCACATTCTTATCCTTGAGGTCTAAATATAAATTATTATTTGATTAATTCACACCAGCTACTTGATTCGAAAGGATGATTTTGGGAACAGCAGGGTGACATTTCTCCGCTTGTATTTCCAGGAGTTTTTATGACTCACTTTCATTTACTCCGCGTGGCAGTAGAAGCCACTGAAATGGAGCCTGGCTCTTGTATTGTGCCAGACCAGCCAGACCTACCTGCTGTGATGGCCCGTAAGGCTAGCAGTAATTCAGACATTGCGAAAAAAAAATTAATGGAAAGCATACCCTCCTTTTTTCGTCAAGCCAGCTAGCCAGCCACGATGCTAATTCCAAGGCCCATCAGCTCATTGCATCGGCTGCCCCGTTAGTGTTCCTCGATTTTTTTCAAATTCTCTTTTTTAAAATTCGGTCGAATATTCTAGTCAAATTTACATAATTTTTACATAATTTTTTTATCAAAAAAAGTCCGCTAGAACACGAGTGTGGCACCGCTGGTCCGTACCGCTGAAGGGTCATAATGATGGAACCAGTGGGCCAGCTTCTTGTCAGGTGACGTCATAACTGTGGAGGTTAATGACGTCACACAAGGACAAGTAAGGGGAAAAGAAGATCTTCCCAGCCAAGCAAGGTGTACTGCCTGGGAACCGAAGTCCATTTGATAAGCGTTGAAACTTTTATATAGCTTGTACAAGATAAATAATTGTGATATCGCGATTCGGGATTTTATTTTGAATTTCATCATTTTTTTTCTTGTAGCGTTTGTGATGTTTTTGTGCCGCTACAATACTCTCCCCCAAGACCGAAGGTCGATCTGGTTGTGCCAGTGAAGAGTAGGTGCCTTGAGTGCTCGAGTCTGCGGTGCATCGAGACGAGCCGAATATGGGCGGTCTTCGGTGATTCGGGACGACTGCGCCTCCACTGTAGTTCGCAATGAGTCGGAACGAGCGGGACAGGGTTTGCTGCATGGAGATCCAGTGAACGTAGGAAGTTCGAAGTGGATTCCGGAAAGCGTAGTTGAGGCGTAGCCTGTGAAGCTGGCTGATGCTGTTTGGAAGCAGAGGGGAGTATATTAGACGCTGATGGTCAAAAGATTGATGCGTGTTGTTTTGCCAAGGGTCACCACTGTGGCATGTTGATAGCTGTTAGTGGTGATAATCACGTCGGGATGAACACTGTGGCGCCACTAGTCCGTACCGCTGAAGGGTCATATTGATGGAACCAGTGGGCCAGCTTCTTGTCAGGTGAGGTCATAACCGTAGAGGTTAATGACGTCACACAAGGACAAGTAAGGGGAAAGGAAGATCTTTCCAGCCAGGCAAGGTGTACTGCCTGGGGACCGAAGTCCATTTGAGAAGCGTTGAAACTTGTATATAGTGTTATAAGATAAATAATTGTGATATCACGATTCAGGATTCTATTTTGAATTTCATCATTTTTTTTCTTGTAGCGTTTGTGATTGTTTTTGAGCCACTACACGAGTTAACTGTAATTATAAATTATAGATAGATAAGTATTAAAACATCACCTATATTGTGGACCTTAGGGACGAGTTACACAAAGCCAAGGCCAAGATATATGGAAAATTTTGTGACCTAGATTTAACTGTGTTGTTTAGAAACCCCAATATTAGTTATTTCTTAAAGTGACTGTGACGTTGCTCACATGTCTAGTGTATTCGGCTAGTGATCATGTAGTTTTAGTTTTTTTCATGGATTGGGTGAAAAAATCTGAAGGTCAGTTTAAAAAAAATTGACTATTTTAATGAGCTATAATCCGGGTTATTGTCGGAAATTGAAATGCCGGCAGCTTGGAGGCCAATGGTGATTTTTTATACCATAAGATAGCAAACACGCAAATGGCTGTCCTGATGGAAAGAGACAGCAATCATCTATGACACCAAAGGTGTTAATGTTGCGTTGCTATCATTTTGGCAGATTCTTAATACTGCATGCATAAGTTTACCGGCTAACTCACTGTACAAACCGGAACACGGTAGTGACATGCCATGGCGCTACTGCGACAGGTACCAGACCCAGGCGAGACAATGCAGAACTCTACCACTTAGTAGCCACGATGATAGCGACTCGCATAGCTAATCGTTCACCTCTGTTGACCTGTTTGGCAGAAGGACGGATGGTCTATTCTTCAAAGGTAGCCCAGAGCAACACGGGGTGTCGTGTTAACATCTCCGTGTATCGAATAAGTAGGCACATACTTAAAACTAATATTTCTGACTATTGCGAGAAGTATGAAATACTTGTAATTTTTAATTTTTTTTATTTTATTTTTAGTAGGTTTTATTGATAGAAATGAAATGAAAATATTTATTTGCAAGAATATGGGTATTACAAGTTGTTAAAATTAATTAAATTACCAACATAATAATATGGTGTGCAAATATTTAAAAATTATCATTGTAAAATACTATAATATTCCTTTAAACTCTTTGTATCGATTTTTGAGAATTATTTCACACAACAAAGGTTATTTTTATAATTACTTACAAAGTTTCATTTTTCGTGTATTCAAAATGTTTATAATTTACAAAGTTATTTCACCATTTACAAAATTTTATCAAGTACATTTAAATTTTTTAAGGCAAATTCCTCAAACTTATATTTCTATCTATTTAAATAGCAGTATCAAATAAATAAAAACATTTAATTTTATTGTTTAAAATTTCTTTAACATCATAATAATATGTTTTGTATAACAGCAAATCAAACAACTTTACTATAAAGAGATAAACATCGCTCATAGACATCAAAGATGTTACACACACACATTACATATTCTGTAGTTTCTATGAAAATGTCAACAACATAACGTTTTACTACGGAGTAACGTAACACTTCCAAATTAGCCTTTACTGTCACGTGACTTAATGTTTTTTCCGAAATTATATGCAAAAAATATTATTAATATTATCTTTTAAAATAAATATTTTGGTTTTTTATTATATCCATATCATAATAATTATGATAATATGTGATATTTATTCATATATGTGATATGTAATAATTATGATACGTAATATTATCATGATTAATCGGATATATTGTAGTTTCTATTAATGATTAATGAAAACTACAATATATCCGATTAATTCTAAGTGAAAACAAGTCCATCGTTGTAATAAGCGCTACAAAATTCCTCTTTGCTTATTAATATATAGATTAATAAATAAAAGGCTACGTGACAAGGGTGTAAATATCTAGACTAATGTTTATATGCCTGAAATTACGAAATAGCAGCCACCATGACTCCACGTCTAAAACGTGTCACAAACTTTCTCCATTTTGATCGTTTATAGTTCCAACACTGTCTCTGGGGTAATTTCTTCCTGTAATATTACGTTCTAAATTTACACGTGTATTGAAGTCAAGCGGAAACAATATGATACATAAAAGTAGTTACATAATTTACTGCTGCTACTAATACTTTTATTACTACAACGATATTTGTAACAACTTATTATATACCTCTTAGTTTCCAGCTGCAGCGTGCAACCAGTCCAGCTTAAATCAGCAATAACAGTTTTTGGTGAATCCCGCGAGATCAACTGTTTTTTCCGGGATAAAAAGTAACTTATGATAAGATCATTATCAACCTGTATGTCAAATTTTATTCAAATTCGTTTAGTAGTTTTTGTGTGATTAAGTAACAAACATCCAAATTTTTGCAATTATAAGATTATTGCTAATGCCATTATATGATAAAATAGTTTAAAAATGTTATTTAAAAAACGGTCATAAAAAACATGAATACACACGTAAATACTGTTACGTACATAATAAACACCCAAAGTCAGAAATACAATTAATTCCGTCATACCCGTTTTTCTATAGAACGTCGAGGCGCACAGATTTTAAGCATCGCCATATGGTGGATGTTGCACGTAACCAGACATAGCGGTTCGACTTTTTTTTTATACCATAAGATAGCAAACAAGCAGATGGGTCTCCTGATGGAAAGAGTCAACCATCGCCTATAGACACCAAAGATGTTAATAGTGCGTTGCTATCTTGTGGCGAGGTCTAATGCCACATGCATAAATTTACCAGCTACCTTACTCTCTAAACCGGAACACGACAGCGACTAGCACTGACGCTATTGCAGCAGGAATAGGTAAGGCGTTGGTACCAGACCCGGTCGAGCCGATGCAGAACTCTACCACCTAGTAAAACTCGACATTCTTCATTCAAACCGCAAGGGACTGGAGCATGCTTCCTGAGTCTGTGTTCCCCGACGAGTAAAATCTGGGGATCATCAAGAGAAGAGTGAACAGGCACCTTCCAGGAAAGCGCGTTCCATCTTATGTCGCATCTAAGCTTACCACCAGGCGAGATCGTGGTCAAGCACTTCCCTATTGTTAACAAAAAAAAATACAAAGTCCTATGCTCACTGCAATATTTTTTATATCATTAGATAGCAAAGAAGCAGGTGGCTCTCTTGATGAAAAGAGAAACCCTCGCCTGTAGACACCAAAGATGTTAATGTAGCGTTGCTATCCGTGTGGCGCGGGACATGCATAAGTCTACCGGCTACCTTATCCTTCAAACAATGACAGGCATTGACGCTATTGCGGCTATGCGAGTCACTACCATAGTGGCTACTAGGTAGAGTTCTGCATTATCTCGCCCGGGTCTGATACCACCGCCTTACTTATCCCTGCCGCAATAGCGTATGTGCATGCCAATGTCGTGTTCCGATCTGGAGGATAAGCTAGCAGGTAAACTTATGTACATGTGGCGTTAGACCTCATCACAAGATAGCAACGCACTCTTTACATCTTTGGTCTCTATAAGCAATGGTTGACTCTTTCCATCAGGAGACCCATGTGCTTGTTTCCTATCTTATAAAAAAATAGGTAAGACGGTGGTACCAAATAACCGGGTGACACTTAGGTATAGCCAATCGGTTGACTTTTACGACCTGCCTAGCAGAACGGCAGTTGGTCTATTCTTAAAATAAGGCTAGACCAACATAGAGAACAAGTGTTTGTCCCTGCTGAGTACTACTTTTTATAAAACTAGGGAAAATTCGGCACTTGGTAAAACTCCATGTTAACTTGTTTTAACTTATATAACGTATCAGCACTTGTACTGTTCTACTTGGTCACTACTTGTACTGTTTTACTTGATTACTTTGTATAAATAGTACACGTTATGTAATACTGTCAACAACAATTAACGCCATACCACTGCGACACGACACAGAACAATGCGCCATACTTTGTATTAATATATAATGTAGTTTTACGAAGTGAACACCAATAACTTTTTATTTTAATTCTCGCCATGAACCGATTATGTAATGTAAACACATCACGATTTTGCAGTTATTTATAGTTTTTTCATAATAATATGTTTTCGTGACAAGTTATGCGGTTTCTGAACTCTATTATATGTACAATAAACTACTGCACAAAAAATTACCCTATATTTATATGTTGTTATATATTTAACAATTTAAATGGAGCAAATTTGCAATAATCGATTTTCAATTTCATTATCTAGGCCCAATAAACTAACCCCTAGACCATGAGGCAAAAAAACATTGTTGAAGTTTTGCTTCTTTTGCCGCGTTAGAGAAAAACGATGAGAGTAAAGGAGACGGATATCTTTCCATATAATCTTGGGCCCTCTTGTAATAAGATGAAAATTATGTAATTTAATAGTTAGTTTAATATTATATGGATACTGAAAATTTTACAGATTTTTGCAATCTGAGAACAGAGATATAAGATACATATTTAGTAAAACCAAAATAAAACTGAGGTTACGTAACTCCTTTACTTTTGTATGAGCAACTCACACTTGTAATAAAGATAACAATGTTTCATGTTTATAAATTGACATAATACAAATTAAAGTATGCCTCCATGTACCTGGAAAAGCGAGGAGGCATTATGCTAGATTAAGGTAATCGTGAGCTGGCCTGTCAGTGATGTCAGTTGTAATTGTCACTTTTAGCTGCATTAAATCCACAGATGTTAAATCGTAGGTATTAAATTCAATGTAATGTAATCAATTGATTATCAAATTGTATCAATTATATATTTTATTTTTTTATTATAAAGGGTTTGTAAAATAATTATAATACTTTTTTTGAATCACACTTCAACCCCTTACATTTAGGCCCAAAGATCCCCTCTCCTTTTTACGAAAAGCGCGCACACCGTCACGAAAAATTTACACTATGAAATTAGTATTGTGTATGTATTAAATACCTTTTCGTTTTCTATACACGTATACGGTAACGCGAAAAATAAAATTTGTATGAAGATTTTAGCTTGTTACGCCAAAGAAGTATAACTTCTTACGTGCGTACATTAGTACACACACGCGTTTTTTATTTAAATTTGTTTATTGTTTTTATTATCTGTATATCAATAAATAGCTTCAGGAGGATTATTGTAAGAACACAAAAGAGCTATACTCTCCACATAATAAATAGCTTTTATGCAATTCATTCTGAATTGCATAAGATTTCCTTACTATGTGGAGACGAAACACATGAACAACATTGTTTTTATTTTCTATTTAAACAGTGAACTTTCTTTTAAATACACGTATATTTTTTCACAAACAGACACTAGGTTTTCAAATACTAACTGTAATATTACAGTGAAACATCAGTTTTCGAAGTTATACTTTTTTGGCGCGTCTGGAAAAAATGATGAGAGTAAATTTTTACCACGAGCGCGCACAACGTCACGAAAACCAACACCATGAAATTAGCTAGGCAACATTTTTTTTTTTATTAGTTGTGTCGTTTTTTCTACAAACATAGGATATCGGAAAAGGAAAGGAAACATATAATAATATTAATAAAAATTGAAATGTTTAATAAAAATATTATTAACCATTATAATTGTTTATATATTGATTTAAATTACAAATGGCCAAAAATAGTTCTAAGATGGTCAAAACCTGTACTTTTACTATAACTAAATGTCTGCATCAGTTCGCTGTATAATTTTTAACAGCACTTAATAATTTCCTAAAGATATAAAAGCTACAATCATTCTAAGAGATTCTAAACCATACCTACATAATATATACCCATGAAATTAAAGAACTATTTTATGAGATCGTTAAATTAATGGCAAAGATCATAGCTGTTCTATTGCATAACGAAATTCACATACATTCCACTGAACTGAAATTTTTGCATCGACATAGGTAATTACTTTATTTTTAACTTGCGGTGTTTACCAAAACTCACAGGTTATTCCATATACAATATAAATGTGAAAGTTTGTATGTTTGGATATTTGGATGTTTAGATTTGGGATATTTATTACTCATTTATCCATAAACGACTAGACCGCTTTGGGCGAAATTTGGCAAACGGGAAATGATGACCTAGAATAGCATAGAGAATATACGTTTTTTATTCCGTAAAAATGGTCAAGTAAGCAAGCAGCAAGTGGGTGTAACAAAAACTTTGTCCAACAGTCAAATGTATTTACTTTTTACCGCTGACTTAAAACAATTATGTACATGTGTAGGTAGGTGTTTGGTGGATATTGGCAAATACATCTTCCCTGGTCAAAATAATTAATTTTAAATAATATTTTTAAATATTATCTACCTTTGATCGAAAATGACAAAAAATGAACGTTTTTTTTTTCAAACAAACAAGAGTAGTTTTGGTAACCTGCAGGCACCTGCGATATCAAAGACGCCGCCACCACTTACGCCAGTTTAAAATATTTGCTTAATTTTGGGAAAGTTTAAGAATAAATACGACTATTTAAGAATACCATAAAATTTTTATTTTTCTTATTTTCATTCATTTTATTACCTTTTTCACAATGTTGTATTTTATTCACCTGATTGTATGACTCTTTCGAGTCGAACACTATTGTTATTACGCACTGTATGTACATACATGTATTTTTTTGTTGGCTGGCTTGCACAGCTTCGCCGGCGAGAAGATTAAAGTTGCGTTTGCACAAACGGGCGACTTGCTTAGCGCCAGTGTTGGCAGACCCGTAAAAAATATTATTGTACCTATCAGAGCCGTAATTTTTTTGTATTTTCAATAAAATTATTGTACATTAAAATTAGATTTCACTGTCGTGTGAATGCTTTAGTTTAAAGAGAATCACTGAAGTAATTTTATTTAATGTTCCGGCAATTATTAAACATTTTTTTAAAATGCAATTTTTCAGTCGTGTATCTATATAGGTACTTGGAAACTCACCGAGTTATTGGTAAAGCGGGAAATTTGACTCACACATTTCAATAATAATAATTTTTTAAAGAAAATAATAATTTTATACAGAAAATTGTTATCGTTCAAAGTTATTGTATTTTTGTCAAGATTGTACGCTCAGGATTGAGGATTTAAAAAACATGAGATTATGATACATGTACAATAATTAATGTACGGCTGCTGAGTGCTGACACTGCTTAGTTAGCACCTAGAGCTTAGCGAACCACCTAACGTGTAGCTTAGTAAAACGGACGTTGTTATACCTCATTTACACGTTTGGCAAGCTTCCACAAGCCACCACAAGCATCCACAAGCACAAGCATGTAATGAGGTGTTGTTTGGCTTGGCTTGCGTGTGCTTGGAGACGATTGTTGCCGATACGGTGTCAGTTTTTAAACACAGATCAAAGGAAGCTTGCGCCAAGCGCTTGCGACGTGTTTACATGTTAGCGCCTATTTGGTGTTACTGTTACGTTTTCTATTGATTTTTATCATCCAACATCTTCTCTACCCAATAGTCACGCCAAACGCAATAGTCACAATAATTTCAACGTCCACCATACTAGCATATCTGGAACACACTAACGTACTTGCAAACGTATAAATGGCATTCAAACGTTTGTAAAGGCTTGCAATTTGTGAAGGTTTGTCAAGCCTCTGCTAGCATGTAAATGTAGCATAAAATGTTCGCGATCGGCCGCACTACCACGCACTACGCAGTAATTGCGTAGTGACCTATCAAAGTAAACAAACGTGTTGGTTTTTTGTCAGGAGGTACGAAGCACTGCTAAGCAAGCCGTCTGTCTATGTGAACGACAGACGTAGCCTAACAGATCAACAATGTAAGAAATTTCATACAACCTTTCATTACCTATTTCAGCCTCTTATGGATTGGTTATGGAAAAAAACTTATGTTTGGCCTCGGGGTTTTTTCAGTTTGATTCAGCAGTTTATCCGCGGAAGGGTAATAGAAAGACTTTCGTGTTAATAATATTAGTATGAATTTTATAATTAACTAGCTGCCACGTGTAGCCCGCTGCATTATAAAAGTTTTTGGTGAATCCTGCGGGATAATTTAATTTTTCCAGGACAAAAAGTAGCCTATGTGTTATTCCAGGTCATCATCTACCTGTGCGCCAAATTTCATTCCAATCCATTCAGTAGTTTTTGCGTGATTGAGTAACAAACATCCATCCATCCAAACTTTCGCATTTATAATATTACTAGCCGCAGCGTGCAGCCCGCTGCATTATAAGGTTTTTGGCAAATCCCGCGGGATCACCTAATTTTTCCGGGATAAAAAGTAGCCTATGTGCTATTCCAGGTTATCATCTACCCGTGTGCCAAATTTCATTCAAATCCGTTTAGTAGTTTTTGCGTGATTGAGTAACAAACATCCATCCAAACATCCATCCAAACATCTATCCAAACATCCAAACTTTCGCATTTATAATATTAATATAGATAATAATATATTAATATAGACACTAGCTGACCCATACAGCTTCGCTCGCGGGTATATAAGACGTCATCCATAATCTTTGACACAAAATTTGATCCTCTATTTCAGCTCCTTACAGGTATTTTATTTAAATATTGCCCATGTATAACACTGTTTTCAACGACATTCTTGCTAAATTTCATTAAATTCGGTTCAGCGGTTTACCCGTGAAAGCATTACTAGCAAGCAAGACAGATAAACGGACAGACTTTCAAATTTATTTATAATATGAATATGGATAATGGACATGGATAGTATGGATAGGGAAATTGCCGTTCTGCAATACTGGCTATTTCAAATCAAAATGATTTTTATTTGGCTAAGAATTCTAGTTTCAAATTCACTATATTTCAAAAACATGGATTTTTTTTCGAAATTAATCGTTTGTTTATTGATTAGCGTTATGTTTTCGTCGCATTTGAATCTTTTTTGTCATCACGGATAGCTACGTTTTTGAAGAGTAATGGACATATGAGTACCGTTGTGGCAGCATAGCAGCACTGCACGCAATGTCATAGACTATACCACGGTAATATTATCTACCAGTATTTTATCTTCATACAAACGGGTGGAATGCGAGTTAGGTATACCTACCCGCTCGGAGTTCGGCATGCACTCGATACACAACAGAGTGCTAAGTGTGAGTTTTTCTTTTCGCATTCGATCGTGAGCGCGTTTGGAGTTTACTAGGAATTTGTATGTGATTTGTACAATGCCACCTAGTGGTAAACTGGTTTCTTACGTTTACCACTAGGTGGCGCTGTACAAATCACATACAAATTCCTAGTAAACTCCAAACGCGCTCACGATCGAATGCGAAAAGAAAAACTCACACTTAGCACTCTGACTGAGGGTTGCGCCGCAGTGACGAAAGGCCGATGTGACAGCACAGGCGAATGTAGTTAACATATTGAAGGAAGGCAGCCTTACTTAGCAGGTAGGTACTGGCAGATAACATTATCGTGACTATACGGAGAGATTACTAACGAAAGCACCACCTGTTTTTGGTTCAACAACAACACAAAACGCTGTTTAAATAAGCGAGTAGCTTGTTTATACAGCTTTATATAATACTATTTATTATACAGCGTTGTACAGCCTTCTGTGTTGTTATTTTCGAATATAGTAATAAATACTTTTATTTTTGTTGCATTTTATACAGTAGTTTAATTAAAATTTTGACTCTTACATATCCGACGTTTTTCCAATTTATTTGGTTGGTCATAAATATTAACCAGAAAAGAAAAATCTTTATTTGATTTAAAAATAAGAAAAAGCGCACAAATTTGATTAGTTCCTTGACTTCCAGCTACATATATTCCTTTTTAAAATTTACTTGCTATTTTAAAGTGTCCATTGAATTCTAATATGGGCTTATTTGTACATTAAATTAATTTCATAATTTCGGCTGACGCATAGCACTTTGGACCGATCTCATCAGTCTCCTTTCACTACTACCGCGTGTAAGCTCACCTCGATTTTTTTCTCTGTCGCATATATTAAAATAAATGGCAAAGATAATATTGTTATTTGCGTCGCCTTTAAAACCTCTCACGAAAGCAATTTCGTGCACGTTCTGTAGACACAGGTCTATTAACAGAGAAATTACAGTGTACTGCCAATAGCCCATAGTAATTCAATATATTATGACGTGAATGAAACAAAACTATAATTTTATAATTATTGGAAATAACATGGAACTTTGATAGGAAAAAACCCAGATATCTATCTTCACTGAATAATCCAAGTGGATACCGCATGTGAAGCAACCGATATATGTTACTATTTCTATAATAATAAATTAAATAATATAAGAAATCACTTTAAATGCAGCTTACTTCACGTCTGTATCCCCGAAAAGGTAGGCAGAGGTACAACCAGTGCACCGACGATTAGCCAAAAACTGAAAAAACACATTTTTTGATTGCCCGACTAGGGAATCTAACCTATGACCTCATGTGGTCAACATCGACACTGGACCATTAGACCACAGAGACAGAGGTGATCAATGCAGCTTTAATTACCATAATTTTTCTTAGGGATCATATATTGCTAACGATAAAATATAGGTGTATATAATAAAGTGTAACATAAATAAGTAGGTACTCACGGTGCTTGTAAGGGATTTTTAGTAAAAGGTAGTAATTGACAGCCCTTGAACAACAGTAGGGGTGCTATGAGCTAGTGCACAGAGTGGTAAATTTTCAGGGACGGCAAATTTCGAAAGGTGTGAAAAAATCCCATGCGTCGTCGAAAATGTTTTTAAAATTTTATTTTAATATTTTAAAGATTTTTTAAGTTATTTTTCTATCTTCCTCTTAAAATCATAATGGACTCAAATACTAAAATATGTAAGTATATTACATATACTAATGTAGATAATAAATTAATAATAATAAATTAATAATAATTACTGGATAAATTACACGAAATTGATCTAACCCCCAAAGAAAGCAAATTATTTGCTTGTAGTATGAATGTGAGTCAACGATACTAATACATAGAAATACTTATTATATAAATTATTAAAATAGGCTTAATAAACACCCAAACCCAGAAGTAAAAACATCACATAAATGTTTGTCCCTATCGGGAATCGAACCCGAGCCCTACTGATGCATATTCGGGTTCGCTAACCACTCGACCAACAAGGCGGTAAATGTAAGCATCTGTAATATGGCATTTACTATTTTCGTATAATACGTATAACAGATTTCATCTCATTCAATACATAACGATGCCATATCTATTTGGATTTATCTACAAATGTATTATCAAATGGCTGAATCATGGTGATTTTCAAAATATAATCTAAATGATTGAGTGTACGGTTCCATTGAACAAACATCAATTATATATTTCACATAATTTGTTTTTGTTGCTTTAAACCAGTTACTTACAATCTGGTTTGCTTGATAAAGTTATCAATGAATTTTAGACAACATAAAACGCACAAACACATATGTACACATACAAAAACATATTTTGTAGTATTTATTCTATTACTAGCTGGCACTCGCAACTTCGTCCGCGCGGACTTCGTTTACTCCGCACAGCTCCTCCCCGTAGGTGATAGCGTGATAATATGTAGCCTATATATTGACCCGACCTGTTAGTAATATTCATGCAAAATTTGAAGTAAATCCATGCTGTACTTTTTGAGTTTACCTCGGACGTACATACAGACAAACAGACAAAAATTCTAAAAACTATATTTTTGGCTTCGATATCGATTGTTATCAATGAATGATCGATATTCAATGAAAATTTTATTATTACACATTTTATTATATTTTATGATCTGATATATCTGTGTATCTTATAATACACAACTAATATTCTCCATTTTTCAGTATCCGATATAGACCATGGTCTCGTCCCAGGAACAAACTTTTTTAAGCTATTGCATAGCTTCGATCGCGGGCCTTGAGCGTGGAGACCGAATCCAGAAATTCCGTAACGAAAAAAACCTAACACGCCCCACTCCGACCGGCACAGGGGTGATACTTTTTAGTTTTTCCATCTATCGATAATTACCAGAACTTTTAATGACTTTTTGAAATATCACACTTGTCTATTTAGTTCAGCAACCCGCCTTTAGGTGGCATTGGTTGTATTGGAAAACTACCGTAATCAGCTGTTTGTGAGAAAGTATATAGGTGTATAGGTATTTATCATCTACGTACAACAGTGAATATCTGTACTCGTATAATTTGTGTACAAAGTGTTTTAAATGTAAATAAACAAAGAAAAAAAATACTGCATAAATAAAAAAATATATAATTGTAATTGCATAAGTTGATAAAAAATGCTATGCAATAGCTTTACCGCGGCAGTCTCCGAGTGCCACACGTCTTTTTTTTATTAATAACAAGCTGGATTTTTGTAAGCAACTTCGTTTTGAAGAGACGCAAATATAATGTACCTTCGAAAAATGTCGAATCGTGTAACTAATAAAGTTAGGGAGCTTCAAATATTCCGATTTGATGAAGAAAAAATGTTAATTAATAATAATAATTAGTTTTTTCTCTAATCGCTTGATTATTTTATGAAAAATAACAAAAAAAAACTTTTGTCTGAGTATTCGATGGTTTTTCTGATGAGTCCTCAATTGGATTAATTTTACTTGGGAGTTCAATGCGGGAAGGTTAAATAAAGCAAATCCTTGCTTTATTATAAATATCATCACTAGCTGTTGCCCACGACTTCGTCCGCGCGGACTTCGTTTACTCCACACAGCTCCTCCCCCGTAGGTGATAGCGTGATAATATGTTGACCCGACCTATTAGTAATATTCATGCAAAATTTGAAGTAAATCCATGCAGTACCTTTTGAGTTTACCCCGGACAAACAGACAAAAATTCTAAAAACTATATTTTTGGCTTCGATATCGATTTTAGATCACGCCCCAAGTATTCTTTTAAAAAAATATTCAATGTACAGTTTTGACTTTCTTACGATTTTATCATATGTATAGATAAACTAATATTATAAATTGTAGAGTTTGTTTGATTATTTGGTTGTGAGCGCTAATCTCGAAAATTGCTAAACCGATTTGAATAATTATTTTTGAGTTGGAAAGCTTTTTTTTGAGTTTTTGAGTAGAAGAACTTTCCTGTCGTGCGCTGCGTTAACGGCTAAAGTTACGCAAAAATCATGTATGATCGAATTGTTCATTTTAAAAAGTCGTATAAGAAAGTCCGCGACAGTGTTCATCTACCTATTGAAGTTCACATTTTATAACCCTTTTTATGGTAATCAAAATTGTTCTATAAAATGCATTATTTGCGACGGTGTTTAATTAACATGGTATTAATCTTTATCTGAATAAATTAGTTATTCATCACAAATTTTTAATTTTAAATGAAATCGCCCTTTCCTTTATTTGATTTCAACTAATAACTTAGGAGATATCACAGTTTTAAGATATAATATTGTTACGTACTCGGGTTCGCAATTGTAGGAAAACACCACTTATATTAAATCCGTGTATTTACACAGCGCAACGAAATACTAAAATACTCTTTACACAATAGTCACTTGCTGTACTATCACTGAACTTAGAACACTACACAATGAAACACTTCTCACTTCGCACTGTTCACTTGATGTATCGCTCTCGATCGCTTGATAAAAACTGCCTTGTGTCTTTCTGGTCTTCGCACACCTCCGGTAAGGGAAGTGGGGAAATGGTTTCGGGGTTTGTGGCCCCCTGACCATGGTATAAACCGCCAGCCGTAAAAACGGCTGGGTCGTTGGGTTTAGTGTAGGGCAGAAACCCTTGCACTGTTGGGTTTGAAAGAGAGGTTGATGAAGATATTGTGAGCTCCCTGAGGAGAAGAATAGTGTTGTGGTGTAGGGTTTGATATGAGTGATAAGGATTTGGATTGGGTGCCCCGTCCCCGCTTACACGCACTGCTGCGTGCAATCCGCCCCGCAGGTCGAGTCCCCGCGGGGGATTAAACACGCAGTGGCAATTAGACTGGCGGAGGAGGGGGGGGAGAGGAGTGGGAATTGGGTTAAATAAGAATATCTCTAGGATACGGCACGGCGTCGGGTGGACGCGCGTGCCAAGGAGCAATGTTCTGAATATGGGCATCTTGTGATGTATCAGCGCGCTGATACATATTCGTCGCTAGTTTCTTAATAAACTCGTGAAGGCTTTCCATCTTGAGGTCGCGTCTTATGACTTCGTTTCTGACGTACCTGGGGGCTTGGATGATTCTTCTGAGAGCCACGTTTTGTTGGCTCTGCAGAGCTGTCTTGAGTCCTTCGGCTATCAGATTGTACCATACGGCGGCAGCGTAGGTTAGGCGAGACCTGATGTATGTCTTGTAGATGGCAAGCTTGATTTGAACAGGGATCTTAGATTCGAGGATAGGCCGAAGAATGGCCATGGCAGCTCTGGTATTATTCAGTGTGGACTGTACGTGGGCTCTCATTTTGAGGTTCGTGTCGATGGTGACACCAAGGTACTTCACCGTGGAGGACCAGCTGATGTCTTCTCCGTTGAGCGTCATGGGAGGTGGTGGCCGGTTCTGCATGGATCTCGGCAGAAGTGCTTGTGTTTTGCCGACGTTGACCGCCAGACGCCACTTGGTGAACCAGTCAGGGAGGAGGTTCAGAGTTCTTTGCATCTTCTTGATGGCGTGAGGTGCTGTGATTGAGGAGGTGACGAAGGCAGCGTCGTCGGCAAATAGTGCTAGCGAGCAGCCGTCTCCCACCGGGATGTCGTCGGTGTAATGGGAATAGAGCTTGGGCGAGAGACAGCTGCCCTGTGGAACGCCTGCTGTGATCTCGCGCTCTGATGAGAGGGCATCTTCCACGGATACCCTGAACTTTCTGTTTTCCAGGAAGGATGCTATTATTTTAACCAGCCTGCGTGGTGTTCCTGCTGTGGCCAGTTTGTACAGCAGCCCGTTGTGCCAGACGCGGTCGAAGGCCTTCTCCATGTCGAGGAGTACTGCTATTGCTTGCTCTTTTTTGTTTCTTGCCGCAATGAGCATGTGCAGTACCCTCGACAGTTGAAGGACTGTGCTATGTCCAGCCCGAAAACCGAACTGTTCCTCACGTGGGGTGATGTGGGCGTCCAGATGTTGTAAGAGGAGTCTCTCGAATATTTTGGAGAGTGTGGGCAGCAGCGTGATGGGTCTGTAGCTGCCCGGATTTGAGACGTTCTTCCCCTTCTTTGGGATCATGATGACTATTCCTGTCTTCCAGATTTCAGGAAAGTGGCCGGTGCGCAAGATGCCGTTGAAGAGCCTTGTGATGGCCATGATGGTCTTGAACGGGAGATGGTGTAATGTTCTGTTGGTGATGGCATCTGCGCCCGGCGCCTT
The DNA here is from genome assembly GCA_036924255.1 of Apodemia mormo. Taxonomy (NCBI): domain Eukaryota; kingdom Metazoa; phylum Arthropoda; class Insecta; order Lepidoptera; family Riodinidae; genus Apodemia; species Apodemia mormo. The sequence goes on along the minus strand of JAUPFN010000020.1, from coordinate 24,333,129 downwards.
CTTTGGTTTGGACAGAGAGATCTGTCTCTTCACCATGTTTGGAGTGAAGACGATGGGGTGTTCGTCGGTGGTCAGCTCTGGAGACAGGAAATCAGGTAGAAACTCCTCTATTTCTTTGGTGAGTGTGAGGTCGCTGAGGTTGTTCGGGCTGAACTGGTGTTCGAGGTGGGTTGCGAAAATCTCCGACCGGTCGGCAGCTCGGTATCTGATAGTCCCATCCTGGTGAAGTAGGGGACGAACTGGTGTCGGGGCCCTGGATAGTTGGCGGCACAGTTTGTGAAGGGACGCCCAGTCATTTGCGGCATCGTCCAGGCGGGCCTCCCAGCTGTCGTTTGCTGCTTTCGCTAGGTCAGCCTTGACCTCCGCTGTAATCTGGTTTAGCTGGCGTTTTACGATTGGGCAACGAGTATTTTGCCATAGCCGTCTGATTCTTCGCTTCTTCGCGATTTTGTCGCGTATGTGACTTGGTAGAGGAGGAAGAATGCGAGAGGATGATGATGGGGCAATTTCGGCTGAGCGGAGAGCTTCCTGAATACTCGTTGTCAGATTGGTAGCCAGCTCGTTGACGTCAGCAGCGGAGGTGACGGGTTGGCTCGGTGTGGTCTCCTCCATGGTTGACTGGAACCGCCGCCAGTTGACTAGCTGGCGCGGTTTTGGTGGAGCGACTCGAACTGGGATGTCCAACAACGTGGCTAGAATCGGGAGGTGGTCGGATTCCATCTCGTCAGGAATGGCCTCGAGGATTATCTGTTGCTGGATCCCTTTGTGGACGACGAGGTCAATTACGTCAGGGCAATGCCGGTCATTATATGGGTAATGGGTTGGTGTATTTGGGCCTATGACCGTCAGGTCATTTTGATCGGCTATTTGGAAGAGTCGTCTGCCTTCTGTGTTGGTGGTTGAGGAATTCCAAATGGCATTCTTGCAATTCCAGTCGCCGGCAGCTATGGTGGGTAGATCGGTGTTAAATATTTCCATGACGTCTGTTGCAGTAACGTGCTCGTGTGGAGGTTTGTATACTGCGTATAATCTGATAGGGTTGCCGGCGACTAGAATTTCGATCCCTAGGGCTTGCAGCGAGTTTGCTTGGATTCTGGGAGTAGGCTGGTGGACGACTCTTCTATGGACAAGTATTGCTAGTCCTCTATAGACCGTTTGCCCCGAGTATTCGTCCTGCCGGTAGGTGATGTAGCTGGAGATCTTCAGCTTGTCTCCAGGGCCCAGAAGAGTCTCGTTTATGAGAGCCACGTCAATGTTTTGCTCCCTAAGTAAGTTTTTGAGTGGAACGGACTTGCGCTTCAGTCCGTTGGCATTCCAGTATAGCATCCTCAGGTTGTTATGGTCCATAAAGTTGGAGGAGGTCTGTCATGCCTCTGAGGACTGCTGATACTGGATCAGTCCCTTCGCGAAGCGCCCCCAGCACATCTTGGAAAACTTGTATTGCCTTCTCAAGCACTACAAGCTTTCCTTCGTCCGGGGACGCAATTGGAGCCACTCTTCTCACGGATGGATCCCTCTTGGGGGGAGGGGCAGTTGGTGCTGCCTCCTTTTCTGTGCGAGTTCGGGAAGATTCATTTTCGGTTTCTACTTCGTCGTCGTCGTCTGTTTTGGCCTTTCGCCCGGGCCTTTTCTTTTTCCCTCTTTTGGTGCGCCGCTTCGGGGCAGAAGTGGTTGTGGTTGCGGTTGAGGTTCTGGGCTTCGGGTCGTTGGCCGGTGGGGCCAGGGTCGTTACCTTGGCGGTAGGCTGGATGGGAGCCTCTGCCACCTTCCCGGGTTCGCTCGCTGGTTGTCTGGTAGGAGGTGCAGTAGTTATAGCAACCGTGCCTGCACGCTTGTTGCGGGCCTCTCTGCGGAACACCGGGCAGCTCGTGTTGTTTGCTGTATGGGGCCCGCCGCAGTTAGCGCAGGTCGGGGGGGTCTTCCCTGGGTCTCGTGCAGTTCTGGCTTTGTGCTCTTCCCCACATCGCACGCATTTTTGTGGTCGGTGACAGTTGTGGGAAGAGTGCCTGAATTGTTGGCAGCGATGGCACTGGGAGGGCCCCTTTTTCCCCCTCCAGGCCTCTATGGTGATTCCCGGCATGAATAGGAGTTCCGTTATGCCATAGATGTTTGGCAGCGTGTCAGGCTGTCTTTTGACTATCGCCATGAAAATGCAGTCTGGTCTTCCAGCCCTGGCTCTTATCGGGCGAACGTACTCCACGACATGCCCATGCTCCGCCAGTTCTGCGGTGATCTCAGATGGTTCCGTGTCAGCAGGCAGTCCTCGTATTGCCACCTTAACGCTGCGCTCCTGTGGCAATGAGTAGCAGAACCAGGAGAGCTGCTCTACCTTCTCCAGTTCTGTCAGGTATTTTTGTACTGCCCTGTACTCGTCTTCTGTCTTCGGCGTGAACCGCACTCCACGGCCGAAAGGGCGAGCATTTGGGGCGTGGCCTAGTTTTGACTTCAGTTCCCTGAAGTGGCGCGTCCAGTTGGGAAGCGATTCCACCACTAGGGGGGGGTATCTGTGTTTGGGCGGGCCAGTCGTCTGGGTGTCCGAGTTGGGTGGTGGCTGGGTCCTTCCTGCAGGCGATGGTTGAGCTGCCGTCACTGCTGCAAATGAAGGTGGGGGTGAGGGTTGCGCTGGCACGCATTGTCTTTTGGGTTCCTCATCCCTCCCGTTAGCTTCGTCCGTTCCTCTCTTCCTGCGCGCAGGGGTTGCGTGCGGGGGAAGGAGGATGGGTGTCGTCTCCATTCTTTCTATCGTTGCTGCTTCCGTTGCGGAGATAGGCTGGTTAAGGCCCTGGGCCTCCAGTGCAGCACTTCTATCATTGAGGTGTTGAGCCATCGCCTGCCTCAACTCCTTGTCTAAAAGGTTGGCCTTTTCAAGGCGGGCCAGGATAATAAAGTTTTGCTCCAAGGCTGATTTAGGCGACAGCTCTTTGCCTACAGCACTTGGAACTGGAACAGGTTGCCCCGCAAAATCTTCATCCGAAGAGGCGTCGTGATCGGTGGTTGTGGTAGTGGTCGCAGTCGCGCTACCGTGGTCGCGTGCGCGGTCGCGGTCCATGGCGCGCGCGCGGGCGCGTTCGCGTTCGCGGGGCGCGGAAGAGTCGCGTGATCGCGAGGATCGCGGTCCGGTTGCGGACCGGTCGCGTTGTGCGCGACGTTCCGCAGTCCGGCGATGAGTGCGGGGGTCCCGCGGGGGACTCCTGATTAATGCCGCCCTCGGGTCGGACGGTCCAGGTTGTGCCGCCTCTGGAGTCGCCGCTCCAAATTGTGCCGCCTTTGACAAGGGAGCTCCAATTTGGGCCGCCTTCCCCGTCGGCTGCACAACCTGTGCCGCCTTTGGCGAGATTGGCTTAGTAATACCCTCCCTTGTGAGGTCGGGGGACTTACTTGTTGTTTTCTCAGCTGTTGCCGTCCTTTTCTTAAGGTAGTAGGAAGGCGGCAGCGCTGGGGTCGCGGGTGAGCGCGGTTTGCGAGGAGGCACCTGCTTCCAGTCGGACATCTCAGCGATGTCCGTGTCGGAACAGGCTCTCGCTCGTGGAGTGGGTGGCCGGCTTGAAGATACCGGCGAGGTCATCTTTTTCTGGCTCTGTGACGAGCCTGGCTCGGGTTTTTGAGTACCCGACATTTCTTGATATTTTTATTTTTCAACGTGGGTACATTGAAAAATAAAAAGAGCAAGAAATATTATACTCGTCCTGCTCACGCGACCTTATCGGCGACTATGAGGGTAGTCGCCGAAGCAGTCTGGGGTAGTTGGTGGTCCCCGCGTTGGCTGTTTCCCAGCTACTTTACAAATAAAGTAGTGGGAAAACACTATGAAGAGTTTTGAGGGTATCACTGAGTTTAGTATAGAAATTACACAAACTAGGGCAGTTCGAAGCAATCCTGCCTTGTGTTTGTCAACATCTCTGTATTTATAGGCAGGGGAAAGCCCTAGCTGGATCCAGAAAAATCTAAATGTATCGGGAAACAATGAATCACTCCTTATCGTAAACATGTTATGAGTCATAAATCCTAGTACACGCTACTTTCAACCTTATGCCATATCCCACAAAGTCTATTATGGCATAGCCCCGGTCAACTATTTGTTTGTCAATAGGAGTAGCTATCTCTTTCTTTTATTTCTAGAATATTAGCGCGCGCGCGCCCCAATTCCACACGCTTCTACATTATTCGTAACAATATTACTATCATGAACCGCGCGAGGCGTGCGTGCGTGGGGAGAATGCGTGGTAGCGAGGCCAGACGGTAGGCTGCTCTGCGAGATAGCATGCCACATATAATCGAAGTAGAAAATAAAGACTACCAGTGGATGTGTCAAAGGGCAACATTGGCGGCTAGAAATAGCAGTGTTGACGAAATTAATGACAGAATACTGAGTAAACTTCCATGAGATTATTTATTATATTCCACGGATTAAACAGGATACGCCTTTCAAGGCAATTTCTTAGGTTGTCAACGTCACTTGCATTTACACAGAAAAATACAGAGTTATAATACTTACTAATGAAATAAAATTACTCCAGAGGTATTACTTAAGTCTTAGCTGTTATTAGACACGGTAAAGTAACACAATATGGCATATTTATATTTGCTCACGTGAGCGGCTACGCATTTTGCGCTCAACACAGTGTCTATTATAATTTGTGTGGTCTGTGGATTAGCTAGACAACTGAGTTGATATTAATAACACTTGTAGATTACGATTTAATAGTAATGACGTAAACAAATCGCACATAACTGCTTCAAACTCAATCGAAATGCGTTCATAAACAGTGTTTAAATTACCACGCTCAATTTGCTTCTGGGCTTGAGGACCTGTCACTTCAGCTTGCTGCCAGAGCCGATGAGCGCAATTTATATAGAGGTGTCCTAATTCCGTGGTAAAATAATAGCAGGTACCCGCAGATGAATTTGGAGTAGAATATAAATAAATATTATCAAGTCTGTTAAACTGGAAAGTATGTAAACTGAGGCAAACATCAATATTTTTTTTTTATATCATAAGATAAGACTTGACAACAAGAACAGTAACGCACCATTAACTTCTTTGGTATAGACGGTGGTTGTCTCTTTCCATCATCTATAGAAATTACGATATAAATAAATAAAATTAGTGTCTGTTTTGTAATATTAAAATAACCGCTTTTAACTAAATGCTTATAGGTGTATACACGGTACATGTACAAAATAATATTTTTTACAATTTTTGTCTGTCTGTATGTCTGTTTATTTCTGGTAATCTCTGGAACAGCTGGACCGATTCTGACAGAACTTTTACGTGCAAATAGCTGATGTAATAAGGAGTAACTTAGGCTATTTTTATTGGAACGAAGTTCCTTACGGCAGGCTTGGAGGGGATAGGGATTTTGCTGCGCGACCGAACTGAAAAAAATGTGATAGTAAAACCGTAAGAAAATCCCTATCCCCTCCAAGCCTGCCGTAAGGAACTTCGTTCCAAAAATGCGTGGAATAAAAGCGTTAAATGAGACGTGCGCAGGCGCGACAGTCGCGTACACAAGCGAGTAGTGCCGTTTAGCCGAAGGAAGTTCGTTCCTACCTGGTGTCCCGCGACACCACATCATTTTTTTTAGATTATTTCACACGCGGACGAAGTCGCGGGCACAGCTTAATACATATTTTTAACGCAGTAAAACTGCAGCAACCAACTTCACATAATTCCTATATCTCGGGAACCCTGCATTAGATCTTGGCCATATTAAAAAAGAACCACACAGGAAGTAGGTACCCTCTCAACCAAAAAATAATTTTCAAAATCGGTTCATTAATTTTGTGGTATTAAAAATATAAAGAAAAAAATGATGTGGTGTCGCGGGACACCAGGTAGGAACGAACTTCCTTCGGCTAAACGGCACTACTCGCTTGTGTACGCGACTGTCGCGCCTGCGCACGTCTCATTTAACGCTTTTATTCCACGCATTTTTCTTACGGTTTTACTATCACATTTTTTTCAGTTCGGTCGCGCAGCAAAATCCTTATCCCCTCCAAGCCTGCCGTAAGGAACTTCGTTCCAAAAATATACAGCTAAATTGATAACATCTTCCTTTTGGGAAGTCGATTGAAAATAAACACATTTTTTATACGACACGGAAACTAACAAAAAACACACGATTTAACACAAGCGCTGACACTATTAATAACAAGATAATGTCAACAAGTTTTTTGGCAACTGCCTGTTACTAAGTCGTATTTAATAATGATTTTGTTTGAAATTATACTACTATAAACCGGCCAAGTGAGAGTTGGCTTGTCATACAACAGTTTTTTTATATCATAAGATAGCAAACAAGCAGATGGGTCTCCTGATGGAAAGAGTCAACCATCGCCTATAGACACCAAAGATGTTAATGGTGCATTGCTATCTTGTGGCGAGGTCTAATGCCACATGCATAAGTTTAAGTTTAAAGGTAAGGCGGTGGTACCAGACCCGGTCGAGTCGATGCAGAACTCTACCACCTAGTATTCACGATGGTAGTGACGCAAATAGCCCCTCAGTCGCCTTTTACGACCTGCCTGGCAGAACGGCAGTTGGCCTATTCTTCAAAAAAGCCCGGGACCAACACGGGGAATATATATATATATATATATATATATATATATATATATATATATATATATATATATATATATATATATATATATATATATATATAAATTCCGTAATATTGTATAGTTACACGTTTGTATGATCTACCATTATTAAAAGGATGAAATTAATTAAATTTGCTATGATCCGCGAACTATTCTATATGTTTTTCGCGATGGCACCAAAAAGAAAGATGTCGGTTTAATAAATGGATAAGACTCACCAATGGTCTAGATAAAAAGAAGACCCCAGAGGCACAATTATCCACCCACATCCACCACACTTTTACACCCATGTTCCATGCTGGCACCAAGCACAAAAGCACACAATTTATGTACGTACTCATTTGAGTAGTAGTCTTCTTTTTATCCGGACCATCGGTGAGTTTTATCCATTTATTAAGGCGAGGTATTTCGACGCGTGTCAATTCTATAGAAAATCGGTGGCGTGGTATGTTCTGAATCTGCTGGGAAACGTGTTAATTTTCGGATAAATAAATATAGGACTTCAGCTGAAAACCAAAATTTAGCACATTCTTTTTTGTATTTACAATTAAATATCACCATATAAAAATCATGAGGAAGATTAGAAATATTATTAACAAATTATTTGTTTTAGAGATTTTTGTAGCCTGTTTTCGGAATTTTACATGATCGAGTAAAGTACATTCTATCATGTAATGAGTTAGTACATTCTTTAGATAATATCTTCAGGTATATCGTGTAATTTTTGTAAAATTGTTATTTAATAATCAATGCAAAAAAAACTTGATTTAACAAACCAGTTTTTTCCCGTTTGTCGCGATGCCTCGACTCAAGCCGACGTCTTTCTTTTTGGTGCCATCGCGAAAAACACAAAGAACAGTTCGCGAACCATAGCAAATTTAATTAATTTCACCTTTTTAATAATGGATTTCCGCAAAGTAACGCCTGAATCAATAAACTGTTCTACCATTATTAAGATTGAACTAAAAAGACAAAAACTACGTATACCTATTAACGCTAGTTAAGACAAGGCACCGGAGACAAACGTAAAAAAACTGGTTTGCTTAATCACAATTTTATGTACTGATTATTAATATGGTTTAACAAAAATTACACGATATACCTGAAGATATTATCTAAGGAATGTACTAACTTATTACATCATAGAATGTACTTATTTATTTATTTATTACGAACCACCAACAAAAACACCTACGGGTGTGCTAAGTGGGATACTTTAGGTGTGCTTCGTCTGGGTGTGCTTCGTTTGGGTGCGCTTCACGGAATACTTCTGCTAAACAACATGATTCAAATTATAAAAATATTAAAAAAAATAATCATCTAAAATATTCAGTTAGTTGGGTTAGGTTAGGTTTATTTTTGTATCGACTGTCAAAAGTATCATCATTCCCAAGACGATGTATCCAATAAGTGGATACAATTTCAGGCACGCTCTATAAATGTTATAAAAAATATGTACAGATAGTTCTCTTGATGGTAAGAAATAACCATCGCCTATAGACATGAAGATTCTAATGGTTGCTAAACTAGGATTTGACAACTAATTTAAAACTGGAAGAGAATTTAGCTTGCCCAAAAATTCCGGTTTGAAGAAACGGTCGCAGTTTAGTTTTAAATAACTTTAGTAGTTAGTAATTTCAAATAACTTTTAAAAAATATAACTTTTTGTTCACGGAACTCTAAAATGAGGAAAGCGCAAAATGTGCTTTCAGAAGACCGAAATCCATTTGAGAAATGTTGGGAATTGTATATTCCTAACAATGTAACGTATTACGTGGAAGAGTTTTCTAATCAATACAAGACATTGCAAAAGAAAGTACACTAGCTTAGATTAAAAATATTATTATCGTCCAACTGTTTCAAAACTGTCTATACGTGTTTATCACATCATTTAATATTATTTATCTTTTACGAAATGTATTTATTGTTAAACAAGAAGTAACACCCACTAGGTCTGGTGAGACAGTGTTGTGAGGACTTAGGGCAATGGGCCCACCTCTCGTTCCTACCACTGTAACCTCTGTAAACCAGAATCGGCAGTGGCAAAGGTCCTGATAACTGAGTTGCGGGCGAATTTACTCGCAGGTGAAGTTGCGTGGGTCAGCTAGACTATATTTGTTATCTCTTTGAAGTAAACATTTATTACAGACTAGCTGTTGCCCACGACTTCGTTCGCGCGGACTTCGTTTACTCCGCAAAGCACCTCCCCCGTAAGTGATAGCGTGATAATATGTAGCCTATATGTTTACCCGACCTATTAGTAATATTCATGCAATATTTGAAGTAAATCCATGCAGTACTTTTTGAGTTTACCCCGGACATACATACAGACAAACAGACAAAAATTCTAAAAACTATATTTTTGGCTTCGATATCGATTGTAGATCACGCCCTAAGTATTCTTTCAAAAAAATATTCAATGTTCAGTTTTGACTTTCCTACGATTTTATTATATGTATAGATTATAATGGCTCTCATTATCACGAACAAGACTCGATATCCGTAAAAGTTGACAATTATGGCAATTGGAATGATCACACATTTACAACTGGTAAACCACGTGGTAAATTACGGATTAAATGGATACGTCTTTCGAGACAATTTCTTAGTTTGTCAGTGTAGCTTGCATTTACATACAGAAAAACAGAGTTATACTACTTACTTACCGATGTAATAAAATCATTCAAGTAATTTTTAAACCTTGTTATATCATTCGGTATGATAAAACAGTACAATATGGTTACAATAATTATGTTGCTTTCTTTGATGGTCAGGCGTCGACACAATATAATTATTTAAAAAAAAAAACAGTAAACTTGCAAGAGTTTATGTGGTATCTTTAATAATAATCTTTTTAATGTATTATCTTGCGTTAAAATAAATAAATAACAATTAAATCCCCGTTTAACTGATCCCAACGCGCAATAAAAATTTTAGTGTCTATAAGCGATGGTTATTTTTGTCCATCAGGAGAACCAACTAATTAAAAAACAATTCTATACATATAATAAAATCGTAGGAAAGTCAAAAATGTACATTGAATATTTTTTTAAAAGAATACTTGGGGCGTGATCTACAATCGATATCCAAGCCAAAAATATAGTTTTTAGAGTTTTTGTCTGTTTGTCTGTTTATCTGTTTGTCTGTTTGTCTGTATGTATGTCCGGGATAAACTCAAAAAGTACTGCATGGATTTACTTCAAATTTTGCATGAATCTTACTAACAGGTCGGGTCAACATATAGGCTACATATTATTATCATGCTATCACATACGGGGGAGGTGCTGTGCGGAGTAATCGAAGTCCGCGCGGACGAAGTCGCTGGCAACAGCTAGTTATTGAACTAAATGATTGTTTTGCTAAACATATCTTTTTACTAAATAAAGTAAACTTATGCACGTGGCATTAGATCTCGCCACAATATAGGAACGCACTATTAACATCTTTGGTGTCTATAGGCGATGGTTGACTCGTTCCATCAGGAGACTCATCTGCTTGTTTGCTATCTTATGATATAAAAAAGTATGTATACACATTTCCTCAATATACATTGGTACGTTATCAGCCGCGGACAAGACGTCGATTAATTACGCAGACGTCGACGCTGGCGCTACGCATTCAACGTCACTATCTCAGACAGATTGGCAAGGTCACAACTCACAACGTCAAGAATCACTTGCTTGAATGAAATGATTAGTTATATCGACAAAAAATTATTTATCAACCAGACGATATCTGCTTAAAGCTCGTCACACACGGTTAAGATACTATAATATTTGATTTTACGATGCCCTAATATAAAATATTACAGTATCTTAACCTATCAAACACGGCTAAGATACGATAATAGTCTGCGTCGTTAGAGTTCTATATACAGGTTGGTTAACCATGAGTGATACGGCCTTACTTCTTCTTTTTGAAAAAAAAAATTATTTATTAACTTGCTAATTTGCTCAGTTTTTGATTTTCTAAGAACTTTGAGTTAAAACCTCGTTAATACATACCCATTAATTAATTATCATTATTTAATTTAATTATTATCTTAAGTCAAAAAGGATATTTCATATTATTCTATATCAAACTCTTTGTCTGAGGAGCTCTCTAACAAATCAAGAATGGGTATCTTAAGATACTAAACGTAAAATATATATTATCTTAGTCGTGTGTGATGGTTCATACGATTTGTATGGTGAGCGATTTCTGAAGTGGTCTAACTAACATGACTTTATTGATGTTTTTTACAACTTTTTTTATTGATGAAAATATTAAAACGTTATATGTTCTTTAATAAATCAGCAATATTTTTTAAACAAATGTTTTTTGCTGACTACTCATTTCACACTTGTGATATGAAGTTAATAACAAGCGCGATCCTATTCTCAGTTGGAACGCATAGTAACTATCATATTAAACTAGATGCACCGTGCAGCCAGCTACATTATAAAATTGTTTGGTGAATAGGGATCACCTGGTTTTTCGGGATAAGACGTTGCTTTTCCAAGTTGCATTGCATTGATGTGCTATTCCAAGTCATCATCAACTTATGTGCCAATTTACATTTAAATCCGTTCAGTAGTTTTTGTATGATTGAGTATCCAAAATCCATCCCAACTTTCGCATTTATAACATTATAATATTAATAGATTACGAGGCACTCCTATCGCGCATATCCCGAAATAAAAACATCCTGTATGTATATTAAGATGCGAAGAAATATATATTTCGTATCTTACGATCATATCTTAAGATATGAAGTATATATTTCCATATCGTTGGGTATCTTAAGAAACTAAAGGTAAAATATATATTATCTTATTCGTGTGTGATGGTTCATAGGATTTGTATGGTAGCGGTTTCTGAAATTTGCTTTAAGATATATTATATTAAGGCATCTTAAGATCAAATATTATAGTATCTTAGCCATGTGTGACGAGCTTAAGTATATATTCAGTTTAATATCATTTGTCAGGGCGGGGAATGGATTTTCGTGTATTGTATGTAACAAATTGTAGTAAAATCTCTTTGGTTGTCTTATTTGTATCTGGCTGATTTTGATACCATTCAATAGACATTTTTAAAACAGAAAAATAAAAAGATTGGAAAATCCAAACGACTATGCTATAGCATCAATATTTATGTTATAATTTTTAACAGTAATTAATAAATAAATTAATTACTATTAAACAAACAAACGTTAAGCTTTGTTTGATGACTACGAGTGATAATAAGTTAAAGGTAGACTTATTTGAGCCTATTTGAAAAAGTCTGGATATAAAAAACGACAACTGGGTGCTTCACGAGCTCATTGAAAGTGACCTAATGAACCGTGTCCTAATTTTCGGTTCTCACTTAAGCCGTAATGGCACCGAACCTTTTTTTGAAAAGATTGATCACTGCTATTGAAAATTGGATTACCTACGATACGAACATTTAAAAAAGATCACGTTCAAAGGGCAGTCAAGCTCCACAGTCAAAAGGGAGACCTAAATTAATACGATAGTATAATAGTAAACACAGTATAATAATATTATAAGAAAGTATCTTCACGCCCGTATCCCCGAAGAGATAAGCAGAAGTACAACAAATGCACCCACGATTTGCCCACAATGTGATAGGTTGCAAGCCTATCGCCAACTAGGCACTTTTTCCAAACCCGGGCAACGTTGTTCTTGTCAGAAAACCTAAAAAAAAACACATTTTTGAATTGCCTGACCCGAGAATCTAACCCGGGAACTCATGTGGTTAGCTCCGACACCAGACCACTAGACCACAGAGGCGATAATAATATTATACTGTGTGTATAGTGGGATTGGAAGAGCGTCGTCCATTACGAACTTTTGCCACTAGACAAAACCATCAAGTCAGACCTCTACCACAGAATACTTAGAGACTAACAGAAGTCAATGTTACATACAAGTAATATTCGAGCATAGCACACACAGACACCTCTCACGGACGCGATATCTCGGACTGTTGCGATACAAACTGTTCCAAACTATTCCGAGATATCGCGTCCGTGAGAAGTGCCTATGTGTGCGTAGCTCGAATATAACATGTATGTAGATTGACTACTGCTAGTCTCCAGTATACTGTGCTCTACACTCTACACCCAAAAGCTGATCCAAAAGTTGAGGTGTCTATGTGTGCGTTGCTCGAATATCACATGTATGTAGATTGACTACTGTTAGTCTCCAGTATAATGTGCTCTACACTCTACACCCAAAAGCTGATCCAAAAGCTGAGGTGTCTATGTGTGCGTTGCTCGAATATCACATGTATGTAGATTGACTACTGCTAGTCTCCAGTATACTGTGCTCTACACTCTACACCCAAAGACTTAAACAACAGAAAGAGTTTGTTTTTAATATCAAGTTAGCAAAAAAGCAGATGGCTCTCTTGATGGAAATATATATCATCGCCTATAGATACCAAAGATGTTAATGATGCATTGCTATCTGTGGGGCGGGATGGCAATGCATAAGTTTGACTACTTTACCCTCCAAACCGAAACACGACAATGACAATCAATGACGCTATTGCGGCAGAAATAGATAAAGCGGTAGTTCCAAATATCCGGGCAAGATGTTGCGGAATTTAGCACCTATTGATGGTAGTAACACCTATAGTCAATCGGTCACCTTTTACGATATGCCTGGCAGAACGGCAGTCAGTCTATTTTTAAAAGAAGCCCGTGCCAACACGGGAGAATGTGATGTTTTTCATCATGATAACCTATCCAAACATTTTTAGGCCACACACTAAATATTGAGAGAGCTCACTTGGGATATAAATGCATACACCATAATATAGCCCTGACTTTATTTCAGCTATATTATAATTGGTCTTCCCCGGTACCTACATCCCTCCACAATTAATATCTGTTTTGTTAAATTTTCTACATGTCCAAACCAATGGAGCATGCCCTTTCTCATCTTTACACTGGCACTTTCTTTCAAGCCTAATGTCTATTAGTTAATAATCATATTTTGTAACTAATAAAAATAGGTATAATAAAATATTATTGCTTAACTACACAGTAAAACCACAGAATTAGAGACTATCAGAAGTCAATGTTATATACAAGTATTATTCGAGCAACGCACACATAGACACCTCTCACGGACGCGATATCTCCGACTGGTGCGGTACAAACTGTACCGAACCATTCCGAGATATCGCGTCCGTGAGAGGTGTCTATGTGTGCGTTGCTCGAATATCACATGTATGTAAATTGACTACTGTTAGTCTCCTGTATACTGTGGTAAAACTCACAGATCACATGAATCCGTGGTAAAACTCAACGGAATTATTGTAGTAATCCATACAATATTATAAATGCGAAAGTAACTCTGTCTGTCTGTCTATTTCTTCTTCACGTCTAAACCATTGAACCGATTTAGATGAAATTTGGTACAAAGATAGTTTCAGACCCGAGAAAGGACATACGATAGTTTTTATCCCGGATATCCGGACTTTTATTATAGATTTTTCCACGCGACGATGTCGCGTGTATAGCTGTATTCAATAAGTATGATAACCGCGTGGATAATCGCCGCGTACTAGTGAGTTTAGTCATCAGTTCGGCAAATCGCTGTTTGTAAACAATTTCCATATTTCTGCGCCGGTTTCTTAATAAATATTTTCAGTGAATAATTCGGTAAAAAGTTAAGTAGATATTTTTCACATAAATACAGTATCAGAATCAATAGTATGTACTAGCAACCCGCTCCGGCTTCGGGTAATATATGTATACAAAAACCTTGACAAATTATAATAACTACCTATAGATAGTCTTGCCAGTTAATCTGTGTATAGGTTATAATATACAATGATATTTTTAAAACTTTTGACTTTACATGAATGAAGCCACAGGTAATAATAGTTAATAGAAGTATTTCTACGTAAGCGAACTGGCAGATAGTAAAAATATACAGCAGAACGTGTAATATCTCGATCTGTTTGTTTGTTTATTCCGAAGATGCTTCACTCACCTTACGCAAATATGAATATTTGTCAAGATCTTCGAGAACATACTACTGTGATCTGAGGAGAACATCATTACATTACCTTTTAGGCAGTAATTACACTAGCGTTAGTTGGACGTGCCTGCTTCAAAAACGCGTTGCGACTTATAGAAAGCGCAATGCGCGTACTCAAGCGCCGCGTTCTCTCAGTTTACAAGCCGTGTTAACGATGATATTTATGAGGGGCATAACATAGGGATAAAAAAAAACCAATCGGATTTGACAAATTCCTTTTTATACATGATGAGGTTTTAGGCTATTTCGGTGCATGTGAATTGAGTGAGCACCTTCTAAATTAAATTATAAATATGCCAGCTATTTAGTAAAAGCTCTCAAACAATTGTAAAATTTATCTCCACATTTGTAAAAAAACATAAAAGATATATTACTTTATGTGTGCTCACTCAATCCTCACAGAGGCCCCCCAAACCTATGAATGTAAAACGTATACAAATAAAGATTTGTATTATAGTTTTTGTAAAAGTTGTGTTAAGTTATAATTTTTGTTTACATATTTATATGATTACTCAATCCACACCTGTATATCCATTTTCCTATGTAAGCAGATGTAAACTAAAATGACATTACACATCTAGGTTTTGTGAAAAGTTATGTAGAAATTTGTAAAATACTAAAAAGTCGCTAAAGTAGCTTGTTTTTGAAAAACAAATTTCTATGAGTACCCACCCAATCCTCAAATTTTAGTGAAATGATAAAAGTTACTTAATATCTTTAATTCCGTAAGTGATACAATTTTTTTTATTTCAACTTTTAGTAAAAAACTTTTTACTAAATGACCGTCATTTTACTATTTTTTATTTTGTGGGTTTTAAATAATATTCGTGTTTTATGTTTGTTTTAAAGGTTACCGTACAATTCGACAAAAATATCAGACGTTCTAAAATTAACTAATTCATCCATTGAAATAAAAAAAAAGAACTAAAAAGGATTAATTATTTAGAAAAAATATTTTTTATCAGGATAATACAAATAGTAGTTTTTTTTCTAGTCACAGGATTATCTCCTTACTGATTCCTAATCATTAAATTGGATTTCATCATTAGCTTAGCAGAAAGAAGAAAAAGTTGAAATAAAAAAAGATTTTGTAACGCTTACGGAATTAAAGCTATTAACTTTTGTCATTCCACTAAAATGTAAGGATTAAGGGAGGCACTTATGAAAATATTTTTCAAAAATAAGCTGTCTTAAAGATTTATTAGTATTTTACAAATTTCTACATAGCTTTTTACAAAACCTAGACGTGTAATAAAATTTCAGTCCACTGTTTCATGGAAAATCGGATTTTTCAAAGTGTGTGGATAAGTGAGCATATTCAATCATTTAGAATAAATTTCAGGATTATATACCGATTGATTTGAAAATTTAATCAGTTTTCTTTCTAAAAAACTGCATTAAATACCATAAATTGGATCAAAATCGGTTAATTTATTTGGAATTTGTAAAAGACAAAAATTTTTGAAAACTTTTTCTTACATTTCTCCGACATTTTTTAACTTATCGATTTTGTAGCCAATAAAACAATTTTGAGTTAAAAAATTGCGTTGTGTATAATCAAAATCAATTATCATTTTTTAAGAAAATGTACATCTTTTCGAACATTAAATTATTAAGAATGTAAGCATTCGATTTTTTGAACACTTCCAACTCAAAAATCTATGCTTTGGTATAGTTTTTGCTTTTTTGAGCTTAAAATACCTGAATTTAGTGGGAAGTTTCAGGGATGGTCTGTAGGGTCAACCGGCTTACAGATCGTTTTATTTTTTCTTTATTAATTATTATTACACTCATCTTTTGACCAGCAAGAGGGTCAAATTGACACCAACTTAATAGATAACTATTATTTGCGCACAAGCGCTTAATCTGTTTTATTTAAATTAAAACCGATTCTAATATGTAAATGTGAACTTGGTTTAGTAACTCGATTCACAAAAGCTCAGCGACAGGTTTATTTTGACGATAGACTACTTTCCTTAATCTTTTAATATAAAAACTTTCACTTGAGAACTATATTTAAAACACTAGTTAAATATCATCACTTCGATTTCCTTCTGTGTTAAGGCCATGATCGAAGTACGAGCTTATATCGTGGTTTTAAAGAAAGATTTTACTCGCGGCTCGTTGGTGCTGATCGCCTAGCCAGTAAACTGTGGAGTCCGAAGAACCGTGGAGATATATAACAAACAGGCTCGTCGCTATGTAAAACCGCGGTATTGCAATGATACACGCGCGAGCTCTACCGACGGGCCATAAATCCGCGCATTTATTCGCCCTTCGGTCAGGGCTTTTAAGCAGAGTAAGCCCCATGATTTTGATAATTGGGCAGTTGCTTGCTGTATGTGTATATGAGTGACAACTATATCACAGAAATAAAATATAATCACGCACGATTCCCTTGCGGGGTAGGCAGAGTAAATCAAACGTCCATATAGACTTTCCGGTTTTTTTAAATATCGATGGGGAAGCACTTGATTACGATCTCGCCTGATGGTAAGGTAAGATGCGGCCTAAGATGGAACGCGCTTTCCTAGAAGGTACCTGTTCACTCTTCTCTTGAAGATCCCTAGGTTGTACTCGTCGGGAAAGACAAACTCATAAAGCATATTCCAGTCCCTTGGGGTTTGGATCAAGAATGTCAAGTTGAACCGGTTTACCACAAGACACCGGTTTGTGAGTTGGCGAGATGAGTGGTGATCCCAATCGCTGCATTTTACCGACCTGATATGGATTTTCAACTATTTCTAGCATTTATTATCATATATAGTTTATAACTATTTATAACCGTATTTTCCCCGTATTCGTTCCGGGCTCCTTTGAAGAATAGGCCAACTGCCGTTCTGCCAGGCAGGTCGTAAAAGGCGACCGATTGGCTATGCGAGTCACTACCATCGCGGCTACTAGGTGGTGTTTTGCATTGTCTCGCCCGGGTCTGGTACCACCGCCTTACCTATTCCTGCCGCAATAGCGTCAGTGCTTGTCACTGTTGTGTTCCGGTTTGGAGGGTAAGGTAGCTGGTTAACTTATACATGTGGCATTAGATATCGCCACAAGATAGCAACGCACCATTAACACCTCTGGTGTCTATAGACGATGGTTGACTCTTTCCATCAGGAGATCCATCTGCTTGTTTGCTATCTTATAACATAAAAAAAAAACCGGGACCGACAGCTTTACGTGCTCATACGAGACACGGGAATAGTAACACGTCACTCGCTAAAATCAGAAAAACTCGCAAAAACCTTGAAAAACCTCAAACCTTGAATCGAACCCTCTGCCTACCTCTTTGGGAATACGGGCGTAAAAGTGCTTCTTTTACAAGTACTATAACTTTTAACCTTTTTGGACGTAAATGCAAGCTACACTAATAACCTAAAAAATTACAAAGAAGTATCAAGCTTAAACCCTGATGAAAACGTTCAACCCACTGTTTTCTCCGTGTTGGTCCCGGGCTCCTTTGAAGAATAGGCCAACTGCCGTTCTGCCAGGCAGCTCGTAAAAGGTGACTGATTGTCTCTGCGATTCACAACCATCGTGGCTATTAGGTGGTAGAGTTCTGTATTGTCTCGTCCAGGTCTGGTACCACCGCCTTACCTATTCCTGCCGCAATAGCGTCAATGTGTTTCAGTTTGGGATATATAGGATACGCTTTTCAAGGCAATTTCTTAGTCAGTGACGTTTGCATTTACTCAGAGAAATACAGATAATACTCACCGACTTTTAAGCTATTGCATAGCTTCTATCGCGGGCCTTGAGCGTGGAGACCGAATCCAGAAATTCCGTAACGAAAAAACCTAACACCCCCCACTCCGACTGGCACAGCGGTGATACTTTTTAGTTTTTCCATCTATCGATAAATACCAGAACTTTTAATGACTGAAATATCACGCTCGTCTCTTTAGTTCAGCAACCCGCCTTTAGTTGGCATTGGTTGTATTGGAAAACTACCGTAATCATATATATAATTGTAATTGCATAAGTTGATAAAAAATGCTGTGCAATAGCTTTACCGCGGCAGTCTCCGAGTGCCACACGTCTTTTTTTGTTATCGATAGGGCAGCTTGACCACGATCTCGCCTTATGGTAAACTAAGATGCGGCCTAAGATGGAACGCGCTTCTGCGAAGTTACGTGTTACTTACCGATGAAATAAAATCACTCCACAGGTATTCTTTAAGCCTTAACTTTTTATTCGACACGATAAAATAGCACAATATGGCATTTATATGTACAAGCGTTTGACATTTACATACATTTGCTCACTTGAGCGGCTACGTATTTTGCGTCTTACACCGTGGCTATTGGTATTTTTGTGGTCTTTATTTCAATCATAAGGCTTACCTCGTGTTACGGGTTTGTTGATTAGCGAGTTTTGCGACAATACCTATTGCCACATATTATAAACATGTACAGTCACGTGCAATGACATGCATACGTGAACAAGTTTTCAAATCCATATCAATACAAGTTATTGCAAAAAAGTACACGTTCCTTGCTTAAAAATAATATTGCCATTAAATTATTTTATAATTTTACATTTTTTTGTCTAAGTTTTTTATGAAATTATTGTAATCATGACATAATCATAAACATATATTACATACATGTGTTTTTTTTTATAACGGTGGCGATGACGATGACGATATATCTCCAGGAGAACCATCTGTCCATTTACTATTGTAGAATATAAAAAAATGGCTATTTCACCACTAGTTCTACGGGTTACACTATAACACCGAACTTTTGGGGCTAGCAAAGAGTTTATCCAAGATATTATTGATAAGTTCGGACAACCAATGACCCAGCTTTGACTTAGTGAGACATTTTGATTCACAGGTCGGGAAATAATTTTTTACGTATTTTATAAGTCAAAAGTTTAAATTTCTGGTTGTACTATTTGCATTGAGCTCGTTTTCATATATCGCTCGTTAGTCGTTGATAATACCTAAACATAGTAAAACTATTTTCTGCTCTCATTATCTAGTACCTTTAAACGAGCAATTTTATATATATAATACATGAAAACCCAGATTCACTCGGAATTCTCATAATACGCAATCTTATATACTAACTTAAATAATAGACATTAAAAAGGAACAATACTGTAGTGACGTCTTCTTTCAACTATTACGTTGGTTTAATAAAGACAACTCTACAGTGTTGCTATTTTTTAATTTCTACTCTGTTATGAACGAAGAGAAAATAAGTTTCACGACAATCTGCATTCCGTTCTACAATACGTTAAATTTTAATAAATGCTCACGCCATCTACGCCACATATTTTTAAGCTTAAAAAAATATGGCCGATTTGTCGTTCAGCACCATTAGAATTTTTAATCACTATTTTAACAAAATACTCGACAATCCGAATTTTGCGCATATATGTTGTCGACTCAAAATTATTATTTTTTACGCTTTGTAATTTAGGTAAGGTTCCGATTGAGTGTACCGTGACCCTTAACGAAATTATTAATATAGATAAATACTAGCTGACGTTTGCCGGAAACGTTGTTCTGTCAACTTTGTGTCAACTTTTCCGTTTTTTTCTACATTTTTTCACCTTTTAAACTTAACCTGAACCTCCATGAATATTTTAAAACCAAAATTAGCCAAATCGGTCCAGCCGTTCTTGAGTTTAAGCGAGACTAACGGACAGTGATTGATTTTTATACATATAGATATATAATCTGAATCTCGGAAACAGCTCCAACAATTTTCATGATATTATTTAGTATGCAGGTGGTTTCAAGGGCTCTAAATCGGACTAGCTAAGTTTATATCGTCGTTTTTACCAAAAAAAAACCGAGCAAACCTCATCCACGTACTTGTTTTTATGTTCCCTAAAATGATTGAATCTGAATTATTCGCGTTACGTTATCTGAATGAGTAAATCTAAATTTTTTGAATTTTATTACAATTAATTCTTTGACGCAATAAACCTGCAGTAACTGACTTCCGATTTTCTGTGGTACGGAACTCATCATTAGATCTTCACCAAATCAATAGGACCATACGGAAAGTGTACCTTGCCAAATGAAAAAAGAATTTTAAAAATTGGTTCACAAATGAACGAGTTCTGAGTTAGAAAATATAAAACAAACATACAACCGAATTCATTGATATAATAAATCCAAGATGCTCAGTCCCGAACAAAACTGACAAAACTGTCGCTAATTTTCACACAAGTAGTTGTAGATAGAAATCAGAAATCAGAAATACTTTATTCAATAAAACTTTTTATAAGTTATTTTGACGCGTCAACATCTTTTTTTAAACTACTACTGGATCGGAAACGCGGCCTTACACTGAGATATGGCGGAAGATATGGCAAAAGTATATGTTTTTGCAACCTTAAGCGCAATATTTATAGTTGTTATTATAAAGCAATGTACAAAAAATAACAAAACTGACAGTGTTGCGACCGACTCGATTCCATTTGAAATGAGCGCACAATGTATAATTGTGCGCTCATCTTTAGAGGACGTTTTTGAGACACTGATTATGTATCTTGGGTTTTTTATATCAATGACCGATATAGTAACCTCCTTGTTTTAGGAAGTCGAGTGAAAAGACGACAATTGGAAACATGCATAGATAAAGTCCTCCGACAGACAGCAGATGCATATTAATAAGGTTCCCCTTTAGGTTATAAATTAAAAAAAAAACATTCTAATTAATTTGAAACATCTAGCTCAGAGCTGTCCAACGCACGGCCCGCGGGACGCATGTGGCCCGCGGCTTGTAATTGTGCAACCCGCGAATTATTTTTAATCCACCGTAAAATACTTAATTTTTTTCACATCATAAGATAGCAAACAAGCAGATGGGTCTCCTGATGGAAAGAGCCACCCATCGCCTATAAACACCAAAGGTGTTAATGGTGCGTTGCTATCATGTGGCGAGATCTAATGCCATATGCATAAGTTTATCGGCTAAGTTACCCTCCAAACCGGAGCACGACAGTGACAAGCGCTGACGCTATTGCGACAGGAATAGGTAAGACGGTGGTACCAGACCCGGGCGAGACAATGTAGAACTCTACCACCTAGTAACCACGATGTTAGTAACTCGAATAGCCAATAGGTCGCCTTTTATGACCTGCCTGGCAAATTCCTATTCTTCAAGGAGCCCGGGACCAACACGGGGAAAATTTACTGTCTTCTTTGTAAGCGTAAGGTGTAAGAAATCTCACAACAAGATAAGCTAGCCCCTTACGGTATTGTTTTATTTAATAATTTACCTTAACTGTATTTGGTTTTGTGTGTTTTCTACTTGAAAAGTGAGTTGCCTTTGCGGCCCTCTAATCTCTTTGGTAGTTCACATTAGCCTAAGATGGTATCTGGCTTGGACAGCCCTGAACTAGGCAATTTATCATTAGAATGAAAGTGACAGATCGAGCAGCAAACAGAAACATTATCAAACAATCTGCTGATAACAATCGAGATTACATTATAACCCTTTCTCTCAGCCTTTGTCGTAATCCAACACATACAATTTAATAATATATTCATTGTACAGATAGCAACATTATTCTTTAATTGCGATTTGGATGTATAACATCTTTGCTCTCGCTTGGTTCGAAAATCGACCCGTAAGGGTGTGAAATAGGGGATAAAAGTTTCTACGAAAAACTATGTGGATAACACGCTATTCGCGGGCGAATCGATTGGTTAATATTATACAAATGTTTGAATTAAATAAACATTATATTCATTATGGCAGTGACAAGTTTGGTATTAGCAAACATAAAGAAAAATGTTCTATTGTTCAAATGTAACCTTTGGCTCTGCCCATGTAACTCTTCATTAGCAAAATATTAACAAAGGGATTACGTAATTCTGCTACTAACTGTACTAAACATTGGTACATTACGTTCTGTTGTCAAGAGTGTTTATTAATATCTGTTGAGTTATAAGACATTTTCTTGTGATAATGTATCAATACTGTCATGATATTGCTGTTTATATTTAGTTTAGTTGTGAAGTTAGATGGTTTAAAATATAAGGTCCTAAATCGGATAAAAATATTGAAAAACTTTAAAAACAACAAAGAATAATATAGATACGCAGGATTTGAACCTACGACTGTCTCCCTAAAGCCAGGATGCTCTACCGCTGAACTAGTGTCGACAGGCTCGACGTGGCGAAATTCTTCTTTACTGTATGATCGATTCCGTCGATTGTACTGATGACTGATGATTGGGACTCAAGCCGTGTTTCACTCAAGTCACTCGAGTAGCTTTTATCCAACTCTCACTCGAGTAAAATATGTGCTAACTTGGATTACGAATGACTCGAATCACTCGGACTATTCGAGTGGCCTATGCCGACTCGAGTGGGAAATTCAAGTTATGACAGATTTTGTCGATATATTTTCCATTTGAAATTTAGTACAAATCTATGCAGGATGACGACTAATATACTAAAATATTTCATATCATTATTTTTATAATTCCTGGCTATGTTGTTAAAGTAATGCGAAAGCCTAAACAGAATTTGTGTTAAAAATAGGTACCTATTATTAGACTTAGTATTTTTAGATTTACGTAATAATATAATAGCGACTATAAAACACAAAAGAAGATGGCAAAAATTAATTGTTTTTGTAATATTATTCATTTGTGTATTTTATTTACTATAAAAAACATTTACTTCAGCAACTCGAATCATAATATGCTTCACTCGCGTGAAAAAAAGACACTCAAGTCTTATCTTCACTCAAATGCCTGTTTTGATTGGCAAATGACTCGTCTGAAAAAAAGACACTCTCATCCTCACTCGAGTGGCACTCGAGTGAATCAATTTTTACCGGCGTGTGACTCGAGTGAAAAAAGTCCCTCGTGTCCCTTCAGTAGTCTGGATCTACAAGGAGATTTTAATTTGTATCTTTCTATATGATTTGTTTAATTTGAAATCATTAGTAGCATTAACAAAGATGCCTTTGTTTATGTGAAAACCGCAACACGCGGTACACAAACTATAATGAATAAATTCTTTCATGAACATGTATAAAATCGTGGAGAGCCACGTGACTTCGAAGAGCACATGGTATGAACACACCACTGGATAAGCATCGGTAAGCAAGCTAATTAAATGAATATTTTTATATTACATTTCTAACCTTGGGTGGATTCTCATATTTAACCTCTGCAATGCCGTTGACAAGAACAAAGCAGTGTTAGAAATTGTATAAATGGGAATAACGAATCCACACTATTTATATCTTACTTAACCTTCTACCTCGTAAAAAATCACGTCCGCTGTTGTATTTCGTCTGATTTGTGAAGCCAAACCCTACCCTACGCATACCTATACTGGTCCCATAGCGTGAATAGTTAAGTGCTCTTTGGGCGCTCATAAACTGCTGTAGATTCCGTGTTACCCACTTCGCCGACATTTTGAGCTTTAAAAAAAAGCATCTTCACACCCTTATCATTATCATAATCATAAAAGAGGTAGGCAGAACTACAACGGGTGCACTCATGATTAGCCGAAGATACTTAGTCCCACAATGATATTTATCGGATACACTTCGGAGAATGGGCTGCGGAATTGCACGACTTAATTCCGCCATCCCCGTTTTTATATCGATCGTCGAGGCACACAGATTCTAGGCATCGCCGTATGGTGGACCTTCCACGTACCCGGGCAAAGCGGTTCGACTCAACATTCTTCATTCGAACCGCAAAGGACTGGAATATGCTTCCTGAGTCTGTGTTCCCCGACGAGTACAATCTGGGGATCTTCAAGAGAAGAGTGAACAGGATCTTCTAGGGAAGCGCGTTCCATCTTAGGCCTCATCTTAGCAAAAAGCATTCTACGTAGTTTTTTCAATATAATATTGTAGAAGATGAAAAATGATTGGTTGAGAAATTCCGAAGTTATGTCGAAAAAACACTTTTCTCGAAATTTTTCGTCAACGATAAATTTTTTTCACAAACAGATACACCGATTTTGGGGTAATTTATGCATTGGACGCAGTTGTTTGAGGAAAAGAGCTGATAAGATTTTGTACTCAATTGGTAAATTAATCTGGAAGTTATACTAAAAATACTGTTTCGCCAAAATTTTTTTGAGGTTTTTTCAAAATGTCTCAAAATCTGCTGCACCTAATTGATTTATATTTTCAGGAAGTCTAAATTGAGCGGAATCCTATTAAATGTCATAAACCACGTTTCGATCGGTTAAGCCGTTTAAAAGTTATGAGATATTGACATACGCGTGGACACACACACACATACATAAATACATACAGACATACCGACGTCATCGTGAAAATAGTCGCGAAAACGTTCCCAGGACCTCAAAACGTGGAGATCTGGTGAAAACTTGATTTTCGAAAACCGGGGGAAAATAGTAGCTTCCTTATCTATATAGTAGTGGGAAGTTAAAAAAAATATGAAATAATCGAAGTTCAGTGCACCTATAACTTAAATATAAATATAATTAGACAGGCCTTCTTAAGTCTTTTCCTATAGGTAACTTAAAATCCGACACCTCATCATTCTTTTTGAATCTCTCAGTAACAATGCGATTTGAAATTGAATTTTTCTAGCTTAAAAAGCTTAAAATGTATAGGATTACGTAATGCGCATGAAGTATGAACTTAAATAGAAAGACATAGACCAGACACCTGTGTACGAAATTTTTTACCTCCCCCGGGTCTAGTACCACCACTTACCAACCACTCTTTACTTACTAATCCTGCCGCAATAACGTCAGTGCTTGTTATTGTTGTGTTCCGGTTTGGAGTGTAAGGTAGCCGATAAACTTGGGTTTATATTATACTAGCAAAAAGCAGAGCTTTGTAAGGGCTCGAAAAGTTATACTATCTAGTAATGTTGTTAGAAAAGTATTTTTATGAGAATTACATCTTTTAATGTATGGACTTTATTTATGATTATCTAACCTAAAAAACTCAGCGTATTTTCACCTAAACATTACATTTGCATCAAAGGTCCGCGTCGTCAGGCTTTGGACTAGGAATATTTGGTTTTTGTTTGTTGGTATTTTTAAGGAAAATATGTATTGAAAATGAAGGTTGATCTCATAAAAAACACATTTTTGACATTTTGCTGAAATAATTGTTTTTTTTTCTAAAATCAGGAAGTTCCTGGTTTTACGTCGATTTACGAAATCAAAATCAAAAAATGTTTTATTTAAATAAACCTTCAAAATTTTTGGACTACGCAGGCACGAAGAATTGACGGTAGATACTCAGCGAATACATTTTTCGAATTTTTCTCTCAGAGAAAGCCTCGGAGTTCGATTCCAGAGTCAGGCAAATGAAAAAATGTGTTTTTTTCAGTTATCTGATAAAACAACTTTGCCCGGGATTGGAAAAGTGCCCTACTGGCGATAGGCTGGCCACCTATCACATTGTGGGACTTAAATATCTTCAGCTAACCGTGGATACACACGTTGTACTTCTGCCTACCTCTTCGGGGATACGGATGTAAATATACCTTTTTTTAGCTTTCTACCCTCGGCCTCGGGCTAAGATTGGGAATTGATCTCAATACAATATAAATAAATTAATACATCTGTACTATTTCTCAATAAGCATATTGTGATACTCTCTAACGCTCTATTTACTCTGTTCCCAGCAAACATCCCTGCTCTAGACCTAAATTCTCCTTGTGCCTCCCACAATATTACTTCGAATATCCCTTGCATTCTCCTTTCAGTGATTTTATCATACACCTTCGATGCCAAACTGATCAAACTGATGGCCTATAGCTATTGCAGTTTATACTTGAACCTTGCCTTTATACGAGGGCACGATAACCGCGCGCCGCCAGTCAAATATGAAGAAACAATTCATGAAGTAGGTAGTCTCTTAATAAGTTCAAAAATTCTAATAGAAAATGTATCTTCTATCAATTTTAACTCATTAATTTAATAAGAGATGGCGTTAGTAGTAATTAGATTCTAATACAAATTGTACCTTCTATTTTTTTATTTTTACAAAATGGTATTTTTATGGTAGATAACAAATCTAGACATGAATTAAACTACCACGACGAAGCTCAAACCTAAAAATGCGATATTTTTTCAGTAAAATGTACCACAAAAGTGCATAGAAAGTGGCCTAGTGTAGGGCTCGCTTCGCTCGCCCTGATTAAAATCATTTGTACTGTTTTACTCGATTTTTATTTAATTATACCAACCGGTGTCACGTTTTAATGCCATCATCAGGGCAAAATATATGTTTACTACAATTTGATAGTACAAGTGAATTTAACCTATATTTTAATATTATAAATACGAAAGTTTGTTTGGATGGATGTTTGTTACTTAGTCACGCAAAAACTACGGAACGGATTTGAATGAAATTTGGCACACAGGTAGATGATGACCTGGAATAATACATAGGCTACTTTTTATCTGGGAAACATTAGATGATCCCGCGGGATTCACCAAGAACTTTTATAATGCAGCAGGCTGCACGCATCAGCTAGTACAATATAAATCTAAGTTAACGTGGAGTTTTACCAAGTGCCGACGATACTCAATGTTCAAAGTAGCCGACAAACTTAAAAATGTGGCAGTAAGACCCCGCCATAGGGATAACAATGCACCATTAACAAATAAGGTGACCGCACTATTAACACCTTAAGTGTTGATAGGCGATGGCTGTCTCTTTTCATCAGGAGAACCATTTGCTTGTTTGCTATCTTATAATTTTTTAAAATAATAATTTTTATAATATCCGAAGAATTTTATAATATTCGAAGATTCAAGAGTTTTCTTATTATTAATGTGGAAACCATGGAACGTGAACGAAGACCTGCAATTAATTGTTGTTGTAGTTGTAATAACTTGTTAGCGTACACATAGAAAAGCGTGTTTAGCCCAGTTCAGTCACGCGAGTTCAAAATGCACATGTTCATACATGCCTCAAGATAAGCACGGGTAAGCAAGTTAATAAAATACACATAAACACTTAATCATAACTAACCTCTATTTATGATGCAAAAACTAAATATTAAAACATAAATCAAAAAATACCATGTAAACATCAAAATTTATTAACACACTACTAGCTGACCCGGCAAACGTTGTTCTGCCTTTTTAACTACTCTTTTTTTTCTATATTTTCTCATCTTTTAAACCTTCCCTGAACTTCAACAGTTAATTCAAAACCAAAATTAGCCAAATCGGTTCAGCCGGTTTTAGCGAGACTAACGAACAGCAGCTGAATTTTATATCTATAGATATGAAAGTATTCATAGAGTATTTAGATAGATAAAGGTAATATTATACATAGGAGGAGGAGAAAATAAATATAAATACACAAGAATAAAGTAATATATGGTCCTTAATCCAAAGTATACCCTGAAATAACTTATTTTCTGAAAGACGGAATGTGTAAAATAGAATACCTAAGCATTTCTAAGTGCATTTCATGCACGTATTTATTGTTAGTTTTAAAGTTCATATATTAAGCTTTTATAAATCAACTTTAATCACATACGTTAAGTATTTGATTTTTATAAATGTTACTCAGGGGACTACATATATATAATGCGAATATGGAAGGATTAAGGTACCGGGAAAGAACAAAACTGACATCAGATCATACTCAGATTGACCATAATCAAATTTGATCGGGTACTGTCCGATGATGGTGTCAAGAGTCTTCGCCATCGGCGTGTTTGTACGAAGAGAATAATAAATGTAGGGAAAAGATAAATTTGGCAAGGATGACAAAAAAACCCCGTAAAGGATCTGGCGTGAAGATATGTATGTATGTATCTACGTAGGAGACTATTTCAAACTTATATGAACAAAGCCAGACAAATAAAAGACGATCATCCTCCACGACACAAAAACATTGACGTAATATTGACGAAATATTTAGAACAAAGTTTTTTGAACGTTACTTCTAGCTTTTCCTCCAACCAATTTTTGACTTTCTACAATATGTTAGTTACTTAAAAATCTGCGTCGAATGCTGTTACAAAAATCAAAATCGAATCAATTTTTCAAAAGATACAACTTTTCAAATATTATTTTTTTTTAAATGACCTTTAGGCCAATATGAGAATATCAATTGATTTCAAAATCGTATCAGCTCCTCTACCTTAAAAATTGCGACAAGCACCTACCGATCAAAATTGGTCGATTCAATCGGGCTTTATTCGTAGCGAATATATATTTTTTTTAATTATTTGAAACTTTTTCGACATTTTTCAACCTATTGATTTTGTAGTTAATAAACTGATGATCGATTTTGATCTTTTAAAAATAAATTTCAAAAGATCAAAATCGATCATCATTTTGAAAACATACTGCTTTTTTGCCCGTGTAGGTTCAGAATCCTTTAAAGAATAGACAAACTGCCGTTCTGCCAGGCAGGTCGTAAAAGGCAATCGATTGGCTGTATGTGTTACTGCCATTGTGGTAGAGTTCAGCAACGTCTTACTCGGGTATTTGGTACCACCGCCTTACCTATTCCTGCCACAATAGCGTTTGGAGGGTAAGGTAGCCGGTAGACTTATGCATGTGGCATTGCTATCCCGCCACATAGATAGCAACTCACCATTATTATCTTTGGTGTCTATAGGCGATGGTTGACTCTTTCCATCAGGAGAACTATCTGCTTGTTTGCTATCTTATGATATAAAAAATTCTTGCTGCCATTTTTACAAAACTCTGTGCTGACGTGTAGTTTTTACATCTTTAACTTTAAATACCTGAATTTAGCGGGAAGTTTCAGGGATGGCCTACAGAGTCAACAGGTTTAAGATATCGGACGACGATAATGAAAAGCGTTGACGCTATTGCTGTAGAAATAATACTCCTATGTAAAATTCAATAATAATATTAATATTCTTATATTATTCCTATATTTACATATGTAAAACGGTGACACCATATTCCCTGGCGAGACGTTACAGAACTCTACCACCTAGTAGAAGTTTGTTTTCAAGACACTTTTCAAAAAGGAAGAAGCTCTCAGTCAGTCTTAATGTACTAAGTCTAAAAAAGCTATGCTAAGTAGAAGTCGTGTTCCACTTCTTTAATACTAACTGCAGCGCTGTAATAATAATAAATCGTCGTATATATATATATATATATATATATATATATATATATATATATATATATATATATATATATATATATATACGACGATATAAAACCGACTATTTTTTTTTGAGTCTCGAGTGAAAAAATGTTAGTTTTTGATATTTTAAGAGCCCTCACCAAAGGACAACTCAAAAAAATATTTTAAGAGGTCACTCCAAATTTTTCGAAATTTCAAAAATCGTCAAAAATCGAATTTTTTGTTTTTAATTTTTATTTTTCGCTTTTATAATTATAATTGTTTTTAATTTTATAGACCAAAAAAAATTAGTTTCTGAAAGTTTCAGTTTAAAATATCATCATTTTTTTTTATTTTTCGTTAATTAGTCATATCGCCGACTTTAAGTGTTGGGAGTGGAACGTTGGGGTCTTTTTGGTTTGAAAAAATCTTAACCTACGTGGCAAGGTCAAATCTCAATCAAGCTGGTTTCTAAGACCATTTTGGGATTCGAACTCACGCCTGGCAGTAGATTAAATAAAATTATTAAATTTAAAAAAATATATATTTTCTATGTTGTGCTTGATTTTTAGTTCATCTCGTGATGTATTCTTATCGATTATTGTATTAAATAAAAAATAAAATGCATGGAATTTTAATTTGAATAGTAAAAGGTCGCTCGAAAAAATCTAAACTAATCTATACTATCCATACTAATATCCATACTAATATTATAAATGCGAAAGTAACTCTGTCTGTCTGTCTGTCTGTCTGTTACGCTTTCACGGCCAAACCACTGAACCGATTTGGATAAAATTTGGTACAAATATAGTTTGAGACCCAAGAAAGGACATAGGATAGTTCTTATCCCGGAAATCCCACGGGAACGGGAACTATGAGGGTTTTTATTTTAGAATTTTTTCCACGCGAACGAAGTTGCGGGCACAGCTAGTGCACTAATAAATTGGAAAAAAAAATGAGCTATATATACATATACACATATATAAAAATCAATGCCACTTTTCGTTGTAATTTTTTAACTCAAAAACGGGCTTACCTATCCAAACCAAATGTGTAGGCTTTGTTTGGACTATTAGTGGTTTATGTGAAGTTTGCACAAAATCGGTAGAGCGGTTCTTCATTTATCACATTTTTTATAACAAATGAATTCAATAAATGGCGATACGTAGTGAAGCACGTGACGGGCCGCTCATCGACGGGCCGCTAGTTCATTTATAAATTTTATGTTTGTTACCTCAGATCTCGGCTATCTATTAGCCTATTTGGAAAATTCTTGTTTTGTTTGGAAGAGTATACTTCCAATTTAAAAAAAAGTATCGTAATCGTAAAAGAGGTAGGCAGAGGTACAGCCAATGCACCCACGATTAACCGAAGTACTTAGTACCACAATGTGATAGGTAACAAACCTATCGCAAACCAGACACTTTTTTCAATCCCAAGCAACGTTGTTTTTATTAGAAAATTGAAAAAAACTCATTTTTTTAATGCATGACCCAGGAATCGAAACTGGGACCTCATGTAGTCAACTCCGACATTGGACCTCTAGACCACAGGAGCGACTTACTTCTCTTCTCTATCAATTTAAATTAATAAAGATCTAATCCAGTGTTTCATAGATATACGATATTATAAGTTGGTCGTTGCAGTAATTTATATGTTATGTCTGTTAAAAAGGTATTATTTAGTTAATTTTCTTAAACAAGACTAACAATTAAATATAAATACGAGTAGTCTTAAAGCAAGGTCAGCGTCTTTTAACAGCAATTAGCTTTTCATTAAAAATATATTTTGTTTCTTTAAATTCACGTGTTCTGTGTATAAATTAATCTTTTTTACTGTTTTACATTAAAGTGTATAAGATATTGCGAGACAGTGCACAGTTGCTCATCGCATGTTGCGCTGTGGACGTGCATAGCGTTAGATCGACATTTGACACATTCTATATTTGACATATTCTATATTTGACACATTCTACTTTTGACAGATTCTATATTTGAGAGATTTTCAATAAAAAATGATAATAGTTCACGTGTTCATAGTCGTGACGAGGCAGTGCAAATTTATATCGAAGCATGAGTTGCAAGCAAGGATTTGTACCACTATAATTTCGATATGTTTGCGTCGTCGTGATTGGTTATGGTATATGATATTATGACGTTGTCTTCTAGCACTAGTCGGAGAACCAATCACGAAACAGCATGAAACGCGGCGAACCAATTACGAAACAGCAAACATATCGAAATTATAACGTTTTAAATCCTTGGTTGTAAGGCGTGTGTGGCGCTTGCCTCGCAAAGTCTATATCCACCTTTATACATTTCTTTGTATATTATGGAATAGGAAACAAACAGGAAGTTCTCCTAATGGAAAAAAACAACAGTCGCCCATAGATAGCAAAGATGTTAATGATGCTTTACACATACCACATATATAAGTTTACCGACTACCTTACCCTCGAAACTGAAACACTAAAGTAGCAAGCACTGCCGCTTTAATAACATGAATAAATAAATAGGTAAGACAGTGCATATTAGGGTATTTCATGTCAAGTGTCGTTATATTTTTTTTACCAACAAATCCGCGAAGCATAGCTTGCGAGTATTTATTTATTTATTTAAAAATTTATGCACAGTTGAGTTCATAGATGGACTTAATGCTACATGGCATTCTCTACCAGCCAACCCAAACTAATTAGATAACATTTCATTTAAAAGGGTGCATGATAAGATAAATTAGTAAAATTTAGTTACAATAACTGCTGGTAATACTAAAAACACTCAAAACATTAAATACACATATATAAAATATATTTATTATATATAAATAAATAAATGACCGCCCCGTTGGTCGAGTGGTTAATGACCCGACTACGCAAGCAACGGGGCTCGGGTTCGATCCCCGACGGGGACAAGCATTTGTGTGATGAGCATAAATGTTTGTATTTCCGGGTTTGGACCGCCCCGTTGGTCGAGTGGTTAGTGACCCTGACTACGCAAGCAACGGGGCTCGGGTTCGATCCCCGACGGGGACAAGCATTTGTGTGATGAGCATAAATGTTTGTATTTCCGGGTTTGGGTGTTTATTATGTATGTTAAAGTATTTATATATGTATTTCTATGTATTAGTATCGTTGACTAACACCCATAACACAAGCAAATAATTTGCTTACTTTGGGGTTAGATCAGTCAGTGTAATTTGTCCCGTGAATATTTATATATTTATTTATATTTATATTTAAAAAAACAAAAAAAATATCACTAGACAAATTACACGAATTAATCTGACCCCAAAGTAAGCAAATTATATGCTTGTAGTGGGTGTCAGTCAACGGTACTAATACATAGAAATACATATATAAATACTCTAATATATTTAATAAACACCCAAACCCAGAAATACAAACATCTGTGCTCATCACACAAATGCCTGTCCCTGCCGGGAATCGAACCCGGACCCCATTGATTGCGTAGTCAGGGTCGCTAACCACTCGACCAACGAGGCGGTCATATTATATACACATACATACCTAAATAAATAACATACATAGATATACACATTACATATATTAATTTATAATAGGGAAATAAGTATAAATACCACGATTAAATACATAAATAAAAAAAAATGATGTCTGATAATATTAATTCAAAAGATATTTTTTAACAGAATGTTTAAAGGAGAATTCGGAGGGACTATTCCTAAGTTCAACTGGAAGGGTATCAACATAAGGAAAGAAGGAGTATCAACATAAGAAATTTTGTACGGCCCCTTAGTGGTTGATATTTGAAAAAAAAATTGCCTATATTTGACCCCACACTTTAACGTGGGCGGGTCACCGCAACTCGATGACTAGCGCCTTTTTTCCGTGTGGTTAGGATGGTCCTATTCTTAACATCCCAACTCCTCCAGGAAGCCCAGCAACTCCTTGATGTGGGAGAAAGCTTCGGGGAGCGACCTCGGAGATCCAAGGTACTTGACCTGATAGTTCACCACACCTTCGCAATCCAAAATGACGTGGAAGCCGTTTCTTCTGTCTGCATGCAGACTCTGCACAGAGAACTGTCTGTAACACTCATGTCAAACATGTGTTTATTAAAAGGACCATGTCCTGTAATAGCGCCAGTTATTACGTAGCTGTTTTTGTTTAGTTTTAGTAACCTGTGCGATAGCTGCGGGTTCATTTTGTCTAATACCTCTTTCGTTTGCCCAGTCGACTCGTTCAGCCCAGTATTTATTGTGCAGATCGGTCGTGCGTTGCCGTAGACTCGCGTACAGCCAACGAGCCGACAAGGGCGCAGCGGGTATCTTGATGTTCAGGTCTTCGGAGAAGACGCCCAAACATGAGCCTGAACTTGTTTTTGAGCCATCCATGAAGATTCTGAGGTCTCTCGTGTTGAGTCTCTCCTTACCTTCATCAGCGAGCTGCATTTTGTTTTTCTTGTCGAAGACAAATTTGACAGTTATCGAATCGTTTGTGGCAGTGACAAACGGTAGATATTCGAGCATGTTTGACCCAACGTCTCCAACTATCTCCTTGCCAAATATAATTAAATTCAGTTCAGTTGTTTAGTCATAAAAGCGTAATGGACAGACAGGTTTTGACACTTATAATGTTAGTATGAATTAGTGGCGAAGAGTCCATATAAGCCGACTCCTATCTGGTTCTCTTTTAAATTGAATAATTTCGTTTATGTAATTATTAATATTTAGTTAAATAAATAATATTTATTATGTACTAGCTGTTGCCCGCAACTTCGTCCGCGCGGACTTCGTTTACTCCGCACAGCTCCTCCCCCGTAGGTGACAGCGTGATAATATGTATCCTATATGATGACCCGACCTGTTAGTAATATTCATGCAAAATTTGAAGTAAATCCATGCAGTACTTTTTGAGTTTACCCCGGACATACACGACTTTCCTACGATTTTATTATATGTATAGATATGTAATACATATATGTATTACATATTATGTAATTTAATATAATAATATTAAATTACATACTTGGTTATCGATTAAAATTTAATCATCATTTCTGTGGTCTAGTAGTCCAGCGTTGGCATTGACCACATGGCTCCCGGGTTTGATTCCTCTTTTTTTTCAGTTTTCTCAGAAACACAAAGTTGCCCGGGATTGGAAAGTGCCCGGTTGGTTGTTGTACCTCTGCATACCCTTTCGGGGATATGGGCGTGAAGAAAAAATGGTGTTAATAGCATTGGTCAATCCTGTACGCCCTATATTAAATAATAATATTTATTTAAGCGCATAATTTTTTAATAGGTTAGAGAGGTCGTAATGAAGCCGACTTGTTTTAAGTATCCTTATTCTTTCACTTCCCTAAAAAAAGGACAAAGTCTGTTTCTCTTTAGTATTTAGCAGACCAGACTTAAGCCGCGTGTTATCGAGTTAAGAATCATTTTTCTAGAGGAGCAATCAGAAAAGGTACTCGTATATAGATAGCGTCAAGCTTGTAAGTTTTTGTTGTAAGTAGGTAGTTGTCGATGTACGAATATATAAATCACTTCATTGAAGTGTATTTTACATTTAAGTATTGTAATACACTTTAATTAGTATTTCGTGATATATTCTGAGTTATTAAACCAAATAATCCGAGGCAAAAGGTGACGAACTGTTAGGGTGTCCCGTGTTGTAGTCTTAAAAAAAACTAATTTTCGAGACAACCACTTTTATTCAACTTTACTTTTTACACTTCACTTTTATATAGCACTCAGATCGCACGACTACTATTTGTGCACGCGGTTAAAGGGGGTTACGAAGCGGATGCTACTATCCCTAGTCTCCTCACTGAAGGCCAGCCGGCGGGCAGAAACCAGGTCCGTTGCTGGGCAGCGATTTGACTAGTTCAAGTACTGACTGGCCGTGAATTGGAAATGCACGGCTTAAATAGTAAAATAAAAGTTTGACTCAGCGATTTAGAATAGCTAACAATTAAGGGTTGTAACAGAACGTTGGAAATTATGAAGTTACTCCTCTTCTTATCATTTAAAATCAAAGATTACCACCAGATGTCTCATACATCTTGTGATCTCGTATACTAAGATTTAGCAATGTTAGCATTTGTACTTAATACATATTGTTTATATTGCACAGCTTAACATAAAAAGGTTTTTTTTTTAAAGCATAATTTAAAAGACATTGTTTCAAAATACCATCGTTTTCATCTCATATACATATTGTAAATTTGTATGTATGGAATATTGATATTTAGATGTTTGGAAGTTTGTTATTCAATTACGTAAAAACGACTGAACAGATTCGAATGAATTTTGGCACAGAAGTAATTGACGATCTAGAGTAGCGTGTAGGATACTTTATCCCGCAAAAATAGGATATTCTCGTAGGATTCACAAAAGCCTTTAAAATGTAGTAGGCTGTAGGATGCAGATAGTAATTCATATAAGGTGAAGGTAGGTGGGCCTTTATTCGCTAAAGAAACATTAATGAAGATGTAGATGAGAAATTTTTGCACCGTCTTCCCTTTTTCAGATTTTCACCATTCACCTCTTTATATTTATACTAGCTGCAACGTACAAACAAGCAGGAGGCTCTCCTGATGGAAACAGACAACCACTGCATATAGACACCAAATATGTTATTGGTGCATTGTTATCTCTGTAGCGCGATCTTGATGCCACATGCATAAGTTTTCCGGCTACCTTTCCCTCCAAACCGGAACATAACAGTGACGCTATTGCGGTGACGCTATTAGGTAATGGGGTGGTACCAGATCCGGGCGAGACAATGCGGAACTCTAACACCTGGTAGCCACGATGGTAGTGACTCGTATAGCCAATTGTTCGCATCTACAAACTGCCTGGCAAATCGTCAGATAGTCTATTCTTCAAAGGAAGCCCAGACCAACAAGGGTTATAGTGCTATTCGCGTGGCAGGAACATAAGTACAAGCGCAATTTCAACAGCTACTATACAAGCTGTGC
This sequence comes from Apodemia mormo, assembly GCA_036924255.1. Taxonomy (NCBI): domain Eukaryota; kingdom Metazoa; phylum Arthropoda; class Insecta; order Lepidoptera; family Riodinidae; genus Apodemia; species Apodemia mormo. The sequence continues at coordinate 24,296,478 of JAUPFN010000020.1, read as the reverse complement.
CTACCTTCATAACATCAGTAACAATTTTCCCCATGTTGGGGAATATTATATATATATATATATATATATATATATATATATATATATATATATATATATATATATATATATATATATATATATATATATATATATATATATATATATATATTCGGGTATCTTATAGAGCATTTACTGAACATTTTGACATTTTGAACCCAATGACATATCTTAATTTTGGATAATTTTAAATTAGTAATTTAAGTGACATTTGATTTTAATATTACTTTAGATCCGTTATTAGTTTAGAGAATATGTATGTATATATAATATATATAAAAAAGCAATCATTTATGTTATAATGGCAGGCATAGACAGGACCCGAATAAACAATACGGGTTTTTCTGATGTAAATAGAAGAGTCTTAATCTAGAATAATGCAGACTAATGAATAAATCATTGCTTTGGACACAACACGTCATGTAAGTTTTTTTTATTGCAGTCTCAAGGCTATGTGAATTTTACATTCGTGAAGTGTCGCGTGTAACTTGACCGAGTTCGGGTATTGTGTTACAATGATAAGCCAGTTAATAAGAGTGATACGAGTGTAAATTAATATAACCGCACACGAGCTAAACATGGTTCATCTTAATTCGACTGATAAACCTATTAATTGCGGTGGATTAGTACCCCATAATGGTCCAGGCCTTTCTTTTGAAGAATAGCCCACCTGCCATTCTGCCAGGCAGTTCATAAGAGGCTAATCACTACCATCGTGGCTACAAGGTAAGAGTTGTGCATTGACTCGCCCGGGTCTGGTACCACCGCCTTACCTATTCCTGCCGCAATAGCGTCAGAGCTTATTACTGTCGTGATCCGGCATGCGTATCACCTAACATTTGCAATCCGTCAGCGATTAGCCATAACTATTAAACGTAATGAAAAACTCATCAAAAATGTCGCCAATTGCTTGCTATTATAGATGCACTTTTTGCAATGTCACATCACCCAAAACTAATCATGCGGCAACGATTGCCACTAATAACAAGGCTGTATGTGTCTTGCAATAACTAAACAATTACGATAATTTCGCATTGCCAGTTACATGATAACCCCACGGTTTGTATGGTTAAATGGTGCTACGGTGTAACGATTGGCTAATGGCTATGCGAGTTATATAGCACCCTCGGGCCGGCCTTGTTGGTCGTAGCTTTGAAGAATAGACTACCTACTGTTTTGCCAGGCAGTTCGTAAGAGGCCAACGATTAACTATGCGTGTCACTATCATAATAAATAAACTGGTATTAGGTCTATTACTCTGTATGTAAATTGGCTGTAAACAGTGTTATTTTAATATTTGAAACTTTTAAAAGTTTGAATCGATTTTCATTTTCGAAATAGCATTCGACGTATTTTTTTTAGTTCTAAAATAATTTGAAAATTAGAAAATGATTGATTTTTCAAATTTTTTCGTCAACGATAACATCTGACTGTTCATCTGACTGATCTCAATCGGCAGGTACCCTAATAAAAAATTATTCTCAAAATCTCCTAGACCACTTAACGCTTAACACTAAACACTTAATACTTAACACTTAACACTTAACACTTAACACTTAACACTTAACACTAAACACTAAACACTAAACACTAAACACTAAACACTAAACACTAAACACTAAACACTAAACACTAAACACTAAACACTAAACACTAAACACTAAACACTAAACACTAAACACTAAACACTAAACACTAAACACTAAACACTAAACACTAAACACTAAACACTAAACACTAAACACTAAACACTAAACACTAAACACTAAACACTAAACACTAAACACTAAACACTTAACACTTAACACTTAACACTTAACACTTAACACTTAACACTTAACACTTAACACTTAACACTTAACACTTAACACTTAACACTTAACACTTAACACTTAACACTTAACACTAAACACTTAACACTTAACACTTAACACTTAACACTTAACACTAAACACTTAACACTTAACACTTAACACTTAACACTAAACACTAAACACTAAACACTAAACACTTAACACTTAACACTAAACACTAAACACTAAACACTAAACACTTAACACTTAACACTTAACACTTAACACTAAACACTATACACTTAACACTTAAAACATTTCATTTTTAACACATGAAGTGTGCCAGAAAAATGGTAATAAAAGGGGTGAATTCGCTTTTCAGTTATTAGACACTTTTAAACGCATCTTACACAAAAATTATTATTTAATAATAACCATCAAGTTGACGAAATAACGACTGACGCCTTTCCGGCTAGCATCATCATCAAGTTTATTTTAGACTTGTCTTATTATATGATGGCTGCTTCGATAGCCTAGTGGATATTGTTTAAAATGTTTTGTGTATACATACGTGTTTTGGGTACTCACGGTACGGGATGATCTGACACATCAGGCTGAATATGAGCAATATGAGTGAAAACCTGAAAAAGTACCTGAAAAAGACCTTTATGTAAATCCGTGTATGTTTTGGTTACTCACGGTACGGAATGATCGGGAAAATATGTGTCAGACAATATATGAGCATCGGAGTGACCTGAATAAGATCTGAGCCTCAAGCACGAAAGGAGACTGATACCGTTGCATACAAACTTGGGCCCCCCTTGTAATAAGATGAATATTATGTTAATTAATAGCTAGTTTAACGTTATATAAATACTGAAAAATTTACAGATTTTAGCAATCTGAGAACAGAGATATAAGATATTCACTAGAAGTAAGGTTACGGTACTATGGTATTGTTTAACTCACTGTAACCGTTTACTATTATATAAACAACTGATACTTGTAATACAGGCAACTACGCTTCATGTTTATAAATTGACACAATACTAAAACACAGATTTTTGGAAAACACAAATTAAAGGATGCCTCTCTGTAGGTAGGTACGTAAAATAGCGAAGAGTGAAGTCCGCGACTTGCGAGTGCGACTCTTGCGAGCCGTCAGTGATGTCAGTTGTAATTGTCAATTTTAGCTGTTTTAAATCCACAGACACTAAATCGTATTAAGTTTGAAGTAACGTAATCAATCGATTATATAAATTGTATCGATTATATTTTTTCTTTTTATATTATAAATGGTTTGTAAAACAGTGATGGTACTTACTGTTGATTATACTAAATATTAATCAAAAATACGCTTTTACATATGTTTACGAGCTTATATTTCGATTAAAATTATTTACATAAATCGATTATAATTTTATCGATTATATAATTATAGTACCACAAACTTATTTTCGTGATTTCTTTTTTCTCAGAAAGCGGATTAAGCTAATTTTTTGAACTTTGAAATAGAAAAATAGTATCATTTTTTTTAACCATATTTCAACCCTTTACATTTGGGCCCAAAAATCCCCCTCTCCTTTAAGCGTTTTCGTATCGTTAACGTATCGAGGACTCGATACGTTAACGGAGTATGACGATAGTAGGAAGCACGAAACACCTTCTATCGACTCTCGAGACCTCGATACGATTACGCTAGTGACGTCATCCTAACGTAAGCAGGAAGGTACTAGTTTCGTTCAAAAACTTAATCGTAGATTATCGGTTTTAATTATATTCTATATAGAAATATATTTATTGATAACTAAAATCACACTTAACTCAAGCATAATTAATAAAATACACAAAAATAAAGAAATGCATTCTCTACTCTAAGAAAAATCAAATTTATTTTGACGAAACCATTCTAACAACGATCTTACGTTGTTCTACGGTTTTTGAACGAGACGACCGCTTGGCACTTCACATAGGTATACGATACCAAACAAAGACAAGGTCAAGTTTGTTTATAATCAATCGTACGGGCTCTCGAAAACATTACATTTAAATTGTTACCTCGCATTAAATATAAATAAAATATTATAAAATGAAAACTAGACTAGCTTTATGCAGTACATAACTATGGTGAAGTTCATGGAAAAGTACGTCCTGGAAGTTTTATGTAACTTATTTATTATGTGCAGTTTTTTGTTTCGTGATGTGAAGTGAAAATTGGATCCTTTCTTCCAGAAACAAGATTCCTCTAAGGAAATAAGCTCTAGAGTTATCCTGGAACTCAGTCTTAATGAAGTTTTTCGGCGGAGTTGCTCACAGAGAAATGTAAGAGCCTCTTTGTTGAGGCGATATTTATTTTTAAATTCGGTACCATTTAAATCCATAGGATCAAATATTTTTCTCTGTTTAGTCCTACATCTAACTTCTCTGAAAAATAATCTATACATATAATAAAATCGTAGGAAAGTCAAAACTGTACATTGAATATTTTTTTAAAGAATACTTGGGGCGTTATCTACAATCAATATCGAAGCCAAAAATATAGTTTTTAGAATTTTTGTCTGTTTGTCTGTATGTCTTTTTGTCTGTATGTATGTCCGAGGTAAACTCAAAAAGTACTGCATGGATTTACTTCAAATTTTGCATGAATATTACTAACAGGTTGGGTCAACATATAGGCTACATATTACCACGCTATCACCTACGGGGGAGGAGCAGTGTGGAGTAAACGAAGTCCGCGCGGACGAAGTCACTGGCAACAGCCAGTATTGTAATATAAATGTAAACAGTGAAAAATTACCACAAATTTCATTATTATCGCTCAAAGCAATGCATAAAGGGATGTTTTGTGTTTGATACTTTAGTGTATTTTATGTTTTGTCTTATTTCTTAGTTATACTAGAAGAAACGTTTCATTATATTTGATGAGATTTGCTTAACTACAGACTTTTAACCTCTTTAAATAAATATAATTATCTACCACCTGACAAAGAATCTTAAATCGGGAAGTTGACTCCATCGTGTACGCAATTCCCACATTATCGGCCTTTAACCCTCACATATTAAATGGTAATGTGTTTTTGCTTCGGTGACGAGAAATATTGGAATCTCTCTACAAATATGTATTATTTATCCCTCGGGTCAATGTCATATGTGTTCAGGGTTTAAATGTTGACCGCTTCTGACCTTGCTAATTTGAACAACATTACGAAAACTTCTAGAAACTGAGTTAGACGTGACATAAGCCACATAGACATATTACCAACTCTCACTTCCATACGCTATTGTATATAAGTAAGATTTGGGTATATAAGAAAGGACATGACAGTAGTAACAACGTGATCGAGATGTGATCGCTATGAAAATATGTAACCAAATTCGTAATATTGAAGTGAGAGAGAGCTTAGGCCCGAAAGAAAGTGTCGGTGTAAAGATGAGAGTAATGAATGTGGAGAAAGCGACACAACTTGTCTGAGCAAGGATCGTGATGTATGGCACTCGGTCCTTTCTGCCTACCACGTATGGGCTCTGGCGTGATGGTATGTATTTATGTACAAGCATGTGACTTAATATGTATGTATGTATGAATAAGCATATGGACTGTGAGATGTTGTATCTTAAAAAATAATATAAGTGTTATTATTTTTAGAATTTTCCCCGTGTTGGTCCCGGGCTCCTTGAAGAATAGACCAACTGCCGTTCTGCCAGGCAGGTCGTAAAAGGCGACCGATTGGCTACGTGAGTCACTACCATCGTGCCTACTAGGTGGTAGAGTTCTGCATTGTCGCCGGCCCGGGTCTGGTACCACCACCTTACCTATCCCTGCCGCAATAGCGTCAGTGCTTGTCACTGTCGTGTTCCGGTTTGGAGGGTAAGGTAGCCGGTAAACTTATGTATGTGGCATTAGATCTTACCACAAGATAGCAACGCACCATTAACATCTTTGGTGTCTATAGGCGATGGTCGACTCTTTCCCTCAGGAGGCCCATCTGCTTGCTTGCTATCTTATGATATAAAAAAAATATGCCTTCATCGAGGGAAATAAACATGTCAGTTTTAATATATCAAATACAAAAATGGTGCAATGCTGTCCGTATGACGTGATGGCTTTGCCACATACCAGCTATACTGGCTATCTTACCCCCATAGCGGAACATGACATTGGCAAATATTGAAGCTATTGTCGTAGGCATGGGCGTTCGCAGGCTCTAGTACTGGGGGAGGGGGGAGGGGAGGCACGTGGAAATGACACAGAAACTTCAGCTTCTGTGTCAGTTCCACGTGAAACCGAAGTCGTAACATCTTAAGGCTATATTTTTATCTTATTACAAAAATATCGACAACAGTAGATATTTAGTAGGGAGGTAACCAAATTCCAGGGGGGCTGGTGCCACTCCCTGCCTTCTCGTAGGAATAGGTAAGGCTATGGTGGCGGAAATCTGAACATAGTAGTCACGATAGTATTGATACGTATATCTAATCTTTCGCCCTTCACGATCCACCTGGTAGAATGACAGATGATGCTTCTTAGGGGCTCCGGACCAGCAGTTTATTGTTGTTCTGAAATGAACAAACGCTAACAATGAACTTAAACGCTTTTAAAAATTTTATAAGTATCTTTCACTTTGCACTAGGATATTTTATAGGAAGCTCACTTTGTACTAGAAAAATCCCGAGGCCTTGCCCTCATGAAATAAGCTTCTTAACTTTTTGAAATAAAATAAAACGATCCTTACATATACTACTAGTTTTAACTATCTCTATTTAGTAAAGTTGTAATAGCTTTAGAGTTAATTCATTGTAATTTATTTTCATAACTGACAAGCAATAGGTTCCCGTGATTGAAAGAGACAATTTTGTGGTACAGAAGGGGTTCATGATGCGTTGACAATTGACATTCGTGTGGAGTTGGTTTGAAATTTTACATTCTATATTGTCCCACACAAACGCCCACAGAAACGCAATGTTAGCTTGGTTTATATTTTACTACTTTTATATTGTATTTAAATATCCTACTTATAATATGCCAAAAGTAAAAATTGGTACAATATGATTATTGGAAGTTTGAGTATTCGTTAAAATGACTTAAAAAACGGTTGAACGAAACTGGTTAAAATTTAATACACAAACATTACCACCACATATAACAGTTTACTTCTAATTTATACAATTTATACAAAGAAATAATGTATTGTGCCTATGGAATTGACAAAAATACTTATCTTGATTAACTTAATCTTATAAGTTAAATAGTCTGAGAGTGAGAGAGGATCGTAGCTCTAGTATTTCATTTAAAAAACAAGATTTATCTAACGTAGTTTGCATAGATGTCTTTGGTTGTTCGATGTTTCTTTTATCAAATTTCCACGTGGAATCCAGAGGAAAAAAACCTTTTGTTTTGTTTTGCTTATATTTACATAGTTAGGTAGTAACAACGTGAGAATATTTTCACTGTGTACTTATGTGACTGTGTTATATGACTATATAATATGTTTATGTATTATGTATCTACATAGACCAGAATTATTTAATGTGTAAATATTGAGTAAATAGTGAGCAATAATAATAATTTATTTATTTCAGACTCCTCTTTTACAAAAATAGTCCATATTCTATGTTAATAAATAAAAACGGGTTATTAAAATTAAATTATAAATAAAATATTAGTTACATAAAATATAGTTGAAATTGGAAGTAAAATAAAATTAAGATAAAAATAAATTTTTTAACAAGCATTAACACTTTCATATCCTTGCGCGTGACCATAAAGTATTAGGTATAGATGGAGCTAGCACTCGTATTAATCAATTAAAACCAATATTTACGTTATATCTCTGTCTATGAGCTCTCGCCATCTCTTTTTATGCAGCTGTGTTAGAAAGAGAGCGTGAGACCTCAGAAGATGACAACAGTATTCAAAATTTGGTTTCAAATAGATATTAGAAATGCTGCATCCAGATATAACACAGCTTCATGCGTGTGACTGCATTAAAACCATCAACCCGCGCTTCGGTAAATATTGTAGATGCACTGCAGAAACGTGGTAACCCCATTAACATTCTAAGTCCATTATTATATTGGACCCGGAAAGCATTAATCGACCGTTTTGTGTATTTTATCTACAGTGCACTCGTATAAAATGACTGGCAGTAAGCTTTAAAAAGCATTATTTTAACTTGCTTACTGCAACGAGCAAACCTGCGTGACAGCATGTCGCATTTAATCGCTAATGCTCTGCGTTCCTTTTCAATATAAACTTGGGTCATCAAGCTTATCGGTGAGATAGTGACCCAGGTACTTAACTTTTTTAACGCGATTTAATATAGCCCTACTAGCTGACCCGCGCAGCTTCGCCCGCGAGTATATTAATAAGTCGTCTAAATAGCTTTTAATAAAAATTTCATCCCCTATTTCAGCTCTCCAGGAACCGATTTTTGAAAAAAAATAGCCTATGTTTGACCCTCGATCTTCAACTATATCCATGCCAAATTTCATGAAAATCGGTACAGCGGTTTAGCCGTGAAAGCGTAACAGACAGACAGAGAGACTTTCGCATTTATAATATTAGTATGGAAGTATGGATTGAGCTTTACCACCGCGACCGTAGTTGGCAACCTACCGTTGGCCTTGAACACCAAATAATCACTTTTATTACAGTTGTGAATAAGCCCATGTCTGCGTACTTTTCACAAATGTGTAAATTATCTAGTAACCATGTTTTTTTTATATATAACATAAGAAAGCAAACAAGCAGATGGGTCTCCTGATGGAAAGAGTCAACCATCGCTTATAGACACTAAAGATGTTAATGATGCTTTGCTATCTTGTGGCGAGGTCTAATGCCACATGCATAAGTTTACCGGCTACCTTACCCTCCAAACCGAAACACGACAGTGACTAGCACTGACGCTATTGCGGTAGGAATAGGCGCAACAGTGGTACCTACCAGACTCGAGCGAGGCGTTGCAATATTCTACCATTAAGTAAATACGATGGTAATGATTCTTATAGCCAATAATTTACCTTATAGGAACGAATGGAAAATGGTCTATTCTTCAAAGATAGCCCAAAAGTGAAGCAATTTGTTGTTTTTTTTTGTAGTTAATATATCCATGGGCAGCGGTGACCGCTACCATAAGACTGCTCCTTCGCCCATTCGCCGGTAGTATACAGTTAGTAATAACATCCCAGATCGATCGACGAAGACATTACCAAGTAACCTAACGTATTATTTGACGGATTTAAAGAAATTATTTACAATTCAATTAATAACATCACATAACTAACCCAAAGGAGGTCAAAAATAGACAAGTATTTTATTAATAGAAAAAAAGTTTATTTGTTTTTCTAAGTGAACCAGTTTGAACAAAAAATAGGCATTTTTAATTTCTTTTAATCCGTTAAACAATTACAGATATGTGACGGTGTTAGGTTACTCGCGAATGGGTGAAGGAGCAGTCTTATGTTAGCGGTCACCGCTGCCCATGGATATATTAAACACAAAAAAACAACAAATTGCTTCACTTTTGGTCTATCTTCGAAGAATAGACCATCTTCTATTCATGAGCCAAATGATTGGCTTAATAGGAGTCATTACCATCATAACTTCTTAATGGTAGAGTATTGTAACATCTCGCTCGAGTCTGGTACCACTGTTGCGCTTATTTCTGCCGTAATAGCGTCATGTTCCGGTTTGGAGGGTAAGGTAGCCGGTAAACTTATGCATGTTGTATTAACACCTCTCAATACGAACAATAAAACACCATTAACATCTTTGCTGTTTATAAGCGATGGTCGTCTCTTTTGATTAGGAGAGCCATCTGTTTTTTTTACTATCACTACATAGTATAAAACAAGGTCGCTTTATCTGTCTGTCCCTATGTACGCTTAAATCTTTAAAACTACGCAACATAGTTTGATGGGGTTTTTTTTAATAGATAGATTGATTCTTGAGGAAGGTTTTAGTATAAAAACCTTTCTGATATTTCCACGGGAACAAAAATTACGTGTGTGAAACCGTGGGCAGGTCGCTAGTATTATGATATAAAAAAAAATATTCGCCTTTTGAAGGTCCGTCATATCTTTCTGAAAAAAATCGAGTCAAGTTTATTACGTTCCTATTACGTTCCTATTACGTTCCTGTTACGTTCGTAGTTTGATAGTACCTACATGTTGTTTTGTCAAAATCGAACGAAAAGTATCAAGATAATATGCTTATTAAGTGCTCGTAGTGAAAATTTGACTACTTTAAGTGGTGGAAAAATCAAAACTTGAATCAAATTAAACACATCTAATATTCTATAATCTGTTATTTTTTATTTATTATTATTTTTTATTTATTACACTGAGCATAAGACCAAGGGTCCAAAGAATTCAGCGTAATACAATTTTGTGCCAATTTATAAGTTAGATTGACACAAAAAGGTACAACTCTGAATGGATTTATTAATTCACGCGTGATGTGCGTTCAAATATTACATCAATTCTTATGGACGAAAAAATCTTAAATTTTTTTTTTTTTGCAGTATTTTTGCCATAATACTCTTAACAATAGTTTTTCAATCAGAACGCGAGTACTGCATTGACAAGTAGAGACGCTATTGTGGCAGAGTAAAGTAAGGCGATGGTGGCAAATCCGGGCAATTGCAGAATTTTACCAACTAGTCCCTTTTTAAGGAAAAATATTGTAAATTCTGTTGTAATTTGTTAGAAATAACATTGTAAAATAGCTATAACCTTCTGAGGTCGAAGTGTCAGAATTTTATGAATTCAAACATTAATCACTATTTGTACAGGATTGAATCAGCGCCACCAAGTGACAGTAGAGAGAAACACAACATGTGGGAGTTCTGACTTCTGAATAATTCCAAAACTGAGTATTTACGGAAGTAAACCGGTAACATTTCTTATTTTTGCATATTTTTCAGTTCGAAACGTTTTCGTGTTTATAATTTTTACAAATTGCGAAATTAAACTTATAATCTGCCTCTCTTTTAGGCATATATACAAAATGCAACGGTTAGCCGTTGCATTTTGTATATATGCCTAAAAGACACTGACACTTTCTTGATTTTAATAGTTTTACTACTAAGTTGTATTGTGCGATTTCCTTTAATATTATGTGTGTGTTTCATATATAAATATGTTTAGTGTATGTGTATGTGTGCAAACACATCTATTGTGCACTATGCCTTCCCATTTATTAATCCCTACTCCACATTTCAGGTTAGCTGGAAGAAATCTCAGCCAGTAGAGATAAGCTCACCTTTATTGCAATTTTTATTATCCTTTTTCGTGTGTATTCTTCAATAAGTGTACAATAAAGTATTAAATAAATAAATAAATATGCCATTTCATACAAACCGTATTCTATGCAATATCAAGAACAAGCGAAACTTGTCCCTTATTGATATACTTAAATGTATGTAAATCAAACAAGTCACCATTTCCTTTAAGGTGACGGTATTTAATTAAAAAATTCCAAGACACCGTACGCTTCCTGATTCCTAATAATAAACATAAATTGAATTATATTCGCCATTTCTGTATCCATTGATTGATAAAAATGCCCTCATTATTATAAAACTAGCCGACTCGCGCAGCTTTACCCGCGAGTAAACTAAAATATCATCGATTTAGTTTTTCATGCACAGTGGAGTGAAGGTGTGAGCCCTTAGGTGTTGATTTTTGAAAAGATGTTGGTCTATATTTGACTCCGACTTTTTTTGCATTTGATCCGGGCTACTTTGAAGAATAGATCAAATGCCTTTCTGCCAGGCAGGTCGTAAAAAACGACCGATTGGTTTTACGAGTCACTACCATCGTGACTACTAGGTGGTAGAGATCTGCATTGTCTCGCTCGGGTCTGGTAACATCGCTTTACCTATTCCTGCGGCAACAGCGTCAGTGTTTGTCACTTTCATGTTCCGGTTTGGAGTGTAGGGAAACCGGTAAATTTATGCTTATACAAGATATCAACGATGGTGCGTTGCTATCTTGTGGCGAGGTTCAACGCTACATCTATGGTGTCTTTAGGCATCGGTTAACTCTTTCCACCAGGAGACTCATCTTCTTGTTTGCTATCTTATGATATAAAAAAATCTGAATCATCAACTATCTCCATGCCAAATTTTCTCGAAATTAGCCATGCAAACGTACGACAAACAGACAGACTTTCGATTTATAAAATTAGTATAGACGTATAATCACGACGATAAAATAAACCGAAGATCAAATGAAGTTTCGGTTTTCTATTTTCGTTCACTAGTTTGTTTGTTGGTGATGGACGGATTGGCGAGCGAGATAGGAATTTCCATAATCACAATGACCGACAGCTGTACTGTGTTCTGTAATAACCAGTAAAAAACAGCAACTGTTAAAATTGACACATGAAATGATACCGACCATGACCTATCATAAATACAACATACCATTGTATCTAATAATAGAACGTGGCAAATATTAAAAACTAGCTGTGGCCCGCGACTTCGTTCGCACGGACTTCGTTTGCTCCGCACAGCTCCTCCCCCGTAGGCGATAGCGTGATAATATTATGTAGCCTATATGTTGACCCGACCTGTTAGTAATATTCATGCAAAATTTGAAGTAAATCCATGCAGTACCTTTTGAGTTTATCCCGGACATACATTGACTTTCCTACGATTTTATTATGTGTATAGATAGTTACAGCTCGTGCGATTATTTTTCATATTAGCTCAAGACGTGAGTTATGTTGGGAGCGTATGAAATTAAGTGATTCTTCGTATTTGGGCGTGGGACCTAAAGTTATGCCAACGTAACTCTTGTCGTTATTGACACCTGATAAGAAACAATTGCTTTGTGACGCGTTTTGTTGTTTTCGTGTTGCTTTGCTGACGTCATTGAAGGGAAAACCACCATATTAATGGGACTCTACGCATACGGTCATTGCATATGGCGTATACGTGGTTGCCCCGAACAGGGAATTATGATTAATGTTTAATGGGGAAAGAACAACATTTTGCTATTAAACCGACTTGCAAGAGTTATCTTTTTATCGTAAGATAGCAAACAAACAGATGACCTCTCCTTATGTTAAGAGCCAACCATCGCCTATAGACACTAAAGTAGTTTTATCATTGTGACGGAGTCTTAATACCATAGGCATAAATTCACCAGTTACCCTACCCTCCAAACGGGAATATGATAGTAACAAGCATTAACTTCCCCGTTGTTCAAGTGGGCTTGGATTCGATTCCCGACAGGGACAAGCATTTGTGAAATTAGCATAAATGTTTGTATTACCGTGTTTGGGTGTTTATTATGTATGTAAAAGTATTTATATATGTATTTCTATGTATTAGTATCGTTGACTAACACCCATAACACAAGCAAATAATTTGCTTACTTTGGGGTTAGATCAGTCAGTGTAATTTGTCCTGTGAATATTTATGTATTTATCTTTATATCGTAAGATATCAAACAAGCAGATGGCTCTCCTTACGTTAAGGGGCAACCATCGCCTATAGACACTAAAGTAGTTAATGGTGCGTTCCTATCATTGTGGCAGAGTCTTAATACCATAGGCATAAATTTACCGGCTACCCTATCCTTCAAACGGGAATATGATAATAACAAGCATTAACCTCCCCGTTGGTCGAGTGATTAGCCAACCTAACTACGAATTGATGGGGACCGGGTTCGATTCCCGACAGGGACAAATATTTGTGTGATGAGCATAGATGTTAATATTTTTGGGTCTGATTATGTATTATGTATGTAACAGTATTTATATACGCATTTCTTTGTATTAGTATCGTTGACTAACACCCATAACACAAGCAAATAATTTGCTTACTTTGGGGTTAAATTGATTTGTGGAATTTGTCCAGCGATATTATTATTATTGTCGGCGTTATTGCGACAGCAATAGGTAAAGCAGTGATACAATATACCTGGGCGAGACGTTATGGAATTCTACCACCTAGTATTTACTTGTTACGAATGTTTTGGCAGAATAACAGAGTGCTAAGTGTGGATTTTTCTTTTCGCATTCGATCGTGAGCGCGTTTGGAGTTTACTAGGGATTTGTATGTGATTTGTACAGCGCCACCTAGTAGTGAACGTGAGAAAGCAGTTTACCGCTAGGTGGCGCTGTACAAATCACATACAAATTCCTAGTAAACTCGAAACGCGCTCACGATCGAATGCGAAAAGAAAAACTCACACTTAGCACTCAGATAGTCTATTCTTTAACACGGACCCGGACCATCACATGGCAAAAGAGGTATTGCGGAACTCTACCACTTCTCTACACGATAGTAGTGACATCTGTAGCTAATATTTCACTTCTTACCTAGCAAAAGGGTAAATGGTCTATTCTTTTAAGGGAGAACCGACCAATACAGTAATTGAAAGATAAAAAGTGGGATTAATTGCTTCGTATACGAATCTTTTACAACCAGTGATCATACTGTGGTCGAAACCTGTTGATATTTCGACGGTTTCTACGTATAAAGGAACATCCCAAAAATTGAGGTTGACAGGAGAGCGTTATTAATGTTCAAATCTCACTTGAAATAATTCTATGCATAATTGTAAGCATTTTTTTCTACAATGAGATATTAGTTTTGGAAGTCCATAATAGTATTTAAGTATATTTGTTTTTATATTTTCCCGTAAAAACTGATATGTGACTCTTTTTACATTGACGTTCTTATTAGATAAGTCGGACATACTTTGAAAACAAAAAAAATTGAAAACATAATTCGATGAATTTATAAAATATAAATGTTTATGAAAAACAACAACTTATTTCATTTTAAATACCTTAAACAACTTTAGATCACCAACCAAAAATACGAAAAATACATTAATAAAGACATGTCACTTTATACGGCGTTTTCTTTTAAAACACTGTATAGAACGATAGGTATAGATATCCGCATCTATGTCACCTATTATTTGTAATTATTACACGTCTTGTTCTCTTATTTGATTTGTATAAGTAGAAAAATAAATAAAATGATAAAAAATTCTTATATCTAGATACGAGCGTTTGAACAATTTAAAGCTATATATGTAATAAAAAATTTGAGAGGTGTCAAGGGACACCCGGATGGAACAAAGTTCCTTTCAATTAATTAGTGAAGGAATTGTAATAAAATTTTATTATTTTTAAGTTATAATAATATTTTTTTATTATTAACAAATATAATGTAATATAAACTTAATCAGTAGGCTCAATTTTCGTAATAATTGGAAATTAAAATATCTGGCT
The DNA here is from genome assembly GCA_036924255.1 of Apodemia mormo. Lineage (NCBI taxonomy): Eukaryota > Metazoa > Arthropoda > Insecta > Lepidoptera > Riodinidae > Apodemia > Apodemia mormo. The sequence continues at coordinate 24,281,391 of JAUPFN010000020.1, read as the reverse complement.
TGCTTTCTATAAGAGAGAGAGAGAGAGAGAGAGAGACAGACAGACAGAGAAACATGCGCACGCCGCACAGTTTACAGTAGCTTTCTATAGCAAAAAGTGTCGTGACAACTTTTCGTAATTTTTTTTTCCGTCTAGCCCCCTTTCACAACGCGCGATAAGGAACTTCGTTCTAAAAATTACATTTTTGACATGTCCTTTTATACGTAGGGACCGCTGATTTATGCTCTGATAACTATTAGAAAAATAATAGGATAAAACCATTAAGTATTAGGTAAAGGTGAAATTAGCACTCGGATTAATCACATGAAACATACACCTAGGTTACATTTCAGTCTATGAGGTCTCGGCATCTCTTTTACTATAGCTATGTTAGAAAGAGAGGGTAAGATCTCAGAAGATGACAGCAGTATTTAACGTTTCGTTTCAAGTAGGTATCAGAAGTGTTGCCTCTAGACATAATATAGCTTCATGGGATAAACAAACTATGACGCTTTGATCATAGACTATATCTATTTATATATATATATATTAGGGTGGAGTGAAAAAAAAAAATTTTTTTTTCTTCTTAGCCTGGGGGTCAAATTTGTAGCTTATAAAAAACAAAAATTTTTGAAAAAAAAATAAAATTTTTTACTCAACATCTTGAGGCAGCCCACTCATTTTTAAAATTAATTACGAGTAAAAATATTTGGTTGCAAAAAAAAAATTTTTTTGTCTTTTAATGTCTTAAAACATCCAAGAATTGGCAATTATAATCATTTCCAACTCAAATTTTATTCTAGTGCCCTAACGAGGAATGTTACTTTTTTGGATTTTTTTTAAATATTAAAACAATAGTCACAAAAATTTTTTTTAACTTGTGATTTTTAATTGGCATAAAAGAGAATATTTTGAAGTTTTTAGAACGCTTTTAAAAATTTTTTTTTGCAACCAAATATTTTTACTCGTAATTAATTTTAAAAATGAGTGGGCTGCCTCAAGATGTTGAGTAAAAAATTTTATTTTTTTTTCAAAAATTTTTGTTTTTTATAAGCTACAAATTTGACCCCCAGGCTAAGAAGAAAAAAAAAAATTTTTTTTTCACTCCACCCTAATATATATATATATATATATATATATATATATATATATATATATATATATATATATATATATATATATATATATATATATATATATATATAAATCAATCCCTATTTTCCTTGGTCACGACATCACGCCTGAATGGCTGGACCAATTTCGGTAATCTTTTTTGTTGTATTTGTAATTGTAAGGAGAAGGTTCTTATAAAAGAAAATATTAAGAAAATTGCGCGGAAAATCAGAAAATTTAAGAATACTTAACAACCATATAAAATGTAATGCCATTTTGGCTGCGTGGAAGGACAATCCGTAGTCTTATATAAATTACGTGTCACGTTGTTTGTCCGCTATGGATTCCTAATATGTAAGGCAAAACAACGTTTGCCGGGTCAGCTAGTTAAAAAATAAAGTCAAAAGTTGTTACTATAAAACTTCATGGTTGGGACTTGGGCCGTGGTGAGCTATACGTTTCCATATTATATGACGACGTCGACAATAGTCTATCTATAGTCTATCTATAACTTACTTCCACTTCGCACACAAGTGTAAAAGCAAGATGAGCTTAGTCGCTTTTCCCCGTGTTGGTTCGGGCTCGTTTTGAAGAATATATCGTCTGCCATTCTGCCAGGTAGTTCGTAACAGATAAACGATCAGCTAAATGTGGCACTACTGGATGGTAGATTTGTGCAACTTGTCACTCAGATCTGGCATCACAGTCTCACCTATTCATCAGAGCATTTAACTTCCGTGTTTCAGTTTGGAAGGTGAGGTAGCCGGTAAATTTATGCATGTATATTAAAATCTCACCACGAAACGCACCCACCACGCACCATTAACAATATTTGGTTCTCCCTTGTGTTGGTCCGGGCTCCTTTGTAGAATAGACCAACTGCCGCAATGCCAGGCAGATCGTAAAAGGCGACTGATTGGCTATTGTTGACACTACTAACGTGACTACTAGGTGGTAGAGTTACCCAACCACTCGACCGGTTACCTATTGTGTACCACCGCCTTACCTATTCCTGCCGCTATAGCGTCAATGCTTGTCATTATCGTGTTCCGGTTTGTAGGATAAGGTAGCCGATAGACTTATGCATGTAGCATTGCCACCCCGCCACACGGATAGCAACGCACCATTAATACCTTTGGTGTCTATAGGCCGTGGTTACTCTTTCCATCAGAAAGAGAGCTTGTTTGTTATCCTATGATATAAAAAAGTCGCGGTAAGTTACGGACAGATGTTCGAAGCTCGCGAGCGTTAGCGCGATTCGGCGAATTGCTTGGCCATATATATGGCCATATAATAAGTTGAATATTTGCAATAGGCCGATGATTTAGCCGCGACATAACACAAATCACTTGTGTTATGTCGTAAATCGCGGCTGAATCATCAGTTGTAACAAGTGACAAAGAGACAAGTTATTCCTTTGCCATTGCTGTTATGAATGAATCAGTTAATTTCCCAAATTTCTCGGAGATCTCTATTTTCAAGTATGTATTTGAAAGTATATATATTTACTGATTTTATTAATATATATAAAAGTGACATATGATTTTTGTAAATTAATTAAATATTGCTAAGTTAATATAAACGACATTATTACTGATAATGTGACAGCAGCATCTCAGACTACATTTGAAAAGAACACATATATTATCGTGCATAAAATGTACTGTGTCATCACTTCGTGAGAAATCTTAAAATAGAATAAATTTTTGCAGATGTCATAAAGGTCACTTTGTTTTATATCTGGGCTTTTCGATAGCTAACGAAAAACTGTTTCGTAAGTTTTTCCTTAAAAAAATTAAAAGCAAATATTTATTTACTTAAATATGATTATACATCTAACTTGTTTATTTACTTAAAATGGTTGTTCTGTCTGATTGTCAGTCATTGTTTGCTAACTTATTTTAAGATATATAGGTATAATATTAATTTTACTGATATTTATATATTTTTTAAATATTTGCTTATTTAAAACTAGCTGTGCCCGCAACTTCGTTCGCGTAAAAAAATCTAAAATAAAAACCCACATAGTTCCCGTTCCCGTGGGATTTCCGGGATAAGAACTACCCTATGTCCTTTCTTAGGTTTCAAACTATATTTGTACCAAATTTTATCTAAATCGGTTCAGTGGTTTAGCAGTGAAAGCGTAACAGACAGACAGACAGACAGACAGAGTTACTTTCGCATTTATAATATTATAGTATGGATAAAATATATTTTTAAATATATATATTTTATTTCTTTATGACTTCGTTGACTTATCCTTGCATTTATTAGGCAAATAGAGATATTGTTACGCATTGTATTAATAACTAGCTGTGCCCGCAACTTTGTCCGCGTGGAAATATTTAAAAAAAAAAGGTTAAGGAATTAGCCTAAGTTACTTCTTATTACATAAGGTTTCTGCCAGTGAAAGTGCCGACAAAATCGGTCCAGCCGTTTCAGAAATTAACCGGAACAAACAGAGAGACAGACAGACAAAAATTGTAAAAAATGTTTGTATTGTAAAAAAGACAAAAATTGAAAAAAAATTTGCTATTGTACCCTATATACATCCATATGAATTTAGTAAAAAACAGTTAATTTTATCTAATATTACAAACAGACACTCAAATTTTATTTATTTGTATAGGTAAGAGTATAGACGGCAGGAAGATTAATAAATCGTCGTAATTGGTGTCTTATTGTTTAAATACCTTCTAAAATTGTTTCGTTAGTTAGTTATTAGAGCCAGTACCTAAATACTATAGTGAGTAGTATACCTTTGCATTCTTGTTTTTTAAAAATCGTGTTTAACAAAAAATATGTTTTTTACTGTCGTTTTCCTTTACGGCGAACAAAATATGATATCTTCTTCTCCAAACGGTGCTACTGGTGCGTTACTATCACTAATAGCAGTGCATTATTAATATCTTTGCATCCATTGCCTGTGATTATTTCTTTCTATTAGGAGGATAATTTGCTTGTTCGCTGTTTTATGCTATACCGGTTGAGTGGAATAGACTGTACATACTGAACAAGGGTGTTCAGTATATTCGATTCTGATATCAATTATGTAAAAAAACCTACTTAAATTTTGACCTAAGTATCCAATAAAAATGTTAAGTACGGACACCCACGTATGGCGCATAGAATTTCATTACAGTACCCGGCGATAAATATTGCACATCGAACTTTGGAAAGAGACAATCGGATAATTTCGGCTTCGTAAAGCGTTATCTCTGTCCCACACTACCTATGTGACGTTTAGTCACTAGTCAGTCGTTGTTCAAGTACGATAGAGTGCAGTCGCGTCCCGAAAAAATATATATATTTAGAGTTGATAACACCCACAAATTTAAATAATTTAAAGTTGTAATATGGCATCTTTCGGAAAAAGAGGGAAACCTTTACGAGGTCAGTCACGTGAAATTATCTACAATGTTTATAAATACTTTGTAAGCGAAGCTGATAGATTTAAAAAAAAAGTAGATGAAAATGTAAGTTGTTATTTTAAGAAGATTCAAGAGCGAGTTGCAAATGCCACTGGAATTTCAAGAAGAACTTTGAACAATATATTAAACGAAGTCAGTAATGAAACACATTCGACTGAAATTAAGTTCAGCACTCCAAAAAAAGGGAGACCAAAAAAGCAATTTCGTTTGGATATGGACGATTTTGATTACGATGTTGTTCGAAGAATGGTGTATGATTTTCACTTACGATTTAATGAACTGCCAACAATAAAATCATTAAAAGCTAAGTTATCTGAAGCTATTAATTACGATGGGTCTGAAAAAACATTGAGAAAAATACTTCATGACATGGGATTTCAGTTCACTAAAATGGAAGATAATCGAAAAATTCTAATGGAAAAGCACGACGTTAGTCTCAAACGAATGGAATACCTTGATAAAATACGCAAATTTCGCGAAACAGGAAAAAATATCGTCTACATGGATGAGTCATATATACATGCATCCCACACTAAAGGGAAATCTTGGAGTGACGATAAGAAAAAAGGAGTAAAAAAGCCAATTTCAAAAGGTCAACGTTTGATAATAGTTCATGCGGGAAATGAAAAAGGCTTTGTACCCGGTGCTTTTTTAACGTATAAATCCACGGACACTACAGGTGACTATCACAATGAAATGAATAACGATAACTATGAGAAATGGCTGGTTAACCAATTAATCCCAAATATACCCAGTGATTCTGTTCTAGTTATCGACAACGCACCCTATCACAACAAGTATGTTGAGAGACCCCCCAACTCAAACACCATTAAACGGGAAATGATCAACTGGTTAAACAGACATGAAATTCCAGTTGATCCAAAATTAACAAAAACCCAGATTTACGCTATTATATGTCAGCACAAGGAGAGGTATACAGAGTTTTTTGTGGACAAAATACTTGCCGAACATGGGCACACTGTGTTGCGATTGCCACCATATCATCCGGATTTTAATCCAATTGAAAATATATGGTCTCAACTGAAAGGCTATGTAGCCTCTAGAAATGTGGGTATGAACTTAACTACAGTAAAAACATTATTGACTGAAAAAGTAAACATGATCGGCGCTGAAGAGTTGAAAAAGGTTTGCGATCATGCAATCAAATGTGAGAATGAATATAGAAGCATTCAACACAGTTTAGACAATTACACTGATAGATTAGTAATAAATACGGCTGATAGTGACAGTGATATTGACCTCTTTGAGAGCACAGATAGTGAAATGGAAGTAATTGAGAATTAGAATTATTATTATTTTTATTGCAATGTCTCATTTTAGCAATAGGTATAATGGTGTTTATTATGTACACTAAAGCTGTAAAAGCTGTAGCATATGTCCTTTCTCAACGTCTTATCTATGTTTATGCCAAATTTTATCAAAATCGGTCCATTGGTTTAAGCGTGAAAGCGTAATAGACAGACACACAGACAGACAGACAGACATAGTTACTTTCGAATTTATAATATTAGTATGGAAGTATGGACTAGTATGGATAATATGCACTTCCACTGCGATTTTACAACAGCATCTCAGACTATAACATTATATTACACGTGTGAATATGACTATCTCATCACTTCGTGAGAAATCTTAAAATAGAATGTACTTCTATAAATACTAAATAAAACTCATTTCTTTGTTATATTTCCGAGTTTTAATTACATCTTATCGTTATTACGTGGGTTTCTCGATAAGTTTTGAGATAAAGACAAATTATTAAAAATATTATACATAAAATGACTTTTATATAAAATGACACACACACATATATATATATATATATATATATATATATATATATATATATATATATATATATATATATAATTGGAAATCATAATAGTATATTCACACATACCTATAGCTATACTATTTTGTGTAGGGTGAAAGTCACTTGTCACAACTTAAAAGGACTACCTGCGCCCTGCAGCTCGCTGTTTTATAAAGTTTTTGGTGAATTCCAAGGGAACTATTTTTCCGGTATAAGAAATATTCAATATCCAGGTATGTGTGTCAAATATCCAAATCGGCTCGGCCGTTTTTGCGTGAAAAAGTAGCAAACATCCGTCCATACATCTAATCTAATTTTCGCAATTATAATATTAGTAGGACTAGTAGGATAGGATTTTAATATAGTTTATGAAATCATCAAAGAACACGGGCAAGACTTCATACATCGTTCTTTTTAGTTATTGCCTTAAAGTTTAATATATTCCTTAATATTCTATATTAACTCCTTAACTTATCCGCAATTAATTTTTTTTTACTTGGAGAATGTACCTATATAAAGTTGGAATTTAGGTGTGATTAACGTAAACAATCAATTTTCCCCTTAGTAGTTCGTGGTTAGGTATTGTAACACCTTTATGGTGTTACATACAAACTGGCAGCTTTGTCTGCTTTCAAATGTAGAATGCAATTGTTTAGAAAAAGTAACACGATAGAATGTGAGTCTTGTTTGTAATTTGACAAGGGATAGACGTCCCTCAAAAATAAACGAAGATACATTTCGAAAGTCTATTTATTAAAGAATCCCGAAAAATCTTGCTTCTCATCGGTACCTCGAGCAGCCAAGCGAGTATAAAGAAAGATTCCCTGGAAAAAGGGGATATTATTGGCAAAGTAACACGTCCGGCTGATAGTCGCCGGGCGGCCGTTACAGTATTTATCTTGTCATTGAGCGTCTTCACTACAAGAACTGCTAATCTCAGAAATCTAAGTTAGATTGACAGAATTCTGAACTAAGATTTTGCAAAGACACTTTATAGGTACTAATAGCACCAAAAAACAATTAGCATTAAACTATTCTTTAATACAAAAACAGGGAGAATTTTTATTTGATGCTTATAATGAAAATTATGATATATAAACTTATTGCTGTTTTAATGCTAATGTAATTAAAGTTGATAAAATTTAAATAAATATAATGATAGAAGTGAATTAAATTAAAGTCTCAATATTTTTTATATTATTGGTCCTAGTGATATATTTTACTTAATTAATTTAAAAGATGTAGAAAATTATTCTAATTTATTTAATATTTTTCACTCCGAAAGACACGCAAGGAATGAACAAAACTGTGTAAAAAAGGGTAATATAAAATCTCAGATTATTTGTAAGACAAACAAGCATGGGATTCTTTGCTCTTCATATCAATACCTTATAAATGTTTTATAATTTTGTAATATTGTGATATTGTGAAAAAAAATATATGAAAAAAAGACAAGCCCGCTGAGTTTCTTCCGCTGGATCTTCTTAGTGTGTGGCCGCGTTTCCGATCCGGTAGTAGTTTTAAAAAATATTGACATGTCAAAATAACTTGAAAAAAGTTTTATTGAATAAAGTTCTTCTGATTTCTCTGATTTCTGATTTCTCCCCTGATGGAGAGCAACAACCATCACCTATACACACCAAATATGTTAATAGTGTTATTCGTATCGTGGGTTGGAAATGGCGAATGTATAAGTCTACCGGCCATATTACTCTCCAAACAGTAACACGACAGTGACAGACATTGACTCCATAGGTAAGGCCAAGACGACGACGACGTGAAAGGTCGTAAGAGGCGACCGAGTGGCTATGCGCGTCACTACCATCGTAGGTACTAGGTGGTAGAGTTCTGCATTGTCTCGCCCGGGTCTGGTACCACCGCCTTACCTATTCGTGCTGCAATAGCGTCAGTGATTGTCACTGTCATGTTCCGGTTTAGAGGGTGAGGTAGCCGGTAAACTTATGCATGTAGCATTAGATCCCGCCACAATATAGAAACGCACCATTAACACCTTTGGTGTGTATAGGCGATGTTTGACTCTTTCCATTAGGAGACTCATCTGCTTGTTTGCTATCTTATGTTATAAAAAGAATTAAAAAAAAACAGTAGCAGTCGTGGGACTGCCGATAGAAGTGAAAACGGAACTATTAAGTTGAGAGTAATTAAAACTATATAACTATATAAAGCGTCCAACGCGCACATAATACAGTCAGAAATAGTCGATGTATTAGTGTATACGTGTACACAGGCTACTGCGCGTACGCTAGTCTGGCTCTCCATAGCTATAGATATACTATTATCATTAGCATGTCGGTGACGCGAACCGAGGATTTTACCCTCTACCAAAACGCTCAACGCGCCTAAAGAAGTTTTCACTTCAAAAAGAACGAAAAACCTGGAATAGAACCCGGGGACTTTACGATCTTAGTCACATATACAAGTGTAAAATAAAAACCGGATAGCAACTGAAGTTTGCTTTATTTAAGTTGATATACTGATCGGTCAGCATATTTCTCGGCGCGTGTAACATACTTTCAATATGACTGAGCTATATACTAGACAGAGAACTCGATAACTGATTAGTCATGGTAATCTGAACACATCAGCAATTACACCTGCGTGTAGACGCTACTTAAGCTAAATAAGAGTTATGGCGCCTAGTATCTTCTTTCTAAAAAAACCAGCCAATTGCGAGTCGAACTCGCGCGCCGAGGGTTCCGTATAAACCTGTATATATGATAGCAATAATAAATCAACCACAAAATAACCAAAAAATTTTTATTATATAAGTTCATTCCATAATAGGTGAAAATATTTCAACCCAGCATTTGGTACGTCTAATCAAAGATATCCAGCTAAAACAGATGTCATTCAAGGGTATAAAACTTTTTGATTTTTACGAATAAAATTTGGTATACGAATAAAATTTCATACAAAAAAAAAGTTTTAAACCCTTGAATGACGCATGTTTTTAGCTGGATATCTTTGGTTAGACGTACCGAATGCTGTGTTAAAATATTTTCACCTATTATGAAATGACCCTATATAATGTAACTAAAAATTTATGGTTTCTGCAATTTTTCCTTTATCTGTGCTATAAGACGTTGCTTAGTACTAAATTTCAAGTTTCCGAGTTCACGGACTGAATACTGTATTGTATTGAAACAGAATACTGTATTGAAACGGAATACTGTATTTAAATAGGATTTCACTAGGCGCCGACTGAGTGTAGAACTATTTTAATCAACCTGTTAACATCGTTTTGCTAAATATTTTGCATCATTTTATTTAATACTAGCGACCTGCCCGCGATTTCACCCGCATAGCTTTTGTACCCGTGGGAATATCGGAAAGGTTTATATACTTAAACCTTCCTCAAGAATCAATCTATCTATTACAATACCGCATCAAAATCCGTTGCGTGGTTTTAAAGATTTAAGCATACATAGGGACAGAGAGAGAAGATGACTTTGTTTTATACTATGTGAGTGATATAATATAGGGTAGGGTAGCCAGTAGATTTATGTGTGTCCCATTGCCATCTGCCACAAGCAACTAACAAAAATAGCAACGCAAAATTAACATCTCAGGTATCTATTGCCGATGATGAGTCATCTACTTATTTGCTATCCTAAATATCAGAAATATTACAAAAAACGTTACACAAAAACTAAATTATATTTAAAGATGTTTGCTCTTATTTTTTTACGAAGTTGTGATCATATTACGAAATTTTCCTCCATAAATTTCGCATATTATCTCACTAATGAATTAGCAGTATCGGTTGTTATTTTTCCTCATGATTAGTTACTTAATACAAATATTTACCTAAATATGATCTTTTGGTAACTTCCCGCTACATATGTAGATAAGGAAGTGATTTTGCCCCGATTTTCTAAAATCGAGTTTTTACAAAATCTTCAGGTTTTTAGGTCCTAGGAACCTTTTTCGATTATTTTCACGATAACGTCAGTATGTCTGTATATATGTATGTATGTCTCTCTCTCTCTGTGTGTGTGTGTGTATGTGTGTATGTAAACATCTCATAACTTTTGAACGGCTGAAACGATCGAAATATTATTCGGTTATTCGTAGCATTCGATTAGATTCCGCTCAAATTAAACTTCCTAAAAATTTGATTTATGTCGGCTCAGGAATAGTTGAGAAATTTTGAAAAAACTCCCAAAAAATTATTTGCGAAACAGTATTTTTTTTATATAACTCCCAGATTAATGTACCGATTGAGAAAACAACTAATTAGCTCTATTCCTAAAAAAACTACGGCTAACGCATAAATTTCACCAAAATCGGTTTATCCGTTTGGGAGTAATCGTTGACGAAAAATTTCCGGCCAAATTTTCAGAGGCTCTTTAGTATCTCTGCGGCCTAGTAGTCTGGTGTGGATCCGATTTAGGAGCAAATCAAAAATGTGTTTTTATCCGTTTTCTGATAAAAACAACATTGCACTGGATTGGATAAATGCCGATAGATTTACCACCTATCACATTGTGAGACCAAATATCTTCGGCTATTCGTGGGTGCACTGGTTGTACTTCTGCCTACCTTTTCGGAAATTAAGACATTAAGATGCTTCATAAATATTTAGATAATATTTTTCTTATTATTTACACCACTTCCTTTGTGCTCTTTCTTATTTTTATTGTTGGGGCGCTTCGAGGTATAAAATTATAATATTTTTAATTTATTTCGTTAGCGCAACTAAAAGATGCGCTTCGAGTAATAGTTTAGTTGCGCTTCATTAGGTGCGCTTCAAAATGGTTGTGCTTCGAGGAATATCTGGAAATAAGCGGTATTTGTTATGAGGTTGGTAAATTATGGTTGAGTTCTACATTGTCTCTCCGGAGTCTAATACCACTGCCTTACCTATTCCAGACGCAATATTGCTAGCGTCACTGTCGTGTTCCAATTTGGTTGATGAGGTAGCAGGCAAACTTATGCATGTGGCATTAAGACCCCACCACAAGGATAGCAACGCACTATTAATATACTTGGTTTCTATAGGGGATGATCGTCTCTTTGTATCAGGATAGCTCTCTGCTTGGTTGCTATCTTATGATATAAAAAAATATGGCTTAAGGATCGGGGTGGGGATTTTTATGCCATAACTTTTTGATATCATACTTTATTTCTTTTAATATATATATTATTTCTCGCCAACAGTAAACTGTGAAGAAACGAACAGTCTATGGACATTTGGTTCTAACCGTCTTGCCTACTTGCTTATACTAAAGATTATTTTTTTTAAGAAAATCTTTTTTATTTAATGATTGCTCCCAAATTTTCCACTTCTATAATTTGCAGACGTAGGTCATCCTACTCAATTTTGTATGCGCGTCAATCAGAACAATAATTTCTGTCCGTTTTATATTGCTCAATTAAACATCTTGACATGTAAATAATCAATGATTGTAATTCGATACTCGATGCACTAAATTCATGTTGCGATAGGTTTTTTAGTTACCTACACCTGATTTATTGATCATTTATATTTGCTAATTGCTGAAAAAATTACGCAATTATTGCTATCTGTGCAGTTTTTCGGTTATATCGAGTTACATAATCAAATTACATAATCGATATCTCAACCTGCTACAAGTTATTTCGTAAAATTGAAATGCATAAATACTCTCACGCCTATATCCTCAAACACTTAGGCAAAATGCAACACACCCACGATTACCCAATGGTATTAAGTTTTCCTGCCTCGTGGTCTAGGAGCTAGCCTATTTGGCTCAGTCCTGAGTTCGATCCCCGGGTCATTCAAAAAGTGTTTATGAGATTTTTTTTCGAGGCTTTTCTCGATAGCAGCTTGGAGTCTGGCGGGTGGAGTGTTACCACTCCACCTGCCAGACCCGCCGTGCAATGGAATGAGCACGTAAAACGTGAGAAACCAGTTTACCACTAGGTGGCGCTGTACAAATCACATACAAATTCCTAGTAAACTCCAAACGCGCTCACGATAGAATGCGAAAAGAAAAACTCACGCTTAGCACTCTGATGTGAAGCGCGTAACTTAAATCGGATGGCCGAGTACTGTGGACGGCCTCAGCCCTAAATAGGGATCATAAGACATTACCTCAAGAAAATCAAATCGATTTGGATATTATTGTTTGGAACAATATACTAACTGTTCGGTTTGATTGAATTTTCATATAGATTTTATTATACGGACAAAGGGGCTCGACTCGACATTCTTGATCCGAAGCGCAAGGGACTGGAATATCCTTCCTTAGTTTGTGTTCCACGACGGGTACAATCTGGGGATCTTCAAGAGAAGAGTGAACAGGTACCTTCTAGGGAAGCGCATTCCATCTTAGGCCGCATCTTAGCTTACCACCAGGCGAGATCGTGGTGAAGCGCTTCCCTATCGATAATAAAAAACAGTAGCAGTCGTGGGACTGCCGATAGAAGTGAAAACGGAACTATTAAGTTGAGAGTAATTAAAACTATATGCAAAACATAGCTATAGATATACTATTATCATTAGCATGTCGGTGACGCGAACCGAGGATTTTACCCTCTACCAAAACGCTCAACGCGCCTAAAGAAGTTTTCACTTCAAAAAAGACAAGCCCGCTGAGTTTCTTCCGCCGGATCTTCTCAGTGTGTGGCCGCGTTTCCGATCCGGTAGTAACTCAAAAAATGTTGACTCGTCAAAAGTGCCTGTAAAGGATAATTTGAATAAAAATGTTTTGACTTTGACTTTGACTTTGGACAACGAAGTAATCCTACAAGGGTTCCGTTTTTACCAAGTACGTTACGTTTTTTCTGTACCGTAGTACAGAACTTTTTTTAAATTTTTTTTAATATTACTTGGACAGGCAAACTCGCAGACGTGCCATCTATTGATAAGTAGTCGATGTCGCCAGTGAACATAATATACTAGTTTACCTGGAACTGGCCCAGGTAGCTCGGTGCCAGTAATTGCACTGCCTGTCTTGCCCTTCTCTCCGAAACCGCATTCTGCCGAGAAATAGGCAAGATGGTGGTACCCATGCGGCCGGGAGCGTGGCACAGCGCATCCCTCCCACCGGTAACTCCCTCTATAAACATATCTATAAATTGATAAAAATATACAGAAATAAAATATTTGAACCCTAATTACGCTATTCGAAGGTACCTACCAAAACTAGTCAAACTCAAAATTCAAAAACTAATTCCATATTTTGATCAAATACATATTAATATTATAAATGCGAAAGTACTCTGTCTGTCTGTCTGGTAGATGATGATCTGGCACATGGGCTACTTTTATCCCGAAAAAATGAGTTGTTCCCGAAAAATTCACCAAAATCTTTTATCATGGAGTGGTGTCCGCGCTGCAGCTAGTATTATAGATGCGAAAGTAACTGTCTGGCTGTATATCTGTTTTTCACGCCGAAGCTAGTGAACCGATTTGATTGAAATTTGGTGCAATGATAGTATAGATATATTAGAGGGTTATATACTCAAAGTAAGTTAGTTTGAAACCGAGCTGAGTGCGCGTTTTTGGTGTCGACTGCGTCTTAAGACACTGCGAAAGGGTACCTATTTCACGCAAGTTTTTTTTTTTTTTTTTTTTTTATAGAAGAGGGGGCAAACGGACAGGAGGCTCACCTGATGGTAAGTGATTACCGCCGCCCATAGACAACCACACTACCAGAGGTCTTGTGATTGCGTTGCCGGCCTTTTAAGAATGAGTAAGCTCTTTTCTTGAAGGTCCCTAAGTCGTATCCATTTGGAAAAATTTCTGCCGATAGCTGGTTCCACAAAGGAGTGGTGCGGGGCAAAAAGTGCCTCGAGAATCGCACGGTTGTGGATTTCCAGACATCGAGATGGTAAGGATGGAACTTCGAATTTTGTCGCGATGTCCGATGGTGAAATTCGGCAGCAGGAATTAGTCCAAACAGTTCCTCGGAACATTCCCCATGGTAGAGCCGATAAAAGATGCAGAGTGATGCCACATCTCTACGTAACGCCAAAGAATCAAGCCGATTTGAAAGAGTCTCGTTGTACGGCGGTTTGGTTCCGTACAGAGTAAAATACAAGTTAAGTTCAATAAACACTTAACACTTAACAGTAAACACTAAACACTAAACACTAAACACGAAACACTTAACACTTAACAAGAAACACTTAACACTTAACACTTAACACTTAACACTTAACACTTAACCCTTAACACTTAACACTTAACACTTAACAATTAACACTAAACACTTAACACTAAACACTAATCACTTAAAACTAAACAGACAAAAAGTACAATAATTTCGAATGATAGGAATTTTCTATATAAAAAAATATATAAAACTATTTTTCAAACATAATATATTATCAGTAAACACTAAACACTAAACACTAAACACTAAACACCTAACACTAATCACTAAACACTTAACACTTAACCCTTATCACTTAACACTTAACATTAAACACTAAACACTAAACAATAATCACTTAAGATGAAACACAAAACACTTAAAACTAAACGGTAAACACTAAACACTAAACACTAAACACGAAACACGGAACACCTTAACAATAAACACTAAACACTAAACACTAAATACGAAACACTAAACACTAAACACGAAACACGAAACACGAAACACTTAACACTTAACACGAAACACGAAACACAACACTTAACACGAAACACGAAACACGAAACACAAAACACGAAACACGAAACACGAAACACGAAATACTAAACACTAAACACTAAACACTAAACACTAAACACTTAACTCTTAACACTAAACACTAAACACTACACACTAATCACTTAACAGTAAACACTAAACACTACACACTTAACAACACTTAACAATAAACACTAAACACTAAACACTAAATACGAAACACTAAAGACTAAACACGAAACACGAAACACGAAACACGAAACACAACACTTAACACGAAACACGAAACACAAAACACGAAACACGAAACACGAAACACGAAACACTAAACACTAAACACTTAACACTAAACACTAAACACTAAACACTAAACACTAAACACAACACTAAACACTTAACACTTAACTCTTAACACTAAACACTTAACACTTAACACTTAACACTTAACACTAAACACTAAACACTAAACACTAAACACTAAACACTAAACACTTAACACTAAACACTAATCACTAAACACTAAACACTTAACACTAAACACTTAACACTTAACACTTAACTCTTAACACTTAACACTTAACACTAAACACTAAACACTTAACACTTAACACTAAACACTTAATACTAAGCACTAAACACTTAACAGCAAACACTAAACACTTAACACTTAACAGTAAACAGTAAAAACTAAACACTAATCACTAAACACTTAACACTTAACACTTAACACTTAACACTTAACAATTAACACTAAACACTTAACACTAAACACTAATCACTTAACACTAAACAGTAAACACTACAATCTTGACAAAAAGTACAATAATTTCGAATGATAGGAATTTTCTATATAAAAAACTATATGCAAAACATAGCTATAGATATACTATTATCATTAGCATGTCGGTGACGCGTACCGAGGATTTTACCCTCTACCAAAACGCTCAACGCGCCTAAAGAAGTTTTCACTTCAAAAAACTGTTTCTTTTTATGTTATGATAACAAGATGGCTCTCCTTATGGAAGGAGAAACCATCGTCTATAACCACCAAAGATGTTAATAATACGTTACTATCCATGTAGCGGGAATGGAAACCCAAAATGTATAAGTTTTCTGGGGATGTTCCTCTAGAAACAGGAACGCGGTAGTGATACGTAACCATGGGC